>OX465286.1:17285268-17642195 GCA_949987705.1 Thereva unica
GAGTTATGGCCGGTTTTGTGAATGGCCAAAGGAGGGTACAAAATAGCCATTATCTCGGGAAATACTGGTCAGCCCGGGGTGGGATTGAAATCACAGACTCCCTGCGAGGTCCCTAACAATTTCCCATCAAAAAAAGGGCCACTCCAGAAATTGCCCAAAACCGGAAATTTTCAAAGGGGTACCCCTTTGGATATTTTTGGGTAATTTTTCGAAAGTGCTCGGATCTGGATGAATGGGGCATCGTTGGAAAGGGCTCGCTCCCCCGAGCTCAACGCACGAAATTTGGTCCCAAAATTCCAAAGGGTTCGGGAGTTATGGCCGGTTTTGTGAATGGCCAAAGGAGGGTACAAAATAGCCATTATCTCGGGAAATACTTTTCAGCCCGGGGTGGGATTGAAATCACAGACTCCCTGCGAGGTCCCTAACAATTTCCCATCAAAAAAAGGGCCACTCCAGAAATTGCCCAAAACCGGAAATTTTCAAAGGGGTACCCCTTTGGATATTTTTGGGTAATTTTTCGAAAGTGCTCGAATCTGGATGAATGGGGCATCGTTGGAAAGGGCTCGCTCCCCCGAGTTCAACGCACGAAATTTGGTCCCAAAATTCCAAAGGGTTCGGGAGTTATGGCCGGTTTTGTGAATGGCCAAAGGAGGGTACAAAATAGCCATTATCTCGGGAAATACTGGTCAGCCCGGGGTGGGATTGAAATCACAGACTCCCTGCGAGGTCCCTAACAATTTCCCATCAAAAAAAGGGCCACTCCAGAAATTGCCCAAAACCGGAAATTTTCAAAGGGGTACCCCTTTGGATATTTTTGGGTAATTTTTCGAAAGTGCTCGGATCTGGATGAATGGGGCATCGTTGGAAAGGGCTCGCCCCCCCGAGTTCAACGCACGAAATTTGGTCCCAAAATTCCAAAGGGTTCGGGAGTTATGGCCGGTTTTGTGAATGGCCAAAGGAGGGTACAAAATAGCCATTATCTCGGGAAATACTGGTCAGCCCGGGGTGGGATTGAAATCACAGACTCCCTGCGAGGTCCCTAACAATTTCCCATCAAAAAAAGGGCCACTCCAGAAATTGCCCAAAACCGGAAATTTTCAAAGGGGTACTGTAATTACTTTCCTTGCGTACGTATAAAATAAAAACTCTTCGTGATTTAATTTTTCTTTGCTTTCTTTATTTGTGTATTGTTTAAGTTCTCCACCAAGGCGTTCAAGCAGTATGCTGCAAGCTATGCCTTCTGGGAGTAAATTAAATTACAAGTTGAGTACTCCTTAGTTCTTACTGACTATTACTGATTCTTACTGACTATTACTTAATCCTACTCTCCATATTTATAATGAAATTTTTCTTACACTAACTTCCCATGGTGGGGCAAATACCTATTTTCTTTCTTATACTTCCCCAGCACTCATTCCATGATCTTTCTCAATGCATTTCTTTTGCTTATCAATGCATTTCATTCATGAACTCACTTTCCTAATTTTTCGCCCATAAAATTTCCGGGCCTTGCTCAACCATAAAATTATTATTTAATCCGAGCACTTTTGGGTCACGCGTGCATGCATTGGCTTTGGTTTCATTATGAGTAAGTGCCCTCCACTGCCGCTTGCATTTAGGTTTGTTTACCTTTCATGCGGTGATCGTGGCGGTTGCATTCTTATTTTCATGAATGGGTCATTCTTTTATGTGTCTGAGTTCGAGTTTGAATTTATTACATAAGCAATCGAATGCATTTTGTGGAAACAATTTTGTTGCATCATTGTGCTACTTTGTTGTTTCTTATATCATTAGAATTGTGAGAATTATTTGCATAATCTCACTACATCCCCCATCGGGTGAAAAGAAAGATTTTCGGTGCTTCTTTTGGAGCGAAAATCTTTCGTCATTCTTATGTCGTATTCTTTATTCTATTTTTATGTATTTCCTTAATTTTATTTCCTATTTTTATCTTAACATTAACTCCTTGCTTTTCTACTATCTCATACGGTCCTTCATATGGTGACTCATGTTTCTTTTTATTTCCGACTTTCAACCAAACTTTATCCCCCACATTTGCTGTTATCGGTTTTATTTTCCTGTCATATGATATCTTTCTTTTTTCTTTGGCTATTTCTAATAATTTTTGTGCTGTTTGATGTGCGTTTTGTAGTCTCCATTTTAATTCACTCGCATAATTTTCGATATTATAAATTGGTTTTGGTTCTTCTTTCGTTATCTGGTTAGGTAGCCTTACTATTTTTCCATACACTAATTCATGTGGTGAGAATCCTGTATCTGTATGTGGTGTAATGTTGTAACAAAATGTGTAGTATTGGATCCATTCATCCCAATCTCGACCTTGGCTAAATGACAATAGATATTCATTTAGTGTTCTGTGATTGCGTTCTATTGAGCCCAGAGTTTCATGATGATATGGTGTAGAGTTAACATGTTTTATTTCTAGTGTTTCGCAGATTTGTTTGAATGTTTCGTTCATGAATTCTGTGCCCATATCCGTTTTCATGGTTTTGAATGTCCCAAATTTTAATATGTATTACATTTTCTATTAAAGCTTTAGCAATTGTAGTTGCTTCTTTGTTCTCCATTGGTATGGCTATTACATACTTGGTTAAGTCACATTGTATGGTCAAGATGTATCTGTAGTGTTTTACTTGACGTAGTGGTCCTACCGTGTCCATAGATAGTATCTCAAAACTTGTGGTTGGGGTTTCCGTTATCTGTAGCTTCTCTTTGGTGTGTCTTACTTGCTTGTTTCTTTGGCATTCCATACATCCATTAATGTGATTTTTAACCATTCTATTCATATTTTTCCAGCAATATCTCTGTTTTATTTTTCCTATTGTCCTCTTCGCTCCTGAGTGTCCTCCTGTCGTCGGTGCGTTATGAAATTTTTCTATTATTTCCAGTTTTTCGCTTTCTTCTTTCACTTTAATCGGTGGTGTATATAATATTATTCGTAAATTGCTTTTCATTTTTTGATGCATTTTATTGTATAGCTTTATAAATTCTTCTTTCTCTATGTATTTAAATATTTCATCGTTATTTGCCATGGCTAATTTATTTATCTTATACTTTCGCGCGCATTGCATTAGCTTCTCCAGCAGTAACTCCCAGTTTGCTGTTAGATTATCGCTAAGCTTCTTGTATTTTTTACTTTTGTACTCTTTCATCAGCTTCTCCGGTAGTAACTCCCAGTTTGCTACTAGATTATCACCAAGATGTATCGTACATTCATTTCTTCCTTTATTATAATTTATTTTCGCATGCTCTATTTCATCTTTTTCTTGCATCAATTTATCTATTTTCTTCATATTTTGTTTTGTGTAATTGTTCTGCCCTATGTAATTATTCTGCCCCCGGGGTAGCTCTGTTTTCAGTTTCGTAACGTTCCTGGTTTCCGAAATTGATGTACATTCCCATATGTAGAGATGGCCTGTCTCTTCTGGTTGCTGTACACTCTTTTCTTTTTCCATAACTTGTTTTTTCATAGCTCTTGTGACTACTTTAATTTCTGCCTCTACTGGAATCATTGCTTTTAGCATCTCTGAATCTAATTTTATTCTTGACAGTGCGTCTGCATTTGTATTTAACGATCCTTGCTTATATATTATTTCAAAGTCATATTCACTAAGTTCTAGTCTCAGTCTGGTCATTTTTGATGAAGGGTTTTTATGTGTAAATAGGCTTACTAATGGCTGTTACATACAGAATTTGTAAGGGTCTCTCTCGGTGAAAAACGGAGCCCTTAGACAAATTCCCATATACTTTCATACAGGGAGCCTTTTACATCAAATTCGCAGTTAATGAGTTTGATGCAATATGAGCTCCCTGCGAACAACAAATCCTAAACGGAAAATTATGATCTTGTTTCCATTTTCAAATGTACAAAATTCCTTAACGGACAAATCTTCAACGTACAAAAATCCACTCCAACGGAAAATGTAACATTTCCAGACGTAACCTGATCCGCGCGCATTTTGTGAGATTTGCAAGGTGCGCAATTACCTTTGCACCCTTCCCAAGCTTTTCTGGCAAACAGTGATCTTGACTTTGACTTTCTTGAAAGTAATTTGACCCACCCAACAATAATTAAGCGCAACTTGCAATGCGCCGCGTGAGAAGCGCGCGATAAGCAAGTTGCGCAGGTGGGAACTAAAAGTTCAAGGGCGCGTTTTTCCCAGCCGGTGGACAATTTTCCATGCCACCACCGGCGGGTGAAAATTTGATTTTGTTGAGTGTTGTTCTAACCTTTAGCGGCGGCGGGCGCGTTCCCAAGTTATTTTCAAACCGGGCAGTTTTTCAATCGATGTTGAAGAAATCTGATGTTTTTATATTGAAAATACACTAATACGCTAATTTTATAAGTGCTCAAAAGAGGTTGAAGAAATATGATGTTTTTATATTGAAAATACGCTAATATGCTAGTTTTATAAGTGCTCAAAAGAGGTTGAAGAAATATGATGTCTTTATATTGAATATACGCTAATAATTTTATAAGTGTTCAATCGTTGTTGAAGAAATATGATGTTTTTATATTGAAAATACGCTAATACGCTAATTTTATAAGTGTTCAATTGATGTTGAAGAAATATGATGTTTTTATATTGAATATACGCTAATACGCTAATTTTATGAGTGTTCATCGTTTAATAAAAACAAAAGTTAATAAGACCAACAAGAAAGGTTTATTAGAGGTGAGTTACATATAACAAAACAACACAGTTATAATAGTAGTGAGATATTATTATTAATAACCAAACAAATAAATAAAAGTAGTGTGTTATTAATAAAACTATTAACACAAAAATAAAACATAACAATTGGCGCAGCCGGTAGGATCTGGGTGCGCTAACTAAAAGGACGTTAATACTGCTGGTCAAGGCTCCTTTGACCTCCAACCCAAGGCTGAGCCTGACTTGGGGGCAGTGTTAGCGTCTGCCACTGCAGCGCATAAAATATCCCAGATCCTCCACGAATCCTCGCTCGGGGGTGTACAACCACGGTGCCTCTGCTCCAGGCGAGCACGCGCTCACCCCCCATTGAATAGCATCGCGGGACTTATAGTGGGCTTCATCCCTGCCCAGGAGACGCCCTATGTCCGAGGGCCAACCAGGGGACACGAGCAAAACCGAAACTCCCCCTCCGAGGGACCACCAACCATCGAGGGACTTAACCACACCAGGCCCCTCTACTTCATCAGGAGCCACCGACACCCCAGCATCCTGCCAGGCCACTCAACGAGGGACTTCAACACCACTATCTGCACTCCAATCAACATCCACCCCATCAGAAACACCCCAAACATCACCCAGACGTCTCCGAAGCGGGACAATCCTAGGAGAAGGAGCAAAACAAGTAGGTTTAACTTCAAAATTAGATTATTTACTTAAGCGGGCGCAGGAGACGGGAAAATTTAATATAGTACATTTCGAGGCCGTGGATAAACAAATCCAAAGGGCCAGCCTAGAAAGAAAGGCGAAAATAGAAGCATTTAAGGAGGAGGCCCTAAAATTTAAACAGGACCTCCTCAATTTCAAAAATAGTCTCCCACGCCCCCTTGAGGTAGTAGATAAGGTTAGCATAGAAGATAGGGACCATTGTGAAAGTAAAGATAACACAGAACCGCCTGAGCCCGATTACGCGCCCATAGATCTGCTCGCGGATTGGGTCGATCTCTCAACCCGATCCTTGTCCCTCCTAGAGGAAGAGGAGGCAACCTTTCAAGACAGCCGTCTTGTTAAATCTTTAATACTAAAAGAATCCCCTACAGCCATGGCCGACGAATATATCAAAGTCGCCAAGTTAACGGCTCAACTAGTCCCTCTTTTCTTTGGAGGCCAAAACCCGTCGATGGCAACGGAACTACAAATGTTCCTAGGCTGTTGCCGCCGGGTACTACAGTGCCTGACCGAACAAGAAAAGGCCGCCTTCATCCAAATTTACCCAACTAGGCTTCGGGGAGAGGCCTATCAACTGATTGCCTCCTCCCAACCCGCCACTTTTGAGGAGGCAGAAAACCTCCTAAACAGGACTTATCTTCCCAGAGAAACATATCAAGAACTGGTCAATAAATTAATTCAATTACGCCAGTTCCCCTTAGAGCCGCTCACGGCCTATACCACCAGGATCAAACAGCAGTTGTCACTATGCGAAGAGGCGGCCACCACTAAATATGGTGCGATGGCAGCACCGGCCGTAAAGGCCCAACTACAAGACTTCGCAAAAAAATGCCCTGCGGAGTGGGGTTACCAACCCCCACCTCTGCCAGTACCTACTAACTTTGGGAGAGGATACACTTGACAGCCTAACCCAAAAGGCACTAGATATGGAGAAGCTACAGCAAAATTCTGTGTATGCCTCCTATCAAATGACAGTACCTCAACCGGCATACAACCCTTATGGACAAACAGTCCCTATCCCTAAGTCGGAAAACATTTACCAAATGACCCTAACAAATACGCCAAACCAACACACTCAGTACACCGCCCCGCCCGCACCAACCATGCCGCAAACAACACTCCAAAGCCCGATAAACCCACAGGTAATGTACACAACATACGCCCCACCCACAAACCCAACAAACACAATGCAAACAGTACCGCCGGCGCCACTACAAAGCGCCAACCAAGTAACAACTATAAGCCCCGTTCCGAAAAATGAAAATAAACCCTTAAACATCACCTGTAGCTATTGCAGAAACAGAGGGCATACTTATGCAGACTGTTTAAAACGTAAAAACACGCCCTTCTGCATAATTTGCCGGTCCAACTCGCACGACGCGAGGGACTGCCCCCAACCAGTTGAGCCTCCAAGGTCCTCATATAATAACAATAATAATCGTTACCGAAACCAGGGGCCTTCATATAATAATAATAATAATAATAATCGTTACCCCAACCAACGGTCTCAGTTCCAAGGTAACAACCGTTACCCAGACCCGCGGTCACAACCTATGGGTAATTATCGCTATTCCGACCAACAACCCCCTAACCAGAATAATAATAGACAACCAAACAACCGACCCATGAATAATGGAACCAACCAACCCAATAACCGTCAACAGGCAACTAATAACACAAGGTCAGTGTTTAATATTAGATATAGATGTGATTTCTGCCACAGACGTGGTCACCAAGTAGACGATTGTCATCAAAGACAGCGCTGGGAATCACAACAAGCGGGAAACTCCCCGCAGTCGGACCAAGAAACCCCGGCCCGACAATAAATCCTCAAAATATTACCAAAGGGGGGCCTCATGCACCCGAACCAAGTGTTCCACTCGTCACTCTTCCTCTAGACATAAGCCTTAACGGCAAAGCTGACCTAGCAGTGGACACCGGCGCTGAGGTCAGTATATTAAAACATAAAAAACTAAAGGATCCCAACTTACCAGATCCCACTAAAAAATGCACACTACAAACGCCATACGGCCAAGGAAAAACCTTAGGGAGCTGTCAGGGGAACATCATTCTAAACACCCCCCTCCCATGCACCTTCCAAATTGTGCAAAATACACAAGAAATCCCTAACGATGGTCTGTTAGGAAACGACTTTCTTTCCAAAAACTGTAACGTCGAAGGTCCAAACCAAACACTGCGATTTCCTCGCACGGAAATCAACCCAGTAGAAATTGCAATTCCATTACGCAATGGATCCGCCAAGTCAAACACTAGAGAGCAGCAGGAGCAAACCCAAACTAGGGAATCTCAACTCGTAGTAGCCGAGATAAACCCCGGTGGTGTCTCCCAGGTAGCCTTAGAGAGGAATACCAGCTGCCTATCTCTAGATGGTTCAAGGTTGGAAAACACCTCCAACGACTATGAGACCAATTCAGGCAAATATAACGTGGCATTGGAGAAATCCATTCGTCTACCAAGCCGGTCTCAAATGGTGGTCCCCATTCCCCTAAGGTTAGAGGAGGAAATGCTCTGTGAATCTTACGAGCCGAGCGCAGGAGTATTCCTCGCCAATTCCCTCTTGCCAACTGGAACAAAAACAGTGTATGTTGGTCTCATCAACGTTAACACCCAACCAGTAGTCCTGACGAGCCTATCCCTTACGCTCGTCCCAATCAAAGACTACACGACTATTCACCTAGCCTCTAACAACAACCCTAAGTCTCCAACGAATGCTAATGACGCATGTGAGTATCTTACAGGCTCTGAACCAGACGGTCTCAGGAACGCCAGTACTCCATCGCCATCTAACGCAAGACTCCAAAGTATACCCAATAATGGTGCAATCCCGCAAGGTATACCCCAGGGAAAAATGGCAAAAGTGAAGTTGGGAAAGAATGAAAAGGAAACCGATTCCATCCGTCATCTACGATACATATTCCCGGACCAAGAGGACCCGGACCTTGAGCGTGAAACGCGCTTCAAACAGCTAGACGAGGAACTCAGCCTCGACCACCCTCTAACGGCCGACGAGAAGCGGTCCATACGGGATCTTTGTTACGAATATGCCGATATATTCCACTTAAAAGGGGACAAGCTAACCTACACGGAAGCTCTAAGACACGAAATCCCCATGGTCTACGACCAATACATTAATCAAAAAATGTATAGACTACCGGAAACTCAGAGACAAGTCATCAATGACCAATTAGAAGAAATGTTGGACAACGATATTGTCCAACCCAGTAAAAGTCCGTGGAACTCACCCCTCCTAGTGGTACCGAAAAAACCGGGCCCCGACGGTGAGAAAAAATGGCGCGTAGTAGTGGATTTCCGCAAAATTAATGAAAAGACTATAGGCGATGCGTATCCCTTACCAAGGATCGAGGACATCCTGGACCAGCTCGGTCACTCAAGATACTTCTCTACCCTCGACTTGGCCAGTGGTTACCACCAGGTACTAGTGGAACCACAGGATCGCCCCAAGACGGCCTTTAGCACGAACTATGGCCACTATGAGTTCAAACGTATGCCGTTCGGGTTAAAAGGTGCCCCGGCTACGTTTCAGCGACTAATGAATTATGTCCTTACGGGTCAACAAGGCCTCGAATGCTTCGTCTACCTAGATGACATAGTCATCTATGGAAAGAACCTTGAGGATCATAATTCCAAGCTACGACGCATATTCGACCGGTTGAGGGAAAACAACCTCAAATTGCAACCGGAGAAATGCCAATTTTTGAAAAAGGAAGTAGTCTACCTGGGTCATGTATGCTCTGAAAAGGGAGCCCTACCAGACCCCAGAAAAACAGAGTGTGTCCAAAACTTCCCGGCGCCACGAACCGTCAGGCAAGTCCAGTCCTTCTTGGGCCTTGCCAACTACTATAGAAAATTCATCCCAGAATTTTCTAAGATCGTACGCCCCCTAACCAATTTGCTAAGAAAGGGCGTGAAATTTTCATGGACGCCAAAATGCGAGGAAGCATTTCAATCGGTGAAGCGTTCTTTAGTCTCCCCACCACTGCTGATATACCCTGATTTCGAAAAACCGTTCAATCTAACAACGGACGCCAGCAGTGAGGCACTCGGAGCAGTGCTCTCTCAAGGAATCGTAGGCCAAGACCAGCCCATAGCTTATGCAAGTCGCACTCTAAACAAGGCGGAGCGCAATTACTCCACCGTCGAAAAGGAGCTGCTAGCCATAGTATGGGCTGTTAAAAACTTCAGGTGTTATTTGATGGGTCGAAAGTTTACGGTCTATACAGATCATAAACCTCTTAAGGGAGTCTTCAACGTCAAGGACCCCACAACTCGACTCGTTAGGTTTCACCATAAATTGTCCGAATACGATTACCAAATTGAGTATAAACCGGGTAAATACAATATGAATGCTGATGCTCTCAGCCGGATTCCCCAAAGAGCAGAAGAGCCCAATACCTTCACGGTGGAAGCTCTAATTCACCAACCCAATGAACCCCTAATTATATCGCCCGAGAGACACGGAAATACATTGCCTCCTAGTGAACGACCGAAACAATGCAACGCGGTCACTAGGGCTCAGGCACAAAAAATGCAGGATGAGGAAAAAGACGAACTCGTTCCAACTGCAGAAGCCCCCAATATCGACGAAGGGCCTAAAGAAATAGACTTGGAAACGGAAATTCCCCAACCCGTCGAAGCCTCCAAAGATAGCTCCAGCGAGCTACGAAGGAAAGTTGAAGTGATTACAAGTCCCGAAGAAATCACTACAATACTAAAAGACTACCACGACTCCCCTTTCGGCGGACACCAGGGAGTCGTTAAGACATATAATCGCGTACGTCGTAAATATTGATGGAGACACATGTTCCGCGATATCACTCGCTACATAAGAAGGTGCAAGAAATGTCAAACCATGAAGGCCTCTAGACAATTCCGAATGCCCATGGTTATTACAGACATAGCAGAAAAGCCCTTCGAAAAAGTCTATTTAGACGTAGTAGGTCCCCTGGAAGAAACCCACTCCGGAAATAAATACATCCTAACCTTCCAGGATAACCTGACAAAATTCGTCGACTGGTATGCCATTCCCAATGGGGAAGCCCAAACGATAGCACAAATTTTCTTCGACGAAATCGTCACGCGCTATCGCATACCCAAACAAATAGTCACCGACCAGGGATCAAATTTCCTGAGTGACCTCTTCAAGGGCGTGTGTAGGCTCTTAAAAGTTAAAAAACTTCAGACCTCAGCCTACCACCCACAATCCAATGGCGCGCTAGAACGAGCTCATAGACCTCTGATCGAGTACCTACGTACCATAGTAGATGAGAGCCCAAACAATTGGGACCAGTTTCTGCGCACGGCAGCGTTCGTGTACAATAATAGCGTACACGAGGGGACCAAACTTACCCCCATGGACTGCCTATATGGTTTCATTGCCGACGTCCCGTCCAACCTTAAACGCAACCCGGAGCCACTTTACAACCACGAGAGTTACTACCACCAACTCCGGTATAAGTTGCAAAAATCTTATGCCCTAGCCCGCAAGAACCTTCTTGCTAGCAAAAACCGCTCCAAGGCATATTATGATGGGAACGTACGCCCACTCACACTCCACGTAGGGGACAAAGTCCTCCTACGTAACGAAGCTCGGAAGCATAAATTATCCCAAATCTGGGTCGGGCCCTATACAGTAGTGTCAGTCCCAAGCGCTGTAAACACTACCATCAAAATAAATAGGAGATTGGTCACCGTCCATAATAATCGCTTGAAACCGTTTTACGAAAATAAAACGTAACTCTACGCCACCATTTAAGTCCTACCCTACTTTCCGGTAATAAAAGAAACTAACTTTAGCACCATCAACCTTGGAGTACCATCGATAACCTCCGATAATACCATAAAGTTATTCACAGGTAACGATACGCGGTGCGGCCTCTAAGTAGATCCCACACATTACCAAGGGCCTCTTCCATACAATTAGTACAACCAGGGCCTGGGACCCCAATAACCATAGGGTAAATCGGGCCGCCATACCGCCATTCACCACGCCTCCTTATAATGCGTCACTACGCCTCACTCTACCAACCCACCTTCATACAAAAGGGTTGAAGAGATCGCCAGAAAAATCTCACCTGCGCTACGTCAATCCCATAAACTCCCCCTAGTTCGCGAGACGAGCCCAAAACCTTCACCACAAACTACCCAAACAGAGAATCGCTCTACTTACTACGTTTCGTAGCGATTCTCTTATTCCAGGGGGGAAGGAATGTTACATACAGAATTTGTAAGGGTCTCTCTCGGTGAAAAACGGAGCCCTTAGACAAATTCCCATATACTTTCATACAGGGAGCCTTTTACATCAAATTCGCAGTTAATGAGTTTGATGCAATATGAGCTCCCTGCGAACAACAAATCCTAAACGGAAAATTATGATCTTGTTTCCATTTTCAAATGTACAAAATTCCTTAACGGACAAATCTTCAACGTACAAAAATCCACTCCAACGGAAAATGTAACATTTCCAGACGTAACCTGATCCGCGCGCATTTTGTGAGATTTGCAAGGTGCGCAATTACCTTTGCACCCTTCCCAAGCTTTTCTGGCAAACAGTGATCTTGACTTTGACTTTCTTGAAAGTAATTTGACCCACCCAACAATAATTAAGCGCAACTTGCAATGCGCCGCGTGAGAAGCGCGCGATAAGCAAGTTGCGCAGGTGGGAACTAAAAGTTCAAGGGCGCGTTTTTCCCAGCCGGTGGACAATTTTCCATGCCACCACCGGCGCACAGTGGTCCAAAAGCCCGAAAACGCGGTAATAAATGGTTTACTACTGAACGAATAATAATTTTTTAATGAAATTCGGTGTTTAAGGGTTTTTGGGGTCGCTGATTACGAATCCGTTATCATTTTTTCAAAAAACAAAATGGCGGATCCAATATGGCGACCAAATTCACAGAAATATTATGCGATTTGAATGAAATTTGGTATTTGGAGGTTTTCGTGGTCGCTGATTACGAATTAGATAATAGTTTTTTAGAAAACAAAATGGCGGATCCAATATGGCGACCAACTATGCAGAAAAATTACGCGATTTAAGTGAAATTCGGTATTTTGAGTTGTCGTGATCGCGGATTAAGAATCTGATAAAATTTTTCACAACAAATGATGTGTGACTAACGACGAAGAATGTTAATAAAAATCAATTTGTTCAGTTGAATAGTAGTGGTTATAGGAATTACTAATACTTAAATGGTTGATGTAAAGCGTTATAATATGAACAACAAATATTTTCGACATCTTTATTAATCGTCATCAGAAGAAAACTCGCTTTCTTCTTCGCTACTTGTCATTACATTATCCAAATTTGTGCCGTCACATGCTGGTGCATTTAACTGGTCAGGGGCTTCTGATGAAAAACATTTTAATTGATAATGAAAAACATTATAATGTTATAAATAACAGTGTTGTCGTCGGAAAGATTGCTTCTGATGAGGTCAAAAATTTCCCTTCTACAGAATTTAATTTCTGTCGGCACAGTCATGCTGTCTGCAACAAATAACATATGAAGTATTAAAAACCCCCTGCACATTGAATGAGTTAAAATAAAAATTTTTCATTCGGAAGAGACGCCATATTGGGTCCGCCATTTTGTTTTCGAAACACTATTATCTAATATACAAAATTTAATTCAAATCGCGTAATTTTTCTGTAAAGTTGGTCGCTATATTGGATCCGCCATTTTGTTTTCTAAAAAACTATTATCAAATTCGTAATCAGCGACCTCGGAAACCTCTGTATACGAATTATCAGCACAATCGAAATAAATTTACGCGTGAAATACATTTAAATCCATGTTTGTCGAGATTTTTACCACGCGCATGCGTTCTTTTTTCACAAAAAATTTCATAATAAAAAACGGCGCAAGTGGGCGCAGCTTTTTTTTTTTTTAGTTTCGAAGAAGATGATGTAAAGCACCTCGGAAAATTTGTTTCAAAGCATGAAACCGCAAGAAACTTAACTTTTCAACTTTTTAATAGAATTTTTGGAATGAAAAGCGAGAAAAAAGTGTTTGTATAAAATTTCACATGCAATACTCGATAAATACATTTAGACACATTCAACTGCAGAAATCATTAATACTTACTTCGATTAGTAGAATCCACTTCGAAAAATTAAAATTCAATAACTGCACGATGCACAGTGCGCATTTGTGCAACTCAAACTTTTTGCGTGGCGTCACTCTCTGAACTGATGCCCACAACGGCCGCGTTTAAAATGGCGTTAGGGCCTCGTGGTCGGCCACGCGGGCCCTATGAGCCTCCATGTCATGCAGTAGACGTACCACCCTAACTATCTAGGGCATTAAAAGTCCCTAAATCGGAACTTCATTTTAGGGATTTTTTTCCGCGTTTTCGGGCTTTTGGACCACTGTGCACCGGTCTGACCAGTATTTCCCGAGATAATGGGCATTTCGCCACCCTCATTTGGCCATTCACAAAAGCGGCCATAACTCGCGAACCCTTTGGAATTTTGGGACCAAATTTTGTGCGTTGAACTCGGGGGAGCGAGCCCTTTCCAACGATGCCCCATTCATTAAGATCCCAGCACTTTCGTGAAATTGACCAAAAATATCCCAAGGGGTACCCCTTTGCAAAATTTTCGGTTTTGGGACATTTTCGGAGCGACCCTTTACCAAGGGGTAAACGATTCGCCATTCATTTCAGCAGTGATCAATCGACGTTCTTGCTACGACAGCAGGTATGCATCTACCGATATCTCTCACTAGCAAATAAATGACAGTCTGTAGATCTGCCTGGCCACGGTAGCCAAATTACAAACAACGCAGTAGGTTCGCTATAAGACCATCTCTAATATGCCTATCTTAAACCTTCGCCATCGCTATCAGGAAAAGAATAGAACCATGTTGAGGGTCCATCACGGAACTGTTCGAGTAGATGTCGACAAGATAAGGTTAGTACTTACCACTAATATATACCCGAAATTAATATTAATCAGTTAAATTAAATATTAGATATAAAAATGCAGGATCATATCTAAATGCATAAAATTAACAAATAAGCTGAATGTTCACTTGAGGACACACCTGTAAAAAACTGAAGAAATATAAAACTCAAAAGAACAGGAAAGCAAATTAATTTTATTTTAAGATGAAGAAAAATACAAAATATTCTTATTTTCAGAAGAGGAGGAGATTATGAGTGCCCCTGTGAATCGCGTCTGTGAAGATCTGCACATATTTCCTTCGATCTCCATTCAAGTCCGATTGTTATCAATATTACTTGCTGATTTGTGAACTCTAAAAAATGTAATAAATAAAAATCGATTTAAAGAAAATAAATGTTTTTTACTTCACTGCAGAAATGTCAAGAGCACGCACATAGGTAAGAAGTTTATGAAGAAGGCTCATTCGTTGTTACTTTTACTATCGAACTTTTAATTCCTCATTATTCTTAATGTACCAAAGACACGGGACGCCACTAGATACAACAGATAGGCTAGAAGAATAACTACGTCACCCAGAAAATATAAGAAATGGGAGATTTCAAGCTAGGAACAGGCTGTTCTGAAGGAGGATGTTGCAGGGTTATGGTTGGTGACGTGATGTGTCGGTACCGTATAGTGTGATTAGGTTAGGTTAGGCTAGGTTGAAATGGCTGCCCCCACTAGGGAGCCCACTTAGGCACGCCATTGGGCCCATTGTGATGCCATTCTAGTGTTGGGACAAAGTTCAGGCCATTTTAAGCCATTTTGAGCTTTTCATAAAGCGACAGAGGTTGGGCGCTTTCAGTAATGCAGGATGCGTGCGCAATTGACTTATTCAGTCATTGAAAGCTTCACACTTTCAATTGCTGAATAAGTCATTTGCGCACGCATCCTGCATTACTGAAAGCCCCCGTTATGAACACCAATATTTTGCAGCTCGCTCAATCCATCAAGGAAGGGTGAGCCAAGGAAAGTCCCGCTTTTCCTTGACTTGCGAGGGCGGGACATGTACAGAGAAGATGGGAGACAGTTTCTTCCTCTTCTTCATTACCACAACTTCTGCATAAGTCATTGTGGGAAAGTCCTAACCTTTTGCGGCGTGCGGGCCAAAGGGACAGTGACCGGTCAGCACCTTTACTACATGGCTTATCTCCTTTTTGTTCAACTGACACATTGCATGAAGAGTGCGGCACACCGTTGCTGTGATCCATCTCAACCCAGCTCGAGCTAAGCTGGGGCCGGTTCGTGTATGTCGAAAACGAAAATTTTTTTTCGTCTCGGGTTCACGTAGGTCGAAAAATTGAAAATTTTCGTCTGAAGCCGACGAAAGGCACTCGAAAGGTCTTGGGGTATCGAGTTTTTGCATTAGGACACTAACAATTTTCTTTCGACAAAATTTTTCGACTTCAATTTTTTTCGTACGATTATCGTCGTTCGCCATACACGAACCGGCCCCTGATTTTTCTCACAGCTAGTTTGTAGGTGGCTAAGGGCATTCCCATTCGGGTTAAGTGGGGCGTCCTTTCCACGTCGGTTCCCTGTCTAGCAAGCTCATCTGCCCTACAGTTTCCCTTAATCCCCTGTGTCCAGGAGCTTAACACAGAGTCCTGTGTCCAGGAACATCAAACTGAGTGGCAGTCTCACACAGAGACCTGCGGCAGTTCAGAACTTTTCACTGTTTGTTTCTCGCCGGTTGCTATTTCCATTTGCCATTAAACCACCTAAAAAAAATTGAAAAAATGCCCGAAAAAAACAAAAACGCGGGTGGAAAAAACTGAAAACAAGTCAGTCACCCATTTTAACCAGAAGTGCTCGGTTTCCCTCTGTGAGTGACAACAACAATGCCGGTAATAGCGTTCTAGCGCAACTGCTGGCTGCCATGGAATCCCGTTCCACTGCGCTAAACTGAACGAAATGGCCAGCAAATTCAAACAAAAGGAGCTGCGAATCTCTGAACACCTGAAAGGATTTGGTGTTCTCCAATTACGCCTTGATTCATTGGAGCAGCGATTTACTGAAGCGCCTCAGCACAACACCAAGCTAAGATGAGTAGAATCAGCTCTGATGTTGACGAGTTACAGTTGACTGCTATCGAGGAACAAGTCTTCTGAAATCATTGATTGAATGGAGAACCATCGAAAGCTGTTGGCTAATACGAAATTGCGCCTGGATGACGTCAATCGTGTCGAGAGGCTAAGCGATTTTATCATCCGAGGAGTACCCGCTAAACCTCAGGAGAATCTCGTGAAAACGGTCGAAAATCTAGCTAATAAACTAAGCCACCAGCTGTCTGCCTTCGTTGATGCCTTCCTTATGTTTGCCTACATAACTTTACCATTCATCGTAATGACGGGCCTGACAGGATTGGAGGGGATGTGGCTGTATTTTTCCAAGTCATTGCGGTCGAGGACTGGATATTCGGGTGAACATTGCGAGTTTATTGTTGCCGTGGTCAAAACACCAAATGACGTGTGTTTGTTTGTTTCTGTGTACTGCCTCTTTAACGTTTTCAATAGGCTTAATAGGCAGTATAGAGCTAGTCATATTGCTGGAGATGTCAATGTTGACCTGATTAAGTGAAACCGTAGAAGCAGTACGTTCAAACGGTTACTCCAATCCCACCAAAAATGTCTCCCTCTACCTTTACATGTGATATATAGTCTACACTCTATTGATGAGAAAATACAGATGTTAACTTCCCTTATCTTAGCTGCCATTAATGAGTGTGTGCCACTCAAACGAATTCGTAAGAAGCCGGAGTGTCATAATTGTCCTTGGTATAATTCCAAAGTAAGACCAATACCTAAAAAATTCTCTCCTTCTGACATACATAGACCAGACCAATTAGTATCTTATCCTACCTGTCCAAGGACCTTGAAAGGATTATGTATGATCAGATTCAATCGTCTCTTGGCGTAATCTACTGTGTGAATGACAGTCTGGTTTTTGGCGATCTCATATTTGTGAGACTGTACTGCTGAAGGTCACCACTGATGTTCGAGCTAAGTTTGATGATAACGAGACCGCTGTGTTGGTTCTGCTTGATTTCTCGTAAGCCTTTGACACCTTTAATCATAATCTCTTGCTGTATAAACTTGCTGGTCTCTTCCATTTCACGTCTTCTGTTATCTCTCTCCTCTCCTCATTCCTCTCCAACAAGTCACAGTCCTTCAAGTTAAGTACTCATCTTTTCCTCCTGTGCCAGCAGGAGTACTGCAGGGCTCTGTTCTCGGACCTTTGCTCTACACATTATTCACAAATGATATGTCGACTGTCATCCGGAACTGCTGTTTGTTGATAATACGCAAGTATATACCTCATCTTCATCTGATAAACTAAGTGAATGCATTGAGAGAGTGAATGATGAGTTCAAGCTAGGCGTCTAATAACTATCTTCGACTCAATCCTAATACGAAATAACTATTTTTTTTATATGAAAGACTAGAGTCTCAGGAAAGACCCTTTATACTGTTCACAATCTATTTTCTTCGTATAGAGTGCAATGTCGAACACCAGCTCTAGTCGGGGAGGAAGGAATTGCCACAACCTACCCCCGATATTTTTAGTCCACCTACTCCCACTCATTACTAACAAGACTTTTGATATCGAGGCATCGAGAAACCACTCGCTGGAATGTTATGCTTCCTGAAACGAAATGAATCTCATCAACCAAACGATGACATGCGCCTTTTTTTTGGTGGAGCGAGGAAGGGCTAACGATGCTGTAACAGGAGGAATCAGGAATGTAAATAGAGAAGTAGAAAGAAGGAAAGTTATGTAGGTGGGAAAGTGGAAAAGGCGAAGGACCGTGTGGCTGGCCGGGATTCAAACCTGGGACCTCTGGGATGGTAGCCAGATGCCTTGCTCCCTATGCTACCGAGCCCCCTGAATTTGTTGTCGATTCTACTTCTTGCACACAATAAGACTGTGTAATAATTTGCCTCCCTCCTCGAGGGGAGCCACTATAGAGGCGGTTTTCAGAAGGAAACTTATTAAGCATATCTTTTTCTCTCCCTTTTCTCTCCTTTTTTAGTTTTTTTTATCCTGTATATTATACTCTAAAACAGTGGTTCCCAAACTTTATTTCGTACGGAACCTCTCTACAATGTATAAAATTTGGCGGAACCCAACGATGAAAAAATAAAATAATATATGATATATGTATATATTTATCCTTTAATATATTTTAAAACGTTTTTATTAGCTCGCTTTCTTGCCTGCCTGTTTGTCCGGTACATATCTTGCAATCGTTTTTTGAATACTCCCTGTTACCCGATCACCCTGAAATTTTGCACACAACTTCAGCTCCGGTGACAATGCAATATGGTATACTCAATATACTTTTAGATCCATGGCGGCAGTCTCAGGAGGACGGATTGTAATATTCATCACAACCCCTTCGACATTGGTATCAAATGAAAGGGTATGATCAGTAGAACATCATAAGCAATTTAGTATACTCAATATATCGTTTGACCCATGGCGCCCATCTTAAAAGAGCGGATTACCATTTTCTTCGCAACCCCCTCGACATGAGTGAGAATATGGAATGGCGGCCAAAATGTTACGCGGCGTGACGTAGACCAAATTTCAAGGAAGAAGAGCCACTCGCACTTTCTGATTAGCAGTGAGTCGGCGAATGTATTTGCGCTTCGGCGCTGGTGATACGGAACCCTAAAATTTTTTCGTGGAATCGTAAGGTGGATTTGGTGCAGGCCACTTGGTTAACTACGGCTTCTATGTCAGTTTTGTAGACCTTGAGTGCGATGTGTTGGAAGCCGTAGTTCACGGCGTAATTTTCTTTAGCCAGGTGATTCAGGCATTTTTCATTTAGGAGCAGAACAACTTGCATTGTGGCTCTGTTAGTCTGCTCCGTCTTGATAACTTTCCAGTTATCAGTGTAGATGTGAGGGTTGAAGGCCTTCAGCATAGTGATGATTTCCTCAGGCTCCGATAGAGCCACTGGAAACCATGCTCTGGCCCTCGGACGAGATGGTATGTCAGCGGCATTGACTGCCTTGAGTCGGGCGCCTGGGTAAACTTCCCCAACTCTAGCTACCGCAGCTTTATAAAGCTCTGCAGATCTGGTATTATCGCAGGCCGTAAGTTTTATACTGCCTTGATACCAACCGGCATCAAAGCATAAGGGGGAGGTCCAGGGTTGTCTTTCAGGACCTCCATAGCCACCTTGGCGAGGGCAACTTGAACCCACCGCCATTGGTGTTTGGGGATCTTACCGTTTTCGTCATTTTCGTCCATGACGCCGATTATTTTGCGATCCTTCGCTACTTCTGCGAAGGATATCGCTTTGGTGCCGTGCGTCTTGGACTTTTTCGGAATTGGACTGTGGGTGCTTGGTTCCTCCACAGATCGTTGGCGTTTAGAAGCTGGTGCACTTCTAGACTCCAATGTATAGTCTGGTATGACTTGTTTAGCCCAAGAAATGCCATCTAGGACTTTGGTGAAGTCCTCCTTGGACACTTGGTCTTCCCTGATCGGGTTAGTGGCCAAGCGGCGAAGGATGTTGCGGGCCACGCGGATTTGTTGAGGACCTGCTTTTGCCGGGTTCGGTCTTTTCAGGTCTTTGGCCCTTGCGCAGACCATTCGCTTTCCTGATCCCCCCGCAGCGGCCGTGCCCGCAGGTGTACGCTGGGCAGCGACGTAGCCGCTAGGAGGAGCAGGTTTGCTAGTGGTCGCTTCTGGGGCCTTTTTTCGAGGGGTGGAGCTTGTGGTTCCACTTCCGCTAGGTTTGGGTTGGTTCGGGGGGTCGTAACCTTGTTATTTGCGGGATTTGTGGTCCCTTCCGGTTTTTGTTTAAGGGAACCGGTCCCCGGTTTTGTAGTTTTTGGTTTTTTGGTTTCCATATTTACTCCCACGAGTAGCGGAGAAACGAGGTCCACCCGGGCAGAGATCCGCAGTACCCGGGTAAGGCTAGTTAGAACCGGAGGTCGCCAGGTATCCGGAGCACACCGTACACGACTGAGCTATTTTTTAATCTGGGTCCCCAGCCAAGCTGATCATCGGCACGGTTCGCATTACACCTTGATCCGACCCAGAGGATTGTGGGTTGGGGATGGGTAGCAAGGATTGAAAACAAGGAGAGGAACGTAAGGTAGGGAAGACGACTGTCCGCTACGTTCGAGATCGCATTGCCCAGGATGAACCAGCGTGATGGAGTCGTCACGCATACGTGGAGGTCGTCGTCATTTCACCCTCAAGATTTATAGGATTTTTATAGGATTTAAAAAAAGGAAAAATAAATGAAAAATTCTTGTTTTTTTTTTGTTATATTCTTCAAAAGTCGACACTTTTCTTGTTTTTTTTTATCCAGACTGAACCCTTTAATGAATTTTTTTAATTATATACAATTTCTTCTTATTTGTTTCATTTTTTCATCTTCTTTTTTTTATATATATATACAATTAAATAATTTACAAACAATAATTAACAAAAAAAAATCAACAAATAAGAAAATAAATTTGTGTGTGAGTGTATGTGTGTTTTGTTTTTTTGTTTTTTTTTTAACTTAAAATAAAAATAAAATTTAGATTTTTATAATTTTTTTCAATTTGTTTTTTTTTTTTTAATTTTTTTTTGTGTAAATACGAAGATTTTTTTTTACTTTCTTTTTCCGTTTAGATTAAAAATTTATAATCTACTTAAAAAAATTTACAATGAGGCAGCCTATTATTTATTTCTTTTTTTTATTTATTATTATTTTTTAAAGAAGAATTTCTTTCCAAATTTTTTTAATAATAATTTTTCACAGATTGTGTTTTTTTTTGTTTCTATAAAAAATTAAAGTTTTTTTATTTTTTTAATTATTTTTTTTATATATATACTATATCATACGTCACATAAATACGATATCGTTCTATATATATATACCTATATATATATATATATACCTATATATATGTATATATATATATGTATATATATATTTTTTTTTTGTTAAATATATATATTATAATATTTAATGTATGGTAGTTTTTTGCGGTGTACTCAAGTTTTATTTTTTTATAATTTTCCTTTTTTTTTTGAGAGTAAATCGCTAAATTTTTTTTTCTGTAAAAGTTCTCTAAAAAATTATCGTTTTTTTTTTGTTTTATGTTATTTTTATATTTTTTTTTTATTTTCCCTCGTTCTGTAATTTTCTTTATCTAAACTTACTTACTACAATTAATTACATTCAATCATTTATGTGATTTTGTTTTTTGTCCGGCTGTATTTTTTTTTATTTATTCATTTCCCATTCTTGTGTTAAAGTTTTTTTTTTTTTATAATTATTAATTTTGTGTTAATTTTTTTTTTTTTTTAATTTTTTTGTGTGTTTTGTTATATATATTTATTTATTTTTTAAACCAGTCGCGTTAATTTAAATGGAAGTGTCTTATCGGAAGCAGAGTCGACGACAGAGTTGACGAGAGTCGATGACAGAGTTGACGACAGTGTCGACCGAGTTGACGACAGAGTCGACCGAGTTGACGAAAGAGTCAGCCAAGTGTACGTACGAGACATCTTTTTTCATAAGTCGAATGAGCCTTTTGGTGCACTCTTTTTTTATGTGAG
Source organism: Thereva unica (assembly GCA_949987705.1). Taxonomy (NCBI): domain Eukaryota; kingdom Metazoa; phylum Arthropoda; class Insecta; order Diptera; family Therevidae; genus Thereva; species Thereva unica. Next base: position 17,307,228 of record OX465286.1, read on the forward strand.
AAAACCAAGCTTACGAATCACCCTTTGTACAACCAGTCTGTCAGGTCGTTCAGGTCATGGTTCAGTGTCTAGTAGCAAGCTTGGTTTGAAAGATAAAAAAGAAAATGATAGGATTAGGGGGGGTCTGGGGGGGTATTGGAACAGGTGGCGATGGTGTTGTACGAGTTCGGGAAAACTGACTGTGGAAGATTATTCCACAGTCGAGTTGTTCTATTCATAAACGAACTTCTATAACATGATGTGCGCGAAAGGGGGGGGGGGGGCTGTAGGGTATGGAGGTGAGCCGAGCGGGCTAGTCTTGTGTTGCGGGAAAAATACTGACGTGCAGGCAGAAGGTCCTGAATTTCAGTGGAACAGTCGTTGTGGTAATAGCGATAAAGCATGGAGAGCGCTGCTACATTCCTACGGTGGCTCAAGGGGTCGATGGTGGAGCAAACGACGTCGTCACCGATAAGTTTGAATACCCTTTTTGTACTTTATCTAACCACGCCAAGGTGGTTTTCGGAGCGTCGCCCCAAATAAGAGAGTTGTATTCGAGAATGTAGGACTTGTATATTACAGCACGGACCAATGGCAGGAGGAGGAACTTTCATCTCTTGAGAAATCCCAAGCACTGAGATGCTTGTTTGGCGATTTGATATATGTGGTCATTCCAACGCAAGTCTTTGGTTAATGTCACGCCTAAGATGTTAAGGGATGGGTCGGCCATTAGTTCAACACGATCCACTAACACAGATAGAGAGCTGTTGCACTTTTTATTGGAGATAAAACAATACTTTGTTTTGGTGGGGTTGAATTCCACACGATTCTTCTTTCCCCAACCTAGAATGAGTTCAGTGTCTTCATTTATGGAGCTAGACATTCGCTCACGATCATCAAGACAGGACCTGGTGCATGCTCGACTTGCTTTATTGAAGCCGGGTAACGCAGTAACGCAGGGTACAGTCGTCAGCGAAATTAAGAAGGGGGTTAGAGGGGATTGAAAATAGGTCATTTATAAAGATAAGGAATACAGCAGGAGATAAAATTGCTCCCTGGGGGACCCCCGCAGAGATCGGGTGGGGTTCGGATTTGATGCCATCCAATACTACTCTGATTGAACGGCCAGAAAGGAAACTCTCAATCCAATTTCTGTAGAAGTGGGTCAACACCAATAGCTTTGAGTTTGGCTAGCAGAGCTGAATGCCATACTCTATCAAGAGCCTTAGATATATCTAGAGCAACCATTCTAAATTCACCAAATCGATGTTAACTTCGGTTGAGGTGTTCTGTAAGGCAAACTAAAAGATCGCCAGTGCATCTTTTTTGTCGGAAGCCGTACTGTGTGTCGTTTATAAGTCGGTTGGATTCTAGATATCCCATAAGCTTTTTGTTGATTATCGTCTCCATGGTTTTAGAGAGAATAGAAGTAATTTCTAGTGGGCGATAGTTGGAGTGAAGGCTGGAGTCACCTTTTTCCGGTATTGGTTTGCACAGAGGTTTAGCCAAAGCTGAGGCGCATTGTTTTAAGACGATGGGGGTATATTATCGGGTCCAGTGGATTTGTTGGCATCGAGTTCTTTGAGACACCTGTACACCTCGCGAGTCCTGAAGAATACCCTGGGCATATTAAATGAGCATTGAGCTTACTTTACTTACTCTGTCGTCAACTCGGTCGACTCTGTCGTCAACTCGGTCGTCGACTCTCGTCAACTCTGTCGTCGGCTCTCGTCAACTCTGCCGTCGACTCTCCTCAACTCTGTCGTCGACTCTGCGTTGATAAGACACTTACAATTTAAATGTTTTTTCATGTGTTTTTTTTTTTTTTTTTCAAATTCCGAAAATCCCTAAATAATTTTTCATCCTTTTTTCTTTCAATATAATCCTTTCATCCCTTTACTTACTTCTACTACACATTAAGTTATACGCATCGAAAGTTTATTTATTATTAATTTTCATGTTTTTTTTTTGTTGGAGAAACTTTTAATAATAAATATTGACAACAAATACATCATAGCTTTTTTTAGTATATAATATATACAATAAATTTTTTTCTTGGGTTTTTTTTCATTCATTCTTTTTTTATATTTATATTTATATCTTTTCCTTTTTACTATTTTGTGTAAACTATTTTTTTTTATGAAATTTTGAAAGTTATAAAAAATAATGGTTTTTCTTGTCTTTTTTTATTTAATATATAATCAATTGAATTACTTTTAATTTTTAATGCAGAAAAATATTCTTCTTTTTTTTATTTATTTTTAAATATATATTTTTTTTAATTAATTATTATTATCATTCAGAACTTTGATATCTTTAGATTAAAATTTAAAAAAAAAATTGTTTTTAATTTTAGTTTAGTTCTTTCTTCTTTTTATTTATATATAGTTTTTTTTTTTTGTATTTATTTATCCTTTCGTGTGGTGACTTTTGTTTCTTAATTGTTTTCAGCGCCGGCCCTAGGGTAGAGCGAGTGGAGCGGTCGCTCTAGGCGCCAGGTGGTAAGGGGCGCCAAAATGAATACGAGCAAAAAATGAAGTTTGATGGCAATTGTTGAAAGTGTTGTTTGTAGCTATCCATGTCTATGTACTCGTCAATATGACTCGAACGCGGCACAGGCAGGGAGCACTGACTCCAGGACCGATCGTACATGGCCTTAGGCCACATCCTGCTCGAGATCCATAGAGCAGACTGAATACGGCGGATCTAAACTAGATAAAAACCTCAATCCTAATGTGTAAACAATCGTCCTGAAGTTATGAATGGTACTGCGTGAATGTACTAGTAACGATGGACTGCGGATGCCAGGCGAACTTCGGTTTGAATAAGCCTTCCTACGGAACTCTGCCACAGGCGATTATCCTTCTCGCCGAGCTCGTGGTATCAATTTAAAATTACCTTAAAAAAACTTTTGAAGATGGAGCACTTCTTAACGCTCCAAATATTTCTGGTGCTCCCACAGCTCCCAAAAGAACGACCTACAAGGCCAGCTAGATATTTTTGGATCCATGCTTCAAGATGTCGAATGTGGTCCCAGTGAAGGAGAGTTTTCGGGATTCTTCAGGGAGGGTAGTCTGAGCCCGTAAACCCAGGGATGAAGTAGGTTGAGATCACTCCTTCATTGGGAGATCTCCTTAGATCTCCTGCGGAAGTAAGGTCACCTAATCGGAGAGGCGACTCGAAAAAACGACCGCTTTCATAAGACGGGGCGGCGCAGCCCGAAAACGTTTTATGCGATATCTGCGTAGGGTCTGCGTGGCCCCCGAGGACGAAAGGGATACGAAAGGGCATATAACCCTGCGAAAAGGGCGAAGGCTTTGGCCATACGATTTGAAAAGCATTCAAAAAAGTCGGACGCACCCTTTAATGAAGTCTAGAACGACTCCAAAGCCGACCTCCTGTCAAATAGCGGAAAGTGTCAGAATTGGCGTGTTTGCGACTAACAAGCCGGAGACTCTTCTGACTATGAAACCGTGCAAGAAAGTCTTCTGGAGGCGGTAGCCGAATTGGCTAAGGGCTCAGACCAGCCCAGGTCAGTAGGAGTCGGTGCGCCCTCTATGATGGGCCGCCTTAAGCCTTGGAAGGAGCAAGCCTTGTTGCTGCAGACGGAAACAAGCTGCATTTTTTGTTATCGGGTACTTTCTGACAGCAGCAGAGGACCCCACTGGCATTATGTTGACAGGATAGGGGTCCAAAAGAAGACCCTAAGGGTGTAGGAGTGGAGAATACTCCACAAAGTGCACCGCATAAAATTAACAGAGATGACGTTGTCAGAATGGTGAACACTGCAATTTTGGGCTGATGGCAGAAGAAGTCTCTTTTAACGAGAAGGTGACTCTATCCACCATCTCAACCTTACTAGCTGGGTCAAGCCCTAATGCCCAACCGTGCAATATAAACAACCAAATAGCCTCCAGAGAAGGTGGTGCTGTTGACGAAACGTCGAGGAAGCAATTCTGAGAAAACCTATTTCCTCTATTGCCTGAACTGGAACTGGAACTGTGACCTTAAAGCCACCATTCCTTATGCAGCCCCCAGCCCATACCGGCTTGCAAAAGGGGAGATATAATCCCGTAAGGAAATGGCAGGCCGGCAGTACTCAAAAAAGGTTTTATCTCTAGGACAACTGGAGTAGAGTTGAGCCGGACTTACAAGAGGCAGTTCATTTGTCCCGTACACGATAGTAAATTGTACTGAGGCCTCAGCTTTATTATCAAATGTCCCGGTACAAAAATAATGTACTACTGGGATATGAGCGTGTATCGTGCGATTGTAAATTACGAAGTGGAGAGACATTTCTTACTTCTTTGCGGCAGTAAAATATCCAATTTAAACCGAGCCGCGGTGAGATTGTAAATACGAACTGGAAAGAAATCTCTTACATTTTTGAGGGAGTGAAATTTTCTACTAAAGAGACAATTCTTACATTTTTTGAGGGAATGAAGTTGGAAGTCATTCATTTATCATTTATCGTATCCCCTCTTTCGCAAACGCAATAGAATTACCCGCATCGCAACATTTCAGCCATTCACTACGTGCCGTGCTAGCAATACAATGGCACCTCGCCTCATTTGAAGTGATACATTGTACTGGTTCAAAATGAAAAAGAGGCTCCTCTTACAAACTCATTTTATAATCGTGTCCTACCCAACACTAAACTGGAGATGCAATTTATGTGAAGTGAAAGCGCCGAACAAAGGGCGCCTAAATACGATCTCGCTCCACCCTCAACAAGGGCTAGGGCCGGCGCTGATTGTTTTAGTTTTATTCTGGTTATCTCGTTTTTATTTTTTATTTTTTATACAACAGACATATTTAATTTTTAGTATTTTTTTTTAGTACGGGTAAAGTTACACATAAATACATTTATGTTTAAGAGATAGTCCTGATTTATATTTTTGCTATTTTCTTTTTTTTTAGTTTATTTTTTGGGTGGTTGGAATGTAAGTTGTTTTTATTAATATAATAATTAATTTTATTTTATTTTTTATTTTTTTTTTTTTTGTTTTATCATTTCATTGTTAAGATATCTTCTAAATTTTTTTGGTTTAAAAGAAATCATTTCCATTTATTACACTCAATCAATAAATATCTTCTTCTATTTTCTATAATTATTATTTTTTTATGAATAATAGTTTTTTTTTGTTTTTATCTTTGTGTTATTTAAATATTCCTATTTATTTTTTTATGTTTTGTTTTTTGACAAATTTGTGACAACATAAATACACATTTATTTTTTTAATACGGCAGTTCATTTTTAAGTATAAGTTGTGGTGGTGTGTGTAATTTTTGCATTTTTCAATCATTATTTTTTTTTGGGAGGAGGATAGTGTGTGTGTGTTTTTTTTTATGTAGATATATTTTGTTTTTATTTTATTTCTGCTTTTTTTTAATATATTTCTGTTTTAATATATTTCTGTAAGACATATGTATATATATTGTATATGTATATACTATGAAGTTACTATAGAATGTGCGCTAGTTGTAAAATTAAAATTAAAAAATAAATAAATTAAAAAAGACAAAAAAAAACAGAAATAATACAAAAAAAAAATTGAAAGGCAAAAATATTTTCGTGTATTAAGTAAAATTTATAGAAACTTGTTGTGTGAGTTTATAAATATAAATTTGTGAGTTGATTCTATTTATTTTTATATAAGGATGGAAAAATCCTTAATATATCAAAGAACTAGTTGTTGTAACTAGATGGTATGAACACTTCATCAAAAAATTGTTGGTAGGTATCCCAGATCTTGTCAGAAAAATAGATGTCAGAAAAGGTGGTGGCGCTAGAAGACAAACTAGCGGGAGCAGGGGCGGCGCTTTCATAGGTTCGAATGGTGCACTTTCACCGGGCGCAATTTGTCGAGGGCGCAATTTCAGAAATTAAGATTTAAACAAACTTTTAAAATAAATAAAAATTATTCTCACGGGGTGCCAGCAAGTACACCATATTTAGCCAATTTTTGTCCCTGTACTTATTCATGCAAGAATAAACGGGGAAATTTCACTTCTTCTCGTGCAGGAAGTTTCCATAGATTTTAGCTTCGAGATTCGAGAAATTCGGGAAAATATGTCTCATTTATTTAGAGCACTTTTTGAAAATTCTGTAAAAAGCCCCATATCCACTCATAAAGGAGAAATTGTTCCGGTGGCTCTGTATTGTGTATTGCCGTTTACCGTGATTGATATAAACTTAAGGGCGCTTGCTGCATTTTTAAATTCTGTTTCAATAATTGTTAGAAGAGGTAAATGAACGAAATAAGGAGAACAAAACTCGAGAACTCGTCTCTTCTACTCGCTCTTTTTGTTTGTTGCTTTATACCACGGCTTCACCGGTCTCAGTTCAATAAAGTTCAATTCAATCCGAATAGAGATGGCTTCACCGGCAGGCATGTTCAGTTCATGCAGAAGTTAAATATTCAAAAGCTCACTTCCAGATATCCCATTATTTCAGCGGATTACTCTCTTTTGAGCGAGCTTTTACGTTCAATCTCAATTACATGTTCTGTTGGGCGAATTGTGGTTTTATTTTTCCTGAGTTCAATATGTGAAAATGTATGAGAACTCAGGCAGTTCCGGCTCGAATATGACATAGTGCACCGTTCGCAAAAAACCTAAGCGCCGCCCCTGAGCGGGAGATATGCCTACATTTAGAAGATGACATAGAATGCAGTGAAAATAATAATAATAAAAAAAAACAGAATAAATCTCCGTGCTAAGATAATATTTTAAGAGATAATGCCCTGTTCTGACATCCTTCCACTCCATCTAGTAGTGAAGGAAAAAGCTTGCGTTGAGACCTTCGAAAAGAGGAGACCTTTTGGATTACTTATCGGTTCTCAAAGACCTACACCTGGAGTTAATGCTTGTATTGTTATTGATGTTGTTGCTGCTGACTATTTGGACTTCAACAAACCGTTTATGACAATTATCAGTCCGAATGGCGGCAGCACAGCGGGCCACTTTTTAGTATGCGAAAAGTTCCAAAACAGATAATGCGGTAGTAGGACTGCACGTACATGGCCCTACTATTTTACCATTCAGGTTTGTATTCACCCAGACTTGTATTAACTGAGCTCGTCCAAACTGATTTAACGTTCAAACTGATTTAACGTCCGAACCGTCAAGCTGCTCCATTAGACTATTAATTCCCACAAGGTGTCATTGCTGTTGAAAAATCGCATAGGGTAGAGGGTACACCGAACAGAGCAGGTGAAGTTGTCAGCCATTGCGGCATTAGGTGGGTTCGCTCAATTGTTTCACAATTCCCTCAGTTTAAGGGTAGGTGGGTGGGTGGGTTTGATTTGAAGGTTAAAAGGCAGTATCCACAGCATGCTTAAGGGAGTGTTCCCTGAGAAATAAAAGTTTCAAAAGCTTTTGCTAATCCCGAAGCTGAGTAAATCCCTAAGGGACTCATCGGGACTTCATATACAAAATTGGAGAGAGCTAGGAAAGACGTAAAGACGACTTGCAGGAGTGACTGCAAGAGGCCCGAGTCCTACAAGGAGAAGGCCAGAATCCGTAGCACTTCCTTTTGGTTTCCCTTTGTAGTTATTCTGGGCCGAACAACCTGTTGCCTTCCAGAATATCAATGAGGATCATTCCTGTTACTACACATGCTTAGTACATATTACGATGTGCCCAGCATACCCGGAGTACACTTAACCCGCAGAGTTTATTTTCCGCAGAGTTTATTTTCCTCCTATTTCCCGTGCTGTCCAATACCGCTGCATACAAAATCCCCAAACTAACTACTCTTGTGTTGAGTATGCGTCAGCTTGGACCTGAGGAACACTATATTAAGACGAATCCTAGAGTCCTGCACTGATTTCAAAAGCTTTTTTCGCTATGCTCGCCAAGCGCATAACGAAATTGAGAATGTGGAATCATCACTCCCAAATATATAAGTGCAAGCTAAGAACGATTGGCCTGGGTACCTACAGCTATAATCTCGTCTTTACATCTTCCTAGCTCTCTTCAATTTGTTATATGAAGCTTCCGTATATCTTGTAGTACGTCTCTCATCCACCTGGTAGGTCGCTGATCCATAACCCCGACATGAAAAAAGGATTGGTGAATTTATTACTCAGTTGTTAGGGTAACCCTATAACAACCCATCCCGTCGGCTTAACCGGTTAGTAATAGAGTACCAAAACTTTCTGTTTATGACGGGTCTTCACCTAGTGGACGGCACGGCACACCTTCTTGTTCAAATACTATTTCTTTCAATCTGTCAAGCTAAACTTGTTAGTAGATATTTCGCCATTCTTCTTTGATTCGTTAGCTGGCGGTCCAAGCAGGACGTTCCCGCAACGGAGATACGCTGCTGTCGGTGCCGCTGGATTTCGAACTCTATTCATAAAAAAGTTGTCGTTAAGACTGTCCTGAATTGTCTCCTATCGCTAAAATCCCTCAGGAGGAACAATAATGTTACGCTGATGTGGATTCCAGGCTACATTGGTAATGAAATTTCCGATAGTCTGGCTGGCTAGAGTAGGGACAAACTCATCACTTGCTGGTCAGAAATCCTTCTGCCAGGATACCCAGCTGCCTGTCAACCTTAGACCATTAAAAATTGGGTCGACCAATTATTTGTCAAACAACTGTATTCCAAAGCGGATCTTAGTAGGGCAGAGATTCCAGAAAATATTCCTAAACCCAAGGGTACATGGATAGATTCTGTGATGTTGACACATTTCGAACTGGAAACTTGCTGCAAGCGGAACTGGCAACTTCCTGCAAGCGGAACTGGCAACTTGCTGCAAGCGGAACTGGCAACTTCCTGCAAGCGGAACTGGCAACTTCCTGCAAGCGGAACTGGCACCTTGCTGCAAGCGGAACTGGCAACTTCCTGCAAGCGGAACTGGCAACTTGCTGCAAGCGGAACTGGCAACTTCCTGCAAGCGGAACTGAAGACTTGCTGCAAGTGATTGTCAAACTTGTACAAGGGCCTTCGATAAGGTCAAGATGGATGGATGGAAGTAAATTAAATATTGAATATATTAAAAACGGTTGTTAAACTACCAAAAAATTTCAAATTATAACATAACATAATAACAAAAAAAAACACTGATTTTAAATTAAAAAATTCTCAACGTATTTTTTTCTGTGTTTTTGTTTTCATTAAAAAAAACTCTAGTTTCCAACCGAAAGAAAAAAAGCAACAACTTAGTGTTATTAGATATTATTATTTTGTTTTTTTGGTTTTGGTATTTTTAAAATTAAAAAACAAAAAAAATCACTTTAATTTAAAGCTTAAAATGTTGTTCATGAAAAAGATGTTTGTATTTTTTTGTTTTTTCTTTTTGTTTTTTTTTTTTTTGTTATTGGATACTAAGTTGTGATAGTTTTCACATAAAGACAGGATAGTCATTAGGCGTCTTGGACGGATTTGGGAAATAGGTGAATTTGGTTGTTTTTGTTTTTTCTTTAAATGTCGTTTTCACATAAATTAAGGAAAAAAACTAAAAATCTGAAAACAGATTTTACATATCGGTTTTTTTTTTTAATTTTTTCATTTATTTTTTTTTGTTTTTTTTTTCATCCATAAGACTCGTACTTCTTTTATTATGAATTTATTTTTTTTTATATATTATATATCATTTTCTTCATTATTATTATTAATAATAATATTATTATTTGCATTAATTCTTGTTTTTGTGTGAATGTGTATGTGTTTGTGTGTTTTTTTGGCTTTTATACTCTCTTGCTACAAAGTTTTTTTATATTTCTAGTAATTGTCTCACATTTAACAAATAATAATAATAATAATGGGTTTTTTGCTTTTTTTTATTAAAATGTTTTTGCAAAATGTTTTTCTTTTTACCTTTACCTTTATATAATATAGCTTTTTTGTTTAAAATTCTTAAAAAGGAGTAGAGATTTTTTCCCCTTAGTTTTTTTCTTATATATTGTTATATTTTATCCTTTTGTTAAAATTTTCTGCTTTTTTTATTTTTTTTTTTTTAATTTACTTTGGTAATGGTTCTAAGTAGCAAACGACTGTATTATTTTCATCTAGCATTGCAGATATATTTCTACCAACAACCTGCTGCTGCTGCTGTTGTTGTAGTGGTGGTATCCGATGCGATGGTGTATTATTATCTTCTAGCTGCTGTTGTTGTGTTGTTGGTGAATTTCTATATGATTTTGATGTATTAAAATCGAAATTTCCTTTTGGATGTGCGCGACTGGATTTATAATAGAAGAAAAAGTTTAATTGAGGATGTGTTATTAAAAATAATGATAATTAGTATTTTCACACTACTACTATATATGTAAAGCACACATTCGATAAATCAACAATCTAAATTTAAGTACACGACGAGGTTGTGACATAAAAACGACGCGACAAATCTCTACATGGGTTACCGGTCGCACAAGTATCTCTCTTGGGTAAGGTAATGGGTTTTCCTATACATAGCTCCCAGTTCGCTTACTCTAAGGGTAAATCAGCAGAGGTTGCTTTACACCACCTGCCGTTCCTTGACATCGAAGGTGCTTTCGATAACACTGGCTATGATTCTATCTCTAGAGCACTAGCTCTCAGAAATCTGGATCCTCACACGATTGAGTCGATAAATGCCATGCTTGTAGATCGTGACATTTCTTCTACCCTAGGTGTCTCCACCATTAGTGTTAAGGCTATTAAGGGTTGCCCTCAAGGAGGAGTCTTATCCCCGTTGCTCTGGTCACTAGTTGTGGATGAACTTTTGATCAAACTATCTGAATCTGGTTTCGATGTCATCGGTTATGCAGATGCCATCATTGTCTCTGGGAAGTTTGACTTGACCATTACAGAGGTCATGAGAACAGCACTCCGAGAAGTTCAAAGATGGTGTACCAACGAGGGTCTGTCAATCAACCCAAATAAGGCTGTCCCGATAACTTTCTCCAAACGCTACAAAGAGGACCTAGGTCCTATCTGTATCCGGGGTATCACAGTTGAGTACTCAGACTCAGTCAAATATTTGGGAGTAAATTTAGACAAGAGACTGAACTGGAACGCTCAATTTGACTACGTCATCAGCAAATCGACAAGGGCCATATGGGCCTGCAAAAGACTTCTGGGTAAGACATGGGGTCTTACACCACAAATGATGTACTGGATGTACAATACGATCGTTTAACCTGTGGTCACTTATGCCGCTATAGTTTGATGGCCCAAGACTAAACAGGTAACGTCGATCCTCAAGTGCAGCAAACTGCAACGGCTTTCTTGCCTCTCCATTACCGGAGTTATACGGACCTGTCCCACAGCTGCATTGGAGGCAATCATTGGATTGACTCCTTTGCATCTCTTCATATGGAAATCTGCCGCCATAAGTGCTTTGAGACTTCAGATCTCTTCCAACTGGTCCTATACGGCCAAAGGACCATGGATATCCTTAACAATAACGCAAACATTTCCATTTGCCGCGTATCCGACCACATGGTTAGTCAACTGCGATTCCAAAGAAAATTCAGAGCAATTATCCCGAATCGTTCTGAGTGGGAGGAATTTATTCTTCCTGGGGATCCAAAACATCTCCACTGGTTTACTGACGGGTCAAAGATGGAACATGGCACAGGGGCTGGTGTCGCAGGACCCAACTCCAAGCTCTCGATTGCAATGGGTGTGGGTTACCCCCTCATTCCTTAAAAAAAAGAGGTAATAGGTTTCTTGTACAGTTTTAGACGGTCTTTGTAGGACTACCAAAGGTTTTGTTCTGTAGCAGCTATTGAAGAGCCTTATTTAATGTAAGACTCGCCACTCTTAGGACGAAGCAGGCACGATACACGTAAAACTCTCCCGCACTTGGCATAAAAACGAGCATGGTAAAAATTCTACTTTTAAGTAAAAGGGCTAAGTATACATTCTACTTTTCCAAATGCAGCCGTGTTAGAGGCACGTACAAATAAAACGTACACGGACTAGTTTAAACGAAGCACGATACGCTGACATTTTTTCTAGACTAAAGGGATAAATACAAATTGGGTCTTTAAAAAATTATGTATAAGACGATTATCTTGGTGACCATAAAGGATGCCATTAGACACACTCAGTAGATATGTTCTCGTTTGATTGTGTAAATCAAGCAGCATTGGACGTAGGTAGTACTTAGTGAAGGGACCACTTGGTAAAACGACATTCTATCTAGAATAAGAGAAGGAAGACAACAGGCTGGATTCATATAGATTAAGGCTCTTGTGCTGAAAGCCGAGTCGTGTTTCGTGACAAGTCGTTTGAGTTGAAGAAAGTGACGTTTCAGTTTAATCACGACTTTCAGCAAACAGGCCTAAACTCAACTGACGAGTCGACTTTCAGCACAGGGGCCTAAGATTGCGTGGATAATTAATATTGACTGGATGCCTAAGATTGACTGGATGGTTAAGACGGACTGGACGATTAAGATTGACTGGATGCTTAAGATTGACTGAATAGTTAGCATTGACTGGATGCTTAAAATTGACTGTGGAACCATCTGTTGTCATCAGATCTCAATAAGCTAAGCCAATGTACTATGAATAAGTAGACTGGATTCAGATAGGTTCGCTCCATTACATTAACACCTTGGAATCATAGTGGAGCAGTCTGCTGAATTACGATCTCCCCTAACTCCGCCGTCGTCTGGTCCCAAGTCCAGGGTGTGAAAGGAGGAGGGTGGTCGACCTGCCGAATTGACCAGAATTGGGAAACCGAAGAAACTAGGCAAGAAACCGCATTTTTTAAAGCGGCACCAACAACAGCGTATCGGTTGCGGGGCGTTCCGCTCAGACCACCAGTTAACGGATCAAAGAGAAGAAGACGACCCCCCCTTTACCATGATTTCATTTAGACTAGGAGAAAGTTGAAGAACGCTTAATAGGAACTTTATATGAAAGGCACTAAGGGCAACATGGACTGGCCTGACAAAAGAAAAGAATTGATTAACAATTGATACAACAATTCCAAATGCAGCGTTATTTCTATAATGGCATATTATTCGACAGCTTTGAGGTAAGCTCAGGAGTACCACAAGGATGCCTACTTTCTACGTTACTCTTTCTTTTAGTAAATATAACAACATTCTTGTCAGCGCTCTAGCTAATATAACGAGTGGCTTACAATGGAAGATTGCGTCCAGTTCCAAAATAAATTAGACCAAGTAGCAAATATGCATGCCTGCTTCACATATGGAGATCAACGGACATCTCAACTAGCATCAAATTATGGATGTCCACCCCCAACGTTGGTTAAGGCAGTTCTTTTGTATAGTTGCGAAACAGGGAAAGAAGTCACCAAGAGCTTTCATCAACAGATCCCACAAATTCGATGGCAATATAGAATAACAAATGAAGAACTATGACTTGTGTCAGCCAAGAAAACGACACGAAAACGAGAATCTAGACAAACAGAGGTCCTTGACCGGAATTCCTGCAAGATAGAACAATGTGGAGAAGAACCTTATGAGCACAAGCCACAGACGACGGAGGACGACTGAGAGCTGTCGTCGCACAAAACGGAGTCCGTTGGAAGGCAGCTATTTCGTCCTTTGTCACATGAAGGATTAAAAAATCACAAGTAAGTATGTAAAAATAAAATAAAACCCAAACAAACTATCTCATAAAAAACTCACTTGAAAGGCTGTCGCAGAGATTCCTCCTTATTCGATATCATTCTCCTTAATCTATTATATCGATCTTCTTCCATAATAATATCATTCTCATCATCTTCATCATCATTGTCATCGTCATCATCATCATCACATAATTCTGACATGCGACTATTAAGAATCTCTTCATAAACGGGTTCATCTGGTCCAGAACTTTGATTATAATATGATCCACTACCGCCAATCCCACCGCTGCCACCGACACCAACCATGCCACCAGATTGTATTGGTATTGAACATGAGAATTCATTTGTTAAATCACAGCTTGAATGTTGTTTATGTTGTCTATGATGTTGCTGCTGTTGCTGCCTATACGATGTTGGCTGAATAATTTCTGGCTGATAGCAATCACTTGGATGCGATGATGATGTACCACCAGAATGCATTAGATGTGAATCGGCACGATCTTCATCTGATGAAAATTGCTGCTGCTGATGTTGGTGACGTAATGCTGGCGGATAACGAAAATATTTCCTTTCATTTTCAATATCTTGGAAATCGCTATCGCTTAGCTTATCATCATCTGGATTTTGTATGCCAGATGATGCTGTAAAATGTTTTATCATTGTTTTCTTATATGATGGATAAAATGTATGAACTGAATCCGATTTGTGCGTTTTTAGATCACCATTAATTTTTTTCCTATTATTCTTTTCTGTCCAATAAAAATATTCATGATGTTGTGGCTGTGTTGCATTTCGTAAATTAGATGGATGCTGTTTAAGACGTTTCGATTTGCAATCATAATATAGGAATTTATCATCGTAGGTATTTAAATTTTTATTTGTTATATCATTTGCTATATTTGATGTTGGATTTGATTGGAAATATTGATCTGGTTGCTGATAGTTCCAATCCTTTAAAAAAAATGCAATTGATAAGAAATATATATATATACTAATTTATATCTAAAAAATAAAATTTTACCTGCGGCTGATCATTTTGTGTCGAATTAAATATTAAATGTGTTGAACCAGCTGATGATGTTGGTGATGTATGACCACCACTTGGTGTCCTTAATGTACCACCGGCTGCACGTTCTAATATAATATTATGCCTATGACCTCTTGATATTGTTCCCATATTTGGATTTGTTATATGTTGTGGCATAATTGTTGGGCAATTCCCACCGCTGCCACCATCTGAATATGCTGGTATTATTGATTTTGGACTGCCAGCTATTATAATATTATCAGCAGTTGTATCAACTGATGGTAATGTTATTGGGCTCTTTTTGCTCGATGCTGTACCATAATGCTGTTGTTGATTGTGTGACGCTGATGATGATATTGATGAAGTCTTTGAACATCGTAAACATTTTGGCAGCCATGAGTTTTGTCGTACATATTTACGATATTCACGACGTATCTACATTTTAAATATTATTTTTTTTTTTTATTAATTAACATTGTTTTTACGTTATATTTACCTTCTCATTTTGTATACAATGAAAAATGAATATATAAATTCCAAGTAATGAATTTGATGAAATGAATAAGTATCCGTAAGTAAATGATACATCCTCTTCCATTTTTGCTTTACGCAAATAAAAATAAGCAAAAACCCAATCAGCCGATAAAATTATTAAAAATATAAATGAACATCTTAGATCAAATCTGTAAAAGAAATTCAATGTAAATATTTGTTTGATATGTCATTGTGCCTGTATTTTAATTAATCCGTTCGCTAACAGATTTTGTCGGTGTCAAATTGAATAGTTAAGATTGAATAGTTAGTTAAGATTGACTGGATAGGTAAGATTGACTGGATAGGTAAGATTGACTGGATAGTTAAGATAGACTGGTCGGTTAAGACTGGCTGGATGGTTAAGATTGACTGGCTGGTTAGGATTGACTGGATGGTTAAGATTGACTGGATGGTTAAGATCGACTAGAAAGTTAGGATTGACTGGATGGTTAAGATGGACTGGATAGTTAAAAATGACTGGATGGTTAAGATTGACTGGATGGTTAAGATTAAGAAAGTTAGGATTGTCTGGATGGTTAAGATTGACTGGATGGTTAAGATTAGCTGGATGGTTAAGATTGACTATATATCGAGCCGGATATATGCCGTATGTAACGCTGGCTAGCGAAAGAATTAAAATTTTATTATAAAGCAGATTGTCTTACCTAACGTTTGTTAATCTAGTATGTTCCTTATTTTTTAGAGCTGTTTTATTTTTTCTGCACATTATATAACATGCTAAAAATGTATATCCAATGGCACCCTAATTAAAAAAGAAATAATTAATAAAAAGAAAATTAAAATATATGAAAATATTTACCAAAACAAATAATATAACTGGAGCTACAAATGTTGTATAAAATAATGCATTCGATTCCATTAATACACAAAAATCACTTTGTGTATATGTACCGGGATCAATTGCCAATGATATAGCAACAATAGTAAATGATAGACCATATGATAATAGATAATACCATATTATTTTTGAAGAATTTTCAACTTCTAGCAGCATATCATCGGTTGTTAAAGTAACATATAGTTGAAAACCTAATTTTTATTAAATATTTAATAAATATATTTGTTTTATATGCATTTAATTTACCTTCAAAGAATAACCATGCAATTGCTGATAAAATGAAACAGTGTAGAAATGCTGTTGTAAAACCACATAACAAACTCATTTCACTTTGTTCAATTCCAAGTAAAAATAGAATTTCAATTATAAAAAGACAAACGTAAATATTTTTGTAGATAGATGTTCGTGTTGACTGAAAAATTATAATTAAATTAATAATAATATTACAGCGGGATAGATATTATTGAGAAGAGAAAAGTGAAAAGAAGAAAGTATAACAAAAAAAAATTAAATTGTTGAATTGATGGTAACATTATAAAATATTATTTGCTATAGGATTAAAAGTAAGGCGGTATAGGATTGAAGAAACCACCTGATCATGGGTCGTATTGTTTGGCGAATGAACTAAATGTAATTTGAATCATTAAATTTCATCGTTTGTTTCAATGTTGACGGTCATTGGTGTCAACCAGTAAGGTATAAGTAGATAGGCCCCTACAAAGCCCCATTGACCTGCTTTCATTAAGACCAACTATATCAACGAATCCACCAATCAATGGTTTTGGAGGACTGCAATCTTAAAGTAGTCGAATAAAAGGACTTTCCCAAATTCAAGAAGATCAGCTTCTGGCTCCCTAACGATGTTGAGGGACTGAAACGGGTGCTCCGGAGGATGGTGATCTAAAACTAGCTGATTGAGGTGATCTTTTGTTATGTGATGGGTAGGAAGATGGACCAGAACGGACAAAATCTTCCCCTAAGCATTGAAAAGAGATTGCTGATGCAACTAAAAAAGCACGGCACTTTCCTGTTTTACAAGCAGGAACCACCCGAAGATACGAGTGGTGATCCAGTGTTACCTGCAACACAGTAGGACTACTTCGGCAGTACTTTGCAGGGTGTTGGTGACCCAAGCTGTCGACGTGGCTCTTTCATAGTATTACATGCCATGAAATGGACAGCGACCCTCAGACTTGTCTCGGTTACAACAAAAATATTAACTCCTTTCTTCTAATAGGTAAACCGTTTAGAAACCTGCCAGTGATAAAGATTAAGATTATCAAGAGGAATATGAATACCTCCCCTACAACTTCAGGTACCCACCACAATCCTTCCAAGAAACTCAAGGGTATCATGGATCACTCTAGCGAGAGCGATCTTCAAATCATAGTAAGATGAGTCCTTGGGAATAAAGGGGCATAAAGGAATCACAGACATACGGACTAGGTAGCCTTTGCTGCGAACTTGCAGGCGTATTGAAGAGTTCAATGCACCCAATCAAATATCTATGATGAATATGGAACTATCCACTAGACTTGAGCCGGACTTACACGAGGCAGTACATTTGTCCCTGTTGTCATGTGACAAGTCTAGGAAGATTTAAGCTTGTTATAACAAACAAAGACCGTGAGATCTCTTGGTGATACCACGCAAGGATATTACCGGAGTCGTGTCAATAATAACGGGTCACTGGCCAATTGGGCAACATGTAGCCAGATTAAGAATTCCGCATTACACCCACTGCCCAAGAAGAACCGGCTAATAAGACAACCGAACATTTTCTCTGTGAATGTCCACCTCTGGCCAATATCAGACACCGTGTATTTGAAAGCCTCTCCTTGAATGATTTGGGGGATGTTTCGAAACTTACAATAGGAGCTTTGATCCGGTACCGAGATTTGACTAGGTGGGTTTTAATCCCTGCTCCTTTCACGCAAAAGTTTTTCACTAGTGCGGCTACAAAACGGCGCGCCTGTGCTGCAATTGTGTCCAAGCCTACGACCTGGACGGGACTGTTGCTGCTACTTACCTGCCTGGAATGGCCATTTCACTAACGACACTAGACTCACCCAGGCCGAAACCCGAATTCAGTGCATGAGCTATCCTCACATGGTATTTTGTGGAAGAGCCACGCCCACAAGGCTTGCCGACCACTGTTCTAGCCAATAAACTAAATTTCAACTATGATAATATTATTGCCAGAGCCAACAAAATTCTACGCTTTATAAAAGGAACGGCCAAAGAATTTAACAACGCTCATGTCACTAAAACACTTTTCTGTACGCTAGTCCGCCCAATACCGATCTGGGATACCATATTCCAGGTTTAGTAACAAAAGGATTGAGTCAGTGCAGAAGAAATTCCTTCTCTTTGGTCTGAGTAGTTTACACGATCCGCGTGATTTTCAATATCTATCTTCTTATATGGAAAGGCTAAAGGTGCTCTTCTTCCTTGCAATAGGTTAAGGGTTATGAGGGTTCGGGAGGGTGTTGAAGAAGATGGCGAAGAACCCTGCATTTGAACTCTTGGATGTTGTAGGAGTTCGGAAATACTGACTGCAAAAGGCTGTTTCACAGTCGAGTTGTTCTATTTAGAAATGAATTACTAGTTTGTAGAGTGCGTGAACGGGGGAGTTCCAGGTGGAGGGAATGACACGAGTGGGCCAATCTGGTGTTGCGGGCATAAGATTGCCGTGGAGGCAGGAGAAGGTTTATTTCGGAGGAACGGCGTCGTCACCGATTAGTTTGAATGCCCTTTTTTGTACTTTATCTAACCATGCCAAGGTGGTTTTCTCTTGAGAAATCCCAAGCACTGAGATGCTTGTTTGGCGATTTGGAATATGTGGTCATTCCAACGCAAGTCTTTGGTTAATGTTACGCCTAAAATGTTAAGGGATAGGTCAGCCATTAGTTCAACACGATCCACTAACACGGATAGAGAGCGGTTGCACTTTTTATTGGAGATAAGACAATACTTTGTTTTGGTGGGGTTGAATTCGACACGACCCAACCAAGAATGAGTTCAGTGTCTTTATTTATGGAACTAGACATTCGTTCACGATCATCAAGACAGCATCTGGTGCATGCTTGACTTGCTTTATCGAAGCCATAAGAGTAACGCAGGGTACAGTCATCAGCGAAACTAAGAAGGGGGTTGGAGAGGATTGAAAGCAGGTCATTTATAGATAAGGAATAAAGCAGGAGATAAAATTGCTCCCTGGGGGACCCACGCAGAGATCGGGTGGAGTTCGGATTTGATGCATCCAATACTACTTTGATTGAACGGCCAGAAAGGAAACTCTCAATCCAATTTCTGTAGAAGTGGGTCAACACCAATAGCTTTGAGTTTGGCTAGCACGGCCTCGGTAGTCTAGGGGTAAGGCGCCTGCCTACTATCCCAGAGGTCCCGAGTTCGATTCCCGGCGGTGCCACGGTCCTAGCCTTTCCCAATTTCCCACCTACATAACTTTCCTTCTTTCTTCTTCCCTCTTTGCATTCCTGATTCCTTCAGTCATAGCCTTCACTAGCTCTTCCCCGCTCCACCAAGCGCATGTCATCGGTTGGTTGATGAGATTCAACTCGTTTCAGGAGGCATAACACTCCAGCGAGTTGTTCTCGATGCCCCGATGTCAGAATCGCAAAATGGTTGGGAGTAGGTGAAATAAAATACCGCAGCTAGGTTGTGACAGTTCTTTCCTTCACTTCTCTCTCTATCTTCCGACTAGAGCTGCTGTTCGACATTTCAAAAATAAAATACATGGTCGACAGTACAAAGGGGCCTTCCCTAAGTCTCTAGTGTGTCACATAAAAAAAGGGCCTTCGGTTAAGGTGTTCTGTAAGGCAAACTAAAAGATCGCCAGTGGATCTTTTTTGTCGGAAGCCGTACTGTTTGTTGTATCACTTTACTAGCAAAATATAATTTACGGTTACCATCAATTGAATATAGAAATTTTTTTTTATTATGTAACTACAAAAGTTTAAAAAAATAAATAAAATCGCTAGTTCAGTTAACTAAAAAAGAAGCTTATCTTTGGAAAAATTTATATTACTAACTACTAAACGTATTAAAAAAACATTTTTTTTTTTTGTTTTTTTTTTTCAAAAAAACCTCGCACTACTTTGAATACTAGTAGAAAAGCCGATGAGATAATTATAACTAATAATGATTAGGCAAAGGATTAGTAAGATTTTTCGCTTTGTTTTTGGTTTGGATAAAATCTATTAAGTATTTTTTTTTTTTTTTAATTAAAATACAAATAAAATTATTAAATAGAAATAAAAATAAAGAGAAAAAAAATCATTAGCCTTCAGTTAATATTTTTGTTTTCGTGGAAAAAAAAAACTTTGACAAAAAATATTTGGAAATAAAATTTTGTTCTATGTTTATTAATTAATTAATTAATCAATTATAAAATTAATTTAAAATATTTATAAAGTGCATGAATATCCTTCTTTTTTTTTGGTTATGACAGAGAAGGAAATCCATGTTTTTTTTTTGGATGTTAACAAAAAAAGTTTACCAAATTTTAGTATTTTTCCGCGAAAAACAATAATGAAAAACAAAACAAAAAAAAAAATAATAAATAATTATTAGGAAATAAAAAAAAAGGGAAAAATGCTTAAATTTTTTATAAAAGTAAGTAAGCATAGAAAAAGCAGAAAATTTAATTAATAATTAAAATTATTTTATAAACAAAACAGAAAAAAAAACTAATTTCTTTAAAAAAACATAATTTTATTCCAAATATTAATATTTTTGTTTTTAAATAATAATAGTATAAACGGTTGTATTGTTTGTTTTTTTTTAATAAGAAATTTTTTTTCGTTGATTTTATGTTTAAGAAAATATTTTAGATTCTATCAAAAAATTTTCTGTTCCTTATCTTTTTTGTATTTACACAATTTTATTAAAAACAAAAAAAAAAAAAGAAGGAAATTACATAAAAAACAAAAAACCAAAAAATAATCGCAAAATGTACTTTTGCTTGTCCTTAATAAAATAAAATAATCGAATTAAAAATGTTATAAAATTATTTTATGAAATTTAAAAAAAAAACATAAAAAAAACTAATACCTTAATGTTACTATCACATTTTCTTAATTCAAAAAAAATCCCTAATTACATAAGAAAATATAATTATGTATATTATTAAAGCACAACCGATTTTTAATCGTTATATATTTATTTTTTTTTTTTGCTTACTTTAATTCAAAATCAAAACAAATAAAATTTAAATAAAATTGAAAAATTTACAACTTAAAAAATTATTTATATTTGTTTTTGCTA
This sequence comes from Thereva unica, assembly GCA_949987705.1. Lineage (NCBI taxonomy): Eukaryota > Metazoa > Arthropoda > Insecta > Diptera > Therevidae > Thereva > Thereva unica. The sequence goes on from OX465286.1 coordinate 17,328,456, forward strand.
CTGTATTTATTTTTTGTAAGTTTTTAAATTTTATCTCGCTTTGATGCATGTGTGTGTGTGTGTAAAAATTAATTTATTTCTCTTTATTTTTACTCTTTTAATTAAGAAAAGGACACTGTAATTTTATTAAAGGGCGCTTTGAATATCTTTAATAACCCCTACGACCACCTAGTGAGAGCTTAGGGAAGGACTCCTATTAAAAAGAGAGCTTTTTTGGTTTAACCCACACCCCACTTCAAGGGTATACTCTACTAAAAAATGCTTCAAATAAAAACGAAGAAAGAAAGAGAGAGCTTTTTAAGCTTATATTACAATCCTCTTGTGTATGCTGCAACGACTGTTGTAGAGGTCCCGCCAAAAGCGTTGATGCCGAGAAAGTCGCGTTTTCCATGCGCAGTAGAATCCCCCCATGCCGTTCCCGTCCCTTAGCCTAGTCGCAAAAAATTTCGAAGGGGAAATTTGAAAATACCTAAGCGCATTTCTTATCAATATGTGCGCAATTTTTATTTATGTGCAGCTTTAATTTCCCCAGCTGCGCGCTCCGGCATCAACTCTTTTGGCGGGACCTCTAACAGTGCGGCGTCATGTCGCAAAATATAAAGAGAATATTCTATGAGAGGGAGCTTTGAGCTTTTTATCATCTTTTCTCAACAAAGCAAGGTTTCACTTCACAATGAACTTTTACTTTAGAATACAACAAGTGCCTATAAATAATGACCAAATAGGAAAAAGCTCTCAAGGGAAGCTTCTACTTCAAGAGCCCAACAATTAGGCTCAACAGGTAACAGGCCAATGAGCGAAGTAGTGAAGGGCGACCTTTTAGTGGCAGTAACCGATGCCAATTCTGGTATCGGCAGACTCCCGGACCTTCTCTGCGCCGACACCAAGGCCAAAATATCAGAGATGGTCTTGGAGTTCGTGATGGGGCAAATTGTTCCAGTATATTCGGTGCCACAACAGGGAGATCCCTATGGACAACTGGAAGGTGCTCAACGCCGAGGAATCCAGGCGAAATAGAAGAGCCCTGGAACTGCTAATCAACTACAACAGTGCCTGGAGGGTCTCGAAAGATTTGACTATAAACTCCATTTTGGCCTAAGGCAGGCATGGATAAAGGTTTTCAAAACAGATTCATCTAACGAATAGGCTGACTCCGATGAAGAGCTCAGTGAGCATTTGGATGAACTAACAGTCACCGAGGTGGACAGGGAATTAGCACCTACAACCTCAGATGCAGCGGTTGACAATGTAGTATACATATACATATGGCAGCATATACTCTAATTCTATGAAAGGGCGCTTGGAATATCTCCCAGTGGGAAATGGAGTGCTCTAAAGACAATGGAGGAGCACTCCATTTGAGCTCCCATGGGAGCACTCCTACAACGATGTAGTTGGAGACAAAAAGGAGCCTGATAGAGCTTTTTTTAAAAATTTACAGCAGTGGTCAACATTAAAGTACCATAAGAAAAATTTAATATTTAAATCTAAATAGCTTGGCGGCCTCTTGTGTATGCTGCAACGACTGTAACATATGGCGGCGTCATCTCGCAAAATTTAAAGAGGATTTTCTATGAGAGGGAGCTTTAAGCTTTGAGCTTTTTATCATCTTATCTCAACAAAGCAAGGCAAATAAACTTTTACTTTAGAATACGCAAGGGCCTTTTTTTATCCAAGCCAATTGGTAAAAGTTGAATGAAAGCTTGATAGATGCGGGCAGAGTAAAATTCTTGATAGATCTAGTGCTGTTGTTGTTATTATTATTATCCACCTTGAAATTTTATATTTCTATGAAGGGAAAACAGAAGAAATTTTCTTCAAATTCTTATGAAAAGTTGGAAAAGCCGTGTGTGCATAAATCAAAAGAGAATTAAAGTTTACAATAAACTTTTGCTGGTTCGTGCGAAAGGAAGTTCCCCAAAAATATTCAAAATAATTCCCAAAAGCTTTCTTGAATGCAAATCTCCAATAAGCTTTAAGCTAACCGGGTTTGTTTCTACAATAAGCTTTAAGCTTAAATTATTATCTGCAAAAGCTTTCAAGATTTAATTAAAACACAAACCTTTAAAAAGCTTCAAAATATATGGTATACAAAATTTGATAAGTGAAAAAGTGCTTTCTTAAAGCTTTTCTCATAGGTGGCAATACATGTACAACCTGCAGAATTAAGTGTATCTCGTTCTCTTCTTCGCAGAAATTCTTATCATAGAGGGATAATCCTAAATCCTGATCCTTTTTTTTTTGTTATCATTATTCCCGGAGAAATTTTCGCTTCAGGATTTTTTCTAGTCTGGATAGTGAAAGATAAGAAAGTCGCTTAAGCAAATATAGAAGAGAAGCTTGAGAGATGAGATAATGTGTGTGGGTTCAAAAAGAATTCAAATTAACTAGCAGAAAAGACACATTCAATATGCCATGGGATTGTTTGAGTGATAATTAAAAATAATATTTGCTAAACAGATTAGGGAGAAGTTTTGTCATTCTATGCCATATACACTTGCTTGCAAGTTATAGAGAGTGCAAATTTTATAGTGGAATTAAATTACAGATCAATCGCATTGTTGAACATATCTTGAAATGAAGTACTGTGGTCTATCCCTTTACTGTGGTTAGAACGATAAATAGTTTACTACAAAAGCTAAAGAGAATACTTGAGATAAGGTAGTAGTAGAATATGCAGGCGACCTAGATGATCTAGTGTTAATGGTATAAGGAATGTTTACAGCTGGGATTAGTGAAATCAGGAAAATATGCCAGAACATAGCTAGCAGCTGGGCAGCAGACTGCGGTCTGATAGTCATTTCAGGCAAAAGTGAGTTAATGCTATACACTGAGAAAAATGAAAATTCCGTCGTTTAACCTTCACTCTACACTCAAGGGTGAAATTTCTGGATATAATCCTAGACCTAAAACTTAAATGGAAACATAACATCGAGAAAAGAGTAAACAAAGCCAGCAAAGCTTTCTACGACTGTAAAAAGACCTTTGGCACGGAATGGAATGTCAAGTAAAAGATGGTTAAGTAGATGTGAACATTCAATCAGGCCAGAGATGAGCAGGACCTATAATGTCATAAAGTTGAAAAAACTAGAGAACGTCGATAATAGAAGCAACGGGAGCCTTGAGAACATGTCCAACCAACAATCTGGATGTTCTCTTCCACCTGCTTGTTCCCGACACTCAAATCAAACTCCTAGCCTAGTGCAGCGCCCTTAGATTGAGAAAATCCAGGGCTTGAACCTCAAAAATCTTGGGTTTATTACCAGAGGGTACTATAGTCGCCATAACCGCAGACTACCTTCCCCTAGATTGATTTTCAAGAACTTCTCTGTCAAAATACTCTCTCATCAAGAAGAGAGCGTAGAAACGAAATTCGATCTAAAAATTCATTTATTAATTCCTTCTTTCAGGGGCGCCTTAGCGAGAACTGTAACCAATTTTATTTGGCCTATTGTGCCAACCCTGTCGTTAAAAGCGGCTTTTGATTTGGGATTCATATCTCAAATCTCCTTGGAAGCTAGGAAATTACGATGGAGGAGATTCAATTTACCCCTCGGTGCAGCCTCAATATCTTCGTTTCATATAGGATCACAGTCATGCAGCAAGTGCTCCGCAGTTTGGGAAGCGCTCGATGACGATGTTAGAACTATTTGAAACTCTATTAATACAAGCCAAGGAACACACATGGATGGCGAGTACCTCAGCTTGAAAAACAGTGGCGATAGAGCCATGGATATTTTGGTTCTTGGACCATATACGCCCCAGCCTACTTCAGTAGGACCTCCATAGCCGCAGTCGCGGACAAGTGATCTACGGATCGATGGCCTCAAAAGACCTCAGAGGGTGTCAGGACAAGAATCTGGAGTAATAGTTCACTGTCGTGCTACCATCAGATGCATGCTAGTATTTTTCAAGTGGATATGTTGGCGATCCTGTAGGCCTGTCAGACAATGAATCTTAAACCATCACAAGGACATATCATTAGGATTCTCATAGATATCTCTGGATGTAGTAATGGTAAGCTTCAAGCTAGTAGTGCGATGCAGAGCTGAGATTGACAGGATTGATAGTAAGCATATCTTATCATGGATATAGGAACATAGATGGGAACGAGCGATTTTTAGATTCCTTTGTTTTACGGCGCGGGCTGTAAAGGAGCCGAAAATAACAAGCCGGATTTAGACCACAAAGAGGATGCATTGATGAAATATTCGTTCTCCGTCAGCTAATGGAAGAAAGAATTCGTTGCGGCAAACGAACTGTCATCGTTTTCATCGATTTCAAATCCGCTTTCGATTGGAACAGTTTGTGGAGCGCCTTGGAAACCGAACACGTGCCATTGAAAATCATCCAGCTCCTCCAAGCGTCGAAGGATGGTTCAAACAGCAGCGTTCATATTCGAAGCGACTTATCCGTTTTGTTCGCTGGTGCCCTTCTCTTCAACGTTGTGATCGGCGCGATTATGCGTGAAGCATTCGATGTACGACACGGAGTACGATACGACGACTTCGTAACCTACTTGATTTTCGCCAACGATAGCGCCGTCTTCGCCGACACAGATGCCGCAGCAACGGACGACATTTCCTGCATCGCCGATTATACGGGTTAAAAATCAATGCGGAAAACACCAAAGTGCTCACAACGGACGGATCGAAAGCCAGTGTTCACATCTATGGAACCCAAATCAAACAGGTTCCGATGTTCAAATATTTGGGATCATTGGTTGAGGAAAAGAAAATGGCATCGGCGGCCGACGTTCGCCAGAGTACGTCATTACCGAACGTTGATCCTTCCGAATTTTCTTTATGAATCGGAAACGTGAACACTACTCAAGCCGGACGTCAACAAGTTAATTGCGAAACGCGTTCGAAACGAAACCAGACAGTTAGACAAAGATGCGACCAACATATACTGATCGAAGGAGAAACACAAAAACGTCGACTATGGGGGTTTGCACTTGTTTGCCGAATGGATGTTAACCGCTTGCCGCGTAAACTTCTCTGGCGAGACCGTCCGGCAGACTGGAGAATGGCTAAAGAATATCGAGGACGACTTAAAAAATCAACGATTATCAGTGTTCGAGGCTTGAGACTTCGCCAAAAATCGTCAAGAATGGAAATCGAGAATGGAGTTAGAGATCCAGCGGCACCGAGAGCATCGTATCTATTGCGGAGACGTCCCGCTCGGACCGCCAGCTAACGTTTCAAAGAAGAAAGATTTTGAGAAAATGACAAATGACGAACTTTGACGACAAATGACGAAATTTTGAGAAAATGACAAATGACGAACTGTACCAAATCCATAAAGAGATATCGTCAACTATATCAAAATATTTAGACTACGGCATATAGAGCCAATGCCAGAAAAGAGAGCAGTGAAGAAGATTTATAAGGGAATAATAATCCGTGACAGGTCAGCAGGACCTCGGTCGTTTGAAGCCCGTTTGAAGCAAACGTTTCACACTTATTGAACCTACGAAATTGGAGAACTCTAGCCAGTGAGCGAGAAGGTTCGAGGAGAAAACTGAAGGAGGCTAAGGCTCGGGCTGTAGTGCCATTGAACTTAACTGAACTGAATTTTTAGGGGGGGGGGGGGGGGGGTTTGCCGTGAAGAAGCTGAGGAAGCCGCTTGAGCTCTTACTTGAACAAATATAAGACAGCAAATTAATTTAAAATAAATAATAATAATATTAATAAAACAATAATTTAAAAAATAAAAAAAGAAAAAAAAAACATTACTAATCCTCTCTTTCTCTCGCTTCAATCAATCATATGCAATATTCGGCTTTATACTAGAATTTTGTGGCGTTGTAGTATTATTAATAATTGTTGGCGTATGAGAAATAACATCAACCGATGACGTTGCAAAACCAACCGAATTAATATTAGTATTTTTAAAATTAACAAAATTATTACTATTATTACTATTTAAATTTTGATGCCGTAACGATATAATATTTTGTGTTGTCGATACCATTTGCAATACATTATTACCACCAATAATTGTATTACTATTATTATTACTACTATTTATAATATTTATATTATTATCTAAGATATTATTAGGTTGTGTTGCTGTTGTTGTTGTTGATGTAGATGTTGATGTTCTCATTGTTGTTGTATTATTATTATTACTAATATTATTATTTAAATTTCTTACCTTTATAAATACTCCATTGAATAATTTAAGTGTTAAAATTGCAATTATTATAAATAATATACATATGGCAATGCTGATATAGATTAATATCCTCATATTATTATCAAACATTGATAATAGTGAACTATTGTGCTCATCAACAATATCCATTAATATGGCAAAATTAGTTAGGTGATTACACATGCATATGGTATGTGTACGATTTGTTGATTCTAAATAGCATCCATCTTCGGACCAAGCACTGTAAATAGAATAAGATTTTGTTGTTTTGTTTTTAACTCTTTTGGATTATAATTTTTGTGTTTTTCTTTTTTTTTTTAAATCATATAAATCCTAATAATATTTGTTAACTTATATTTTTCCATCCATTAATGCAAGATACCCAATGCTATACACACACACATAATATTGAAGCAAGCACACAGGCTTCTATAGAAATAGAAATTGATTATAAACTCGAAGCACGATTGCCTTTCGAAAAAGAAATCGATTAAAGGTTTGTATATTTGTCCCAATGTATACCCCCGAAAGCAATTATTACAGTAACGGACAGCATATACGGTTCAATACATCTAAATTAAATTCCCTAGGGCGAATGGAATCCATAGATTGAAGAAGACACTGGTGTGTAATAAAAAGAAACGCTTCGAACGAATTAGAGGGTCTTAGAAAAATACAAATGAGTGCAACCAATTAATTTTAGAGAAAAATTGCTAATGGACTAGGAAAAGGGCTAGGACAAGAACTACTTTTTACTTACTTACTTACTTTATTATTTTTATTCATAGCTAGCAAAAACCCGCGTGCCTTGCAACGGCTTTTAATAAAACAAAATTATGTGTGCGTAGTCCGAGATAAAAAAGGGTATAATGGAACAAAGAACAAACATGCATAACATGGTTAAGTTACCTACAACTCTTTTTAAAATTTGAGGTTAATCATCGCCTATCGGAAAACTTTTGTACTACGTGGACAACAGATACTTAGTCAATTATATTCAGAATATGTCTTGTGCGCGTAGATTTGACCTTCCCAGATAATTGGCACCCTGAACTTGCCCCATGGCGAACATGGCTTGAGACTAACTAAGATTTCCAACATTATAAGACGACATTACTGATTTTATCCTGAAAAGGGCAGTTGCTGCTTCCCGTTGATGCCAGCGGATTTTTAGGATAGATACGACGCAGGCATCTGTTGATGAAGACTTGTAGGCGCCCTGTGATGAATTGAGTGACTTTCCATGTTTCGCAACCCTACAAAAGTACTGCCTTAACGTTGGAGTTGAACAGCCGCAATTTGGTGTTAGTTGAGATCTCCGTTGATCTCCATATACGGAACAGGTAACCACCACCATTTTCGGTAATAATACTACCGAGTTAGCAGAATTTATCTACCAGTTCCACGTCACGGTTATTCAGCGCAGTCCGTTCAATGGTGTTTGCATTTATCCGCATTTCTTTTGTTTTAGTCGGATTTAGCCTTACTGGACTACTTTCGGTTGCCAAATTGCTTAACATGTTTTTCAGGTTCTGATGTCTGTGGGCCAGCAAAACAGATATCATCCGCGTAGTCGAGATCCTTAAGGCGGTCTAGCAAACCCCATTGTATACCGCCTGTTCTATACTATCTAGATCGCCGACAAGGATGTCATTTATTACTACATATAAGAAATAGTAAAGGCGAAAGTAGGCATCCTTGTCGTACTCCTGAGCTCACCTCAAAGCTGTCGGATAATATTCCATTATAGAGAACTCTGCATTTGGAATTGTTATATAGGGCTTTTATCAATTCTATTATTTTATCAGACAGTCCCCGTCGCCGTAGTGACAACTATATAAAGCTCCTATTAACCGAGTCGAACGCTTTCTCATAATCTACGAAAGCAAGGTAAATCGGATCTACACTATTATTCTCAAGGTGTTGATATGATCAATACATGAGCGGTCCTTCCTGAATCCGGTCTGCTGCCTCCTAAGCCTTCGGTCTACTGCTTCTCTTATCCTAGATAGTAATATATGGGACAAAATTTTGCCCACAGTAGATAATAAACAGATGCCTCTCCAGTTGTCGCATATTGTTAGGTCCCCCTTTTGGTATTTTGACTATGGTACCTTCCGTTCCATGCTATTACCAGGACTGGCTGAAGCGCATCTGCTATGAGGCTTGAATCGTATTTCAACAATTCTGGCGGGATGCGATCTTTTCCAGCTGCTTTACCATTGGCCATTGCATGAATTGCGGGTACTATTTCCGTCTTGGATGGGGCCCGGGTGATGAGTCTTATTGGCTGTGCATTGTTGCTGTTTTCCTTAGGTTCCTGTGTAAGTGTACCATTGAGGGCGGCGAAGAAGTAATCTCTCCATCTTTGGAGTTGCTCCTCGTCGCTGCATAGCAGCCTTCCATCCGCACTCTTAACGGCATGCTTTTTAGTAGAGTGCTTTCCTGAGAGCTGTTTAGTGATTTACCAAAACCGCAAAACCGAAATGTATCGAGGATGTAGAGAAAAGGGTCATAAGGTAAAGGAGTGGAACCAAGTCTCCAAATGCTTTTTATGTAGGGAGTCAAAAAGCGTGCGCGACTCCGCCAGTAAAAGATGTCATAGCGTTCAAGAAGGCGCTAAAAATAGAAAAAGACGATGAGTTTCTTGTAAACTTAAACCATTGAAAACGGCTCAGAACCGTTCACGTGGGAAAAAGTAGATGAAATACACATCTATAGCTGTTATGCAAGCCTGGCACTAGGCGAGTGCGGGTTGATGTTGGAAAGTTTAGCCGCCCCAAATATAAAATCGGGGCGATTGGGCTGTCGAATTGGGACAGGCGACAAACGAATGCGAGAGGGTGCATACTACTAGAAATGTTCTCGTGACTGTAAGTGATGTTAGTCATCAACAACAAAGGCGTAAACACCTTCCAAATGGTTTAGAGAGGCTCTGTCTCTAACGCAGGTCTCAATAGCATGCATTTCAGTGTGGTAAACAGAGGATCAGAACTACCCATTGCAATCGAGACCTTGTCGCTGGGCAGCCCCTGCGTACGATGTTCAATTTTTGACCCATTAGTAAACCATTCGAGCTTTCTTGGATCCCAGGAAGGATGAGTTGCTCCAAGGAGGTTTCTTGGACTTCCAGGAATGTCAAGTTTCTCCCCTCTCGTAACGATCCGGAATATCATTTGAAACTGCACTTCACCAACCATATGATCGGTATACCTGGCACATTGAAATGTTAGGGATATCTCGATGAGAGTATCCATATGTCCTTCGATTGTATTGGGCCATTTCAGTGAGATCTGAAGAACTTATGGCGACGGAAGGTACTTATGGCGACGGAAGGTACTTATGGCGACGGAAGGTACTTATGGCGACGGAAGGTACTTATGGCGACGGAAGGTACTTATGGCGACGGAAGGTACTTATGGCAACGGATTTCCAATATGGAGATGTGCAATGGCATAAAGGAGAGACAATCAACCTGCAGTCTGTTACCCTTGAGGATCGCCGTGACCATTTTCAATTTTTGGCCCCCAGACTATAGCGGCATAAGTGGCAATAAGTGAAGCTTCGTTTTTTTTATCCAGTTCATCAGTTGTGATATAAGACCCCATTCCTTAAGGGGGTTTTACTCGATACAACGGTTGAACCAACTTGTGTTGTCACATTATCGACTTCTTTCTTGCAGTAATCCTTAAAGCTTGACGATGTGTGTCATTGGTTTAAAACGATCTGCGTGATAAGTATCGAGTTGATGCTTGTCCTTTGGTATGGGTTCTAATAGACATTCCTACTTCTAAGCTTTCCTTTCCGCTAGGATACAATGTACACAGTTCCTTCAGCAGCTTTCTGCCTTCGAATTTAGTTTAGAAATGGAGTATTCTCTTATTAGTAACCCTCTCATCTTTCTTTCCCGAAAAGCCCTTTTCCATTTTTATCACTTCGCTAATGCAATAGTTAGTCACTTGCAGTCTCTCGTTGTTAAGTAGCGGTTTCAATGCTGCTTAATAAAGCCCGGGACACACATATCTGCACCGCATGCGAGAGTAAACAAGTAAAACTTGAACAGTCAGTCCCAACCTTACCGTGTCCACACCGCGTAAAACTAGTTAAGTTGGTGCGGTGTAGACGACCAATCCAGTGCTGGATTAAACGTTAAACCCAGTTATATACCCAGTGTAGCACAGGACTGTGGTGGTAGCACGTAATTTGTTTCAATCGACCTCTAAATACAAAAATTTTTGTAACATGTTTGTATGAAAAGGTCGATTGAAACAACTTACGTGCTACCACCCCTGGATTGACTAGCTGGATTACTGGATTGGACTAATGTGAACCGGGCATTACCTATTTAAATTTCCGCTGTCAAAATGTACTTACGCTTACCGATGACAACCCATTGACGGATACTGAAGTACCACAAAATTCGGGCGAACCTATTTATCTATATTCCGTTTCTCTAATAGCTGTTACTTCGCTTCCAGTATTCATCAGTCCTTCAACATCAGGGAAACTTCGAGATCGTGTAGTCATAAGTCCAGAGTGTGAAAGGAGGAGGGTGGTCGACATGCCGAATTAACCAGAATCGGGAAACCGAAGACTATTTACGAAATATTGCTACTGCATACGGGGCAGCAGATGGGGGACGAGGAATGAGAGTGTGAAGTGGGGTACTGGCCAAAGAACCAAATTAGTCACACCGAAAATGGAAATTCAATTCGCCGTGTGGAATGTACGAACAGGACATCACGTTAGTCAAAAGGAAAACATAGTACAGTAGACTCCCGATTATCCGAAACCCGATTAACCGATTCTCTCGCTTAACCGAAACATTTTGAGTTGCTAGGGAGGGGAAAAAATTTACTTCGTCCTAGCTTCGCGGAAAGAGGCGTGAGAAGAGGGTGTGGGAGCGGGAGGGAGGGTCGACAGTCCCACGGATGTGACGATCTGTTTCTCCGAACCTCTAAGTAAACAAACCTAGCTTCCTGTTGGAAATAGTTAAAGGCAGTGCCTTCAGTTTGCCTTCAACTTACGCAGAGTGAAGTGCTGTAAAAAAAATAAGCTTTTTTTCAAGTAAACGTGTTTTTTATTCTAATTGATCCATTTTCACGCAGAAATTTCGGACTCCTGTTTAACCGAAATTTTCGCTTATCCGAAACCCCTCGGTCCCGAAGGTTTCGGTTAATCGGGAGTCTACTGTAATTGAATAATCGAAATGGAAAATATCAGTTCCGGCGCTATCGGAACTACGACTTAGAGGCCGTCCATAAATTACGCGAGGCGTTTAGGAGGGGGAGGGGGTCCAGCAGAATTTCACCCAATCTCACGTGGGGAGAGAGGTGGTCTCGGCAAATATCACGTAATAAACAGTGTGAAATGGGTTAAATTAAGTAAAAAATGTCCTAAAGACCCCCATTCACATACAGGCCGCCGGCAGGCCAGGTCAGCAAACACGGCCCAATGAAGGCCACACAATACTCAATCTAACTGAGGGATGAGGCCTTCAGATATCCGCCTGACATGCCGTGACATGCAGATGACGTCATGATTCCTTACAAACACACAGGCGAAGACGTCAATTTAGCATATCAGGTTGTTAATGCAAGTGCAAAAATGTCCATGGCCTCAATGAAAACTTTACAGGCACAAACAGATTGGTGACTGGAAAAGCCTTTAAAATACACGGACGACCATATTTGCTGACACAATGCGGAGAAATTAAATATATTGCCTCCGCACCAATATGTTTGTGCCTTAAGGTGGCTCCGGACTCCGTGAACGTTCGCGCGAATACGAGTGTGGAAGGTTTTCGCGCCTAGTTCGCGCCTTACTTTCAGGTCCGACTGGATACGGCATGTGCTCGTGCCGTAAATTCACGGCTTAAAACAGAATAGAAGTTCTGTGGTGATAGTAAGTAAGTTGTTTCAGTCGACCTCTTCATACAAGTATTCAAGTCTTACAAAAATGTTTGTATTAAGAGGTCGATTGAAACAACTTACGTGCTACAACCCGCGACCTTCAGGCACAAACTGACGACAAACCCATCCGGTTGGCGTCTGCAAACCCCATCCGGTTGGTGGCCGGAGGGGTGTGTGGTGATACTGGGCTTCAAGGGGAAAACTTTCAGGCCATGGCCTGCCGTCGACCTGTGTGTAAAAGGGGGCCTAAATCCTGCACAAACAATTTTATACGAACGCCAGAAAGTACCATAGTAGCCCCTCGATTGTTTAACCGCCACCGGCCAGCCAAACGCGCGAGTCGATGAATGCTGCGGCGTACGATCCAAGTAACACCGACCCGCGATTACCATTAGAATATAGAACTACAGGAAAGGCCCTCGACGAATTTTAGCGAAATTAAATTCTCGTGATTATGAGTGCTCACGTTTTGATAGTTGTCAGTAAACTACAAGCGAAAAAAAGGAGTGAAATAGAGAAGGGCAAGTAGGAATTTGAATTATCATTTATCTATGATTAAAGCTTGTGGCTACGCCCGTATTTTTAGTGCTAAATACTAGAGATTTTTTAAAATCTGAAAATCTCACGTGTGATTAGTTGGGAGAGGGAGGGGTCGAGCAAAATCTCACGAAATCTCACCAAGGGGGATGGGGGAGTTAAATCGCAAAAATCGCCTCACGTAATTTATGAATGACCCCTTACTGGATCCGCGACATTGACGATCCTCCTGCCAACAATCGACGAAATGATGACGCTTTACTATTCCGGTGATGAGAAACGAGAGGCCGGTGTAGGGTTTACGGTTACGGTACGATTCTAACCGATATCCAAGCGATTGGCGGTTATAACCATCGGTGGAACTATCAAGACCCATATCGTATCCGTTTATGCGAGGGGGCCTCGGTAGTCTAGGGGTAAGGCGCCTGACTGCTGTCCCAGAGGTCCCGGGTTCGAATCCCGGCCAGCCCCATGGTCCTTTGCCTTTTCCACTTTTCCACCTACATAACTTTCCTTCATTCTTCTTCCCTCTTTACATTCCTTCTGTCATAGCCTTCCCTAGTCCTTCCCCGCTCCGCCAAGCGCATGGCATCGGTTGGTTGATGAGATTCAACTCGTTTCAGGAGGCATAACACTCCAGCGAGTTGCTCTCGATGCCCCGATGTCAGAGTCGCGAAATGGTTGCGAGTAGGTGGAATAAAAATATCGCGGCTAGGTTGTGACAGTTCCTTCCTCTCTTCTCTCTCTCTCTCTCTTCTCTCTATCTTCCGGCTAGAGCTGCTGTTCGACAGTGTATACGGAAAAAAATAGATTGTCGAACCGTACAAAGGGACTTTCCCGAAGCCTCTAGTATGTCACATAAAAAAAACCAAGACCAGCCCGGACAAATTTAACAATCAGCTTCAACAGACGCTGAATAGGATACCTCAAACCGATCATACGGTTTCACCTCCTTTCCGATCAAGCAATTTGATCATTGGCAACATCATCTTCCGCGATCCACTCAAACAGCAACCAACTCACTTGGCGAAATCCATACGGCAACGACTCGGCGATGTTAGACTACGTTTTGATCAACGCAAGATTCCAATCGATACTCAAAGACGTACGTGCAATGCGTGGGTCCGATCACAGATTTTTTTTTTTTTTTTTTTATATGAAAAAACCAAGCTTAGGTGTAACCCTTTGTACTACCAGTCCGTCATGTCGTTCAGTTCATGGTGCAATGTCTAGTAGTAGATCGGACCATTATCTTATTCGAGCGGAATTCTGAAGGATTTCAAAAAATCCACTGCCCATTTAACCTTATCCCGGTCGAAGATGTCCCTAGAGACGCACCGGGAGTATCGGTATCGAATGGCGCTATGACTTAACCCACCATTCAGGGGATAAGCGGCATGGAAAGAACTCGCTAAGCAGAGGTTTCATCATAGTTAGAGGTGTTGACTCATTTGGATAAACCCAGGCGATTTAAATAGGAAAAGTCTTACTATATTTTTCATCACAGAGTAAACTAATCTATAAAATTGTCTGAGTAGAGAGGGGGGAGATAATATTATCAAAATATAAAATAGCTTAAAAATTTTATATACATATATTAGAATAATAAATAGTATTAATAAAGGTATAGAGTACTTACTGGTCAATGTAATTCCAAAAAACGCAAGAAGGATTTGTAACATTCTCAATTTTTAAATGCCTCAATACCAGCCGTATAGGTTGCGACAGCTGTATATGACGACCCTTACCTAAGCTGGCTGATATAACTTTACTATTCAATATTCTAACACGTTGTGCTGAATTAGTTTGATTTAAAATTGTGTTTTGTACTATTTTAAAAGAAATAAAATAAATAAAAAAAAATTTAATTAGTAAACATTTTATTAATATTAAATTAAGTTTTTCAAGTTTAAAGCCGCGTTTACATCCATCCCAAAGTCAACGCGAAAGTGCACTTTGAAACTCAGCAAAACTTTCGTGCAACAGAGAGAAAAACGCATACTGCATTGCTGTGCAATAAAGAAGTTTCAAAGTGCACTTTCGCGCGTTGACTTTGGGATGTAAACGCGGCTTAAAAATAATGAAAATATGTAGTTTCAGAGAACGAACATAGAGGTCGCATTACTTACTATAATTCGTAGAAAATTTAACATCTAAATTATCATAAGAAGGTTTTAATATAGATTCAAGTCGATCGAACGCAACGAAGACTATCCGTACAAGACCACCATCGCTGTTTTCGATTAAAGCACCGCGTGGCAATTCAATCTGATCATCGCTAACCTGCCACTGTTCCAGTTTAGCATCTGGAAATACCTCATTGGATATAATATTGCGTGTCTCCAGCACACGCACTGACAATACTATAACAGAAAAACAAAAATTTGTTTTTGTTTTAGAATTTATACATCCTTATAAGTCCTTTTCACATATATTTATTTTATTTATTATTATTTATTATATTAACAGGAAAGTACACAAGATTTAACATCTTCGTCATTTTCTTATCGCGATTATAAGAACATCAATTTCAAGGGGCTATTCGGAACTAGCCTCTTCTGTGCCTTGTCGGCGATATAGGTATATATATATATATATATATATATATAACACTACCTGTGTTGACACTAAAGTCGATCTCCTGACCTCTTTTATTCGATATCTCTATGATCGGTGTGTTCCCTTGGTTACTAGAATATCTGCAATCTGTCTTCACCTTGTCCTTGGTTTTCGCGTGAAATCCGCGACTTGATAATGCAGCGCGAGTCCATGTACAGACGTTATCGCAGGACTAAGATCCCTGGCTACCTAAGCGAATACAAAAAGCTTCGTAATCTTATCACTAGAACAGCGTTGGATTTGATGGAATTCATCCTCGCTTTATCATGCTTCTCTCCCCCCCCCCCTCCTACTTGTGGAAACTATAACACACATTTTTAATTACTGCCTAACAATTTCCCAAGTTCCCTTGCTATGGAAAAAAAGCCATAGTAATTCCATTACCTAAAAAATCCTCTCCCTCTTAGTACAGTCAATATGCAACGAAAAGAGGCTTGCGCTCCGAAAAATGACAAACCGACATTTGACCTTGAAAGTCGTTAGGGGGGCGTGTCAGGAGCCTACTGAAAAATTATGAAAGTCGCGGTGCATGCAGATTGCAGATTTTGAGAAATTCAAAAATTTAATAAAAAAATTTTGAAACGCGTTTTTCTCAGAAAGTATAGGTTTTAGCGAAAAGTTTTTTAAACAAAAAATGTAGAGGTCATCGCGAACTACATTTTTTGTCATTGGAGTGACGTCATCCGACTTGAAATACAAAAAGTAGATGGCGCTAAAGGATCAAAAAAGTGTTTCTTTGCCATTTTCACTAGGAAAAATTAATTTTTTTACAATAATGTAAATGAGAAAGTTGTTTGTTACAAAATTATCTACAACTTTTGTTTAAACAAAATTTTTATAAAACTTACCGTTTTCGAGCTGTAGGCGAAAAAGTGCAACGGAGCATAGTTAACGGTTCTTTTGTTACTTTCGCCGGGCGAGTCGGCATAGTTTCGACAAAGGACCGGTTTCTAACATCTGCCTAATTCTCTAAGAAGCATGCGTTTTCAGTTGCTATGCTAGTTTTGGAGAGTAAGGGCGTCAGAATTGTGCTCTCTGAAAATGAGTTTCTGTTTTGCTTGTGAGAAAAGTGACTTGTGAATGATAAGAACATCGTGATAATCGCATCGGAAAATTGCTCCAAAATACAATCATGCCTGTCGAACATCACAACGAGTGCCAGGAGGATTATTTAGATGGACGCTGTACTACGGTTCCTGCTGATGGGGAAGCGAATAACTCGAGAAGGTATTTCTATATAGTATTGTTTTTTATTAAAACAATAATGAACAATCGTTTAAAAAAATATATATTCGGCATACACTGCACTACTATCATAGCCGACGAGTTTACCTTCAAGTCCAAGCGTGATGGGGCAACGATCATGAACCTCAAAATTGGGGATGGAAGGCAACTTCTCAAGGACTGGCTCCAATAAGGACAGTGAAGGACCCAGCACCAGAAGAACTTATGAAGCTTATTTCCTGTAGTTGTGATTCGAGCAATTGTGGAAAAGCTTGTGGATGTAGGAAGGCTGGACTCCACTGCTCCATTGCTTGTAAACACTGCAGCGGAGAAAGTTGTAGTAACACACCTGACATCGAAGAAGATGAAATTTTTATCGACGATGATGATTTGGATTTTCCTTCTCAAGCCGTTCACTGGCAACCGAAGAGAACCAGCACCGAGTTCGACCACAGAGAACGAAGAGACGCAGAATTACAGAGAATAACATCCACCGAACAAATAAGAAGTGATTCCCCGGACCAACAACCACGGAGAAAAAGGGCACGACGTACGACAAAATGATTAGGAACCTCCAATACACTTACAATAAAATAAAATTGTTCAATAAAAAATACAGAAATAAAATGTATAGTTATTTTTCTTGTTTCCTCAACTGTCAATGATGTAACTTTAAAAACAAAATTCCATTTTATTATATAAAATTCAAATCATTTTTGTCTTCAAATCATATCAAAAAACCATGATATCAATAAAAGGTTCATTTTGAAAAAAAATTTCAAAAAATTTCATGCGAAATATACATAAATTCAACAAAGTTCAATTTTTTGCTCAAAAAAAGTTTACATTTTTTGATAGTAAAATAAAAAAAACAAAAAAAAAATGATTAGTGTTCTTTTATTTGAATAAAAAAAAAAATACTACTTTCATGTGAACCGTGCAAGAGCACGGCACGCAATGTACAATTTCTACACTTCGACAAGTTCCAGCTCGAAAACGGTAAGTTTTATAAAAATTTTGTTTAAACAAAAGTTGTAGATAATTTTATGACAAACAACTTTCTCATTTACATTATTGTAAAAAAATTAATTTTTCCTAGTGAAAATGGCAAAGAAACACTTTTTTGATCCTTTAGCGCCATCTACTTTTTGTATTTCAAGTCGGATGACGTCACTCCAATGACAAAAAATGTAGTTCGCAATGACCTCTACATTTTTTGTTTAAAAAACTTTTCGCTAAAACCTATACTTTCTGAGAAAAACGCGTTTCAAAATTTTTTTATTAAATTTTTGAATTTCTCAAAACCTGCATGCACCGCGACTTTCATAATTTTTCAGTAGGCTTCAGACACGCCCCCCTAACGACTTTCAAGGTCAAATGTCGGTTTGTCATTTTTCGGAGCGCAAATTGCATATTGACTGTACTATCTGACATATCCGATTTTCGCCATATAAGTATTCTACCTTTCCTAGCCAAAGCTTTAGAGAAAGTCATCTTTATTCAAGTTCTTGGTTATTTTGATTCTAATAATTTCCCCACTAAATTAAAATCTGGGTTTCATAAACTTCACAGCTGTGAGACAGCTGTACTAAAGGTAACTCATCTGCGTTCTATGCTTGACCGAGGTGATGTTGCGATATTAATTCTTGTTGATTTTTCTAAGGCGTTTGATTCTGTGGTTCACTCCCTTCTAATTTCCAAGCTTAGCCAGCTCTATCATCTTTTTTCTTCTCTTCTTTCTAATAGACTCCAATGCGTGCGGCATAATTCTATTGTATCATCCTTCCTACCTTGTACCCTTGGATGTTCCACAAGGTTCAATCCTTGGCTCTCTCCTTTTTTTTTTGTATGTTAATGATCTTCCTGCTATTATCCATGGATGCTCCTTTCATTTATATGCTGATGATCTACAGTTATATACTTCATGCCCTCCTAATCGGATTGAATCCTGTATTTCTGATCTCAATAATGTCTTATGCCTGATATAAATGAATGGAGCTCTTCCAATTTCCTTAAACTTAATCCTAATAAATCTCAAGTACTCATTCTTAGTCGTCGCTCTCTTTCTCTGGACAATATTCCAACTTATATCACTTAATAATGTTTCTCTTCCCGTTGTTGACTGTGTTAATAATCTTGGTATTGCCATTAATACTAAATTATCCAGCTGCAACAATATCTTACTCATGCTTTCCAAAATCTATGGCACGTTACGGAGACTTAGAGGCTTTATGGTAGTCTTTTATCATCGTCTATTCGGCTCAAGCTTGTTAAAGTTCTTATTGTTCCATACTTCCTCTATGGCTTCCTTGTATATATGTATATCCCTTGATGCATCTTGTCGCCAACGTCTATCAGTCGCATTTAATGATTGTTTAAGGTTCATTTTTCACTTGTGCAGATCAGAACATATGTCTGGTGTACGAAACTCCCTACTTAGTTGCGACCTCTTCTGTTTTGTTGATGTCGCTGCATTGGTCCTAGTGCATAAAGTTCTCCACACGAAATGTCCTTGTTACCCCTCAGAATTCCTCCTTCCTCTATAATCCTTGCGTTCGATTAAATTTCGTATTCCTGTACACTATTCCCTAATGGGAATAGCCGCTCCTTCTTTGTGCATTCGATTAGACTTTGGAATAACCTTCCTAGAAATATTCAAAGAATAGGCACAGCCAACACTTACAGAAAGCAAGCATCGCTTTTTCTATCACCCTCTACTTCTCTTTAGTATTTTCTGTCTTTTTCTATCTCCTGCTCTTTTCCTTTCTATGTGCTTACTCAGGGGCGGCGCTTTCATAGGTGCAAATGGTGCACTTGCACCGGGCGCAATTTCAATTAAGATTTCAAAATTTATTTATTTAAAAAGTATTCCGTGCCTTCATTGACATATTACAGGAAATGCACCTTCTGTGCCTTTTTCAATTGTCTTCTTCAAGGTTTGGCCAATCCAATTCCATTTAGTTCGCCTGGTTTCGTCGTCTATCCTTTCTTGGTTTGCACGGTGCCATAGTTCTTGATTTGTAGTTCGTATTAGTCGTACTATTACAGATCCCTAATTCGGCGAGAAATGCCTGGATCGCCATCTGTTCTGCAGTTGTCGAAAGTGCCTTCAATGTTCAGTAAGGCTGTTAAGTGGACTATTTTTTTTTCTATGCAAGACACCGAAAAACACCCTGGAGCATTAAACAGCATTAGCGGAAGAGTTTTGTGAAGTTAAAGCGTAAGCAACCTCAGCACAAAAGCAAGATCGCGAAGCAAAATCCTGATTGATCAAAGGTAAGGGCGTTTCATAGGTGCAATTGGCGCAATTTCAGAATTTCATAAAAAAAAAAGTGAAAAAGATTTCCCGTGCCTTCATTTTCATATATCAATGGAACTCCAAAAAGTGTTTGTGCGTTTTTCCATTGTCCTTTACTACGATCAAAAAATGAACATAAATTATGGGGGCGCAATATGGCATACTGCACCGGGCGCAAAAAGGTCAAACACCGGCCCTGTCCTTATTCCAGCACTTTTCCTTCTTTCTCGTCCCGTCCCTCTCATAGTTTATTAAGGTTAGGTTAGTCTATATATTATGCAGTTTTTTTTTTTGTTTTTTATGTAAAAACTGAGGGCAAGCTTTCACTCTTATTTTTGAAGGGAACACTTAGTTTGGCGTGAATAAAAATATCCTTCGTTAGGTTTCGTTAAGTACTTTACTCTATCATTTCTGCATATAAAGTGAACACTTCATTTTGGTGTGAATAAAATTAAGTTTTTACGTTTGTTTGTGAGTGAACACTCGTGTACTCCAAAAGATGTAAATCTTGTGTACTTTTCTGTTAATATAATAAATAATAATATATATATACTTACATATATTCTTAACTTTCTGTACAACATTCCTTTCCCTTATGATTGTATCCGCTAACAAGAAAGCATTATCCTCTAATCCAGTCAATAATGATGTAGCCACTCGCATTTGATCCTCAAAGCTTAAATCCAGCCATGATAGCTGCTGTGATACATCTAATAAATTTGATCCAGTTTTGACGACACCATGTAAAAGTTCATAAATTATTGCCTCCCTTTGCCTTTGGTCTGGGAACGTTTCAATGTCATATGACATTTTTTCAGACATGGTTTGAATAATTTTTGTTGTGACTAGCATATCACCACCATAAAGGGTCTTGCTGCTTGTTACCTAATATATATATATATATTTGATAGAAACATATGGAAAATTGAGAAGGGATTTTTTTTTTGGTTTTTTGATGTGTTTGTTATTTGGTGTTATATGTGTGAGTGTGAAATAATTCAATTGAAAATTTTACCTGCGATAAATCATTTGCAATTGATATGAGAGATGAATCCTTTTGATTAACGCGAATTTCTAAATTATTTAGCCAAAGGCTACGGCACTGTGTTAAATCTGGCGTCATTGGATACCATGCTGGATGGAGGAGATTCCTGCTGTTCCCTATCGTTCGGGCTGTATCACAAAATTTATCACAATCCCCACCGCTGCCACCATCGTTACCATTATGCCCACCATTAATATCGGATCTATCCAAGCTGTTTAAATTCGTCCTTTGAACTAGAACGCACCGCCATTTTGCTATACCAGTTGCACCACCTGCAGGGGTTAATAAGTATTTCGTGTCAATGACAGTTTATAAAATAGCATGTAAACTAAAGTTAAACAAATGTCACTGAAATCTAACATTTCAAAGGCTACTTGTTTGATATTTATAAAGGGACATATCACATCATCATATATATATGTATACAGCCCGTAAGCGCTAAGTAATTAATGCTTTAGGGTGCAAAAACCAATCATGCAAAATCCAAACTCAACTCAAAATTAATTCGGCATATACATACATATGCATATCACAATATATTTTACCTGGACATGGCTGGACATTGACTTCTCCAACTCTAGTTACATTCCAAAACAGATTTCTGGATGTTACTGGACCACAATAATAGTTGCTATCACCGCCATCGTAATTATTATTATTATTATTATTATTGTTATTATTATTGTTTACTAATACTGATGATTGTGTCGTCTGCATATGATTGCCTTGCTTGTTATTGATTGAATTATTATCATCGCCACCTAATTGACGATCAGATGACTTTGATAATACTGATGGGGAATTTGTATAACCATTATGTTGCGGTGGGCTTAATGTTGTGGCTGTTGTTGCCTGAACTATTGTTAATGTTGCTTGCCGATCACCTGTAATGTATTAAACATAGGTTCTCTGTTATTAAAATATACAAAATTTAAGATAAAATAATAAAGATGCAGCTTAAAAATCTTGGTCATAATCATCGCAGACGGTTCACTGTTTTAGTGCCACCTATAGGGGATTGGGGCTTGGCTGTACTGTGTCCGACCATTACCTGAACATGGCACAATAAGAGAACGTTTGATCCAAGGCGTACGCGGCCCTCAGGCTGCATCCTGATCGAGCTGCATCTGAACTGCTGGATGGACAGGTGAGGGATTACAAGCTGCCCCTGTTTAGCCATGGAATAGACTTAATATGACACGAATATAGAGAGGACGTATTCGCTAAAACCTGAGAATTATTCGATGACGAGTAAAAATAAAAAATGGCCTTACAACGGGCGAATATCGGCCGCTTGGCTTTTAAAGGGATATATGATGGCCGTATGGTTTTTAATCATTTTTATGGGAGCACATACGGGCTCACAAGGGCCGAAGCATGATCAAGAGATTTAAATGGAGACACAGCCTCGGATTTCCCCCAGGCCTACAAGGCTCCGGGTCTAGGGCCCAACCAGCCTAGGGGCCCATCCAGCTACCCCGACCACCTCTGACGGTAGGCGGAAATAGGATTATAGAAAAAATAGCACAAAAACTCCAATAACTGGCGATTTATTGCCCAATCTGGCAACACCCAACACTGCACCGAACCAGGGGTCTGTTCAAGACTTCTGCTATAGCTGCTATGATAGCAGCAATTTTCAAATATTGTTGGATCATGTGCGCGAAGTCTTGCCAAGCTGCTATATCTTTCTTCGGTACTTTATCGAATTTTTTTCAATATCGACACAACGGAAGATTTTGCTGTCGAAACTGAAGCCAAATTCAACGATCGTGAAGAATCTCCTCAGACAAGATGGTCTGCTCGAGGTGACGCCTGCCGAAGTCCATGTTGCTCCTGGGATGAGATCATAGCAGCTTTCTATGGAAACTTGCTTTCTGGCCCTTCTCTGGAATGATATATTGGAAAGGTTCAAGGTCTCTGCAATCTGTAAAAATTAACCTGGGTACGATCAGTCCTTGGTAACATACCAATTCAGGAAATCCAGGAACTACCGGATCATTATGAGTCGAAAGCTATTGAAAAATCCGGTGAAATTAGCTATACGACATGCGGAGGAAACGTAAGCGTAAAATCCAGTGGGACCAAGTCAAGGAAAACGAGACCGAACTTTCTGGCAGGGACAGATTCAGAGTTACGACAGGCTGATTGCAGAACTACGCAGACAGGGATCTGCTTATGTGAAGTTAAACAAAAAGTCTGACTTTCTTATACGAAACTACATCGTGTGGAATCTAAACACATCCGTGAAGGAGCCAAAAACCTTAGAGCTTTCTATCCGGGGACTTGAATGAGACTTTGGAAAATGAGTGTCTGCATCTGCGAGCTCATAATTTGTCGTCGGATGATGTTATAGAGTTATCGTCAGTGAACTTATACAAAAACTTATTGGCCCGGACGTGCGTGTTCACACTAAGACGGGGTCCGTCTGTTTATCTGGTCCTTGCTGCTAATCTTAACTTTTTCTCCTTATAGTGCTCCGACATTTTATCCCACAAGACAGCTCTCTTTTCAACCAGCGAGATTAACGTACATGAATCAAGATCCATTTTGCACGAGCGCAGACGCCGAAATGATGTGGGTAAGGTGATCCGCGGGGTTGGAGGGGGGCACATCGGTGTCATCTCGTCGGCGGATTCATTCACACTATATCCGGTCCGAGTGTTTAGACGTCTCTTCGCAGTGACAAAACGTCCGTTTAAAACCCCAGATCCGTCTTTTTCCCGGATCCGTCTAAAGGCCGTGTTACAATGGGGACGCTGTCGCAGTGGTAGTCGCTGCCGCAATAGCTGTCAAAATTTAAAATGTATGAAACACACTGAACACGGTTTCAATTAGCCGCTGATCTGGTTGCTGTCGCGGGAGGCGTTGCTCAAAGTTGAGAACATTTGAACTTTTGGTGCGCGACACGGTGACAGTTTGCATTGGTGTTTTATTCAAATCAAAATGGTGAGTTAAGAAAACGTTATTTTAAATTTGTTTTGCGTAAATATGGTTATATAATGTTCTTCAAGTATATTTATTTATTCAATTAATAAATATTCAAATTATTTTTTAGGAAAATTTAAACATCGAATTTTTTATCGAAGAGATTAAAGAAAACAACATTTTATATGATTTGGGGCATCCTCATTACAAAAATGTGAAAAGGAAACTAAAAATCTGGGCAGATATAGCTGCCAAACATAATTTAACAGGTAATAGTTTGAAAATTGTAATTTTGAATGTATGTATGTATGCAATTTTTTTAGTCGACAACTGCAAAAAAAAATGGAAGCAGCTGAGGGACTGCTATTCGAGAAACTTACGAAAGAGAAGTATGTCTGGGCAAGCGGCAGAGGATCCCACCGAAAGAGATGGCTGGGCTTTTTCCTCCAACATGTCATTTTTAAGGGACATGTTGAAGCCTAGGAAGTATGCATTTTTCATATTATGAAATTTCAATTACGAATTTATAATATTTTAAGATCACTAGGAAATTATAATGAGGACACTATGGAGGAGTCAGATGCGCCTGCATATATATGGACTTCTCTCCCCCAAGTGGGTTTTCACAGGAAATTACGACCCAAAGTTCGGACGCCTCAATAAGAAAAACTCCGAAAAAAGCAGCGGAAATGCGGGGCGAAGTCCAAGAAAAATTTCTTGAAACCATGTCGGCTGCCCAGACATTTATGCAGTCCCAAACAACCCAACAGTGCCTAGATGATGAGGACGAGCTGTTCGTAAAGAGCATGCTTCTAAAACTGAAAAAATTGCCAATGCAGCAGAAAAATCATAGTAAAATTGTAATGTTGCGATACATATGTGAGGTGGAAAACCAAGTTAACAAAATATAAATTAGTTCTGTTCAAGTTTGTTTATTTCATTCAAAAAATTTCTTTGTTATGTATTTCATTTATCAATTTGCATGGGGTTGGAAAGGTACTTTTCCTTCATTTAAAAAATAATTTGTCAAATGAAGTCGGCTCAAAAAAGCTTCTCTTGTTGAATTGTTGCTACTAATTCTACGAACTGCAGTTAGTACGGAGTCTGTTTCTCTTCGCCACGAACCTTCCACAATTTCGTGGTTTTCATTTTCTGTATCGACATAATGATTTGGACAATATGTGGGCTCGCCATCGGAATAAACATTATCCGTAATTTTCAGATAATTATGCAACACTGTACTACATGCCAAAACTAGTTTTTCTGCATTACCTGGATAAAAATCCAAAGAATTTCTAAGAACACGCCAACGTGCGACAAGAATACCAAATGTGTTCTCGATCACCCTACGGGCCCTTCTTCTTCTTCTTTAAAGGCTCTACAACCGGGATCCGGTCCTGGACTCGCGCAACTGTTCTCTCCACCGGTCCCGATTCTGAGCCGATGTCATCCAGTTTGGCATCCCTAAACTCTGAGCGTCCTGGTCCACGCCATCCTTCCAGCGAAGGTTGGGCCTCCCTCGCTGTCGCACCCCATAGGTCTTACCGCAGAGAACTTTCCGAGCAGGCTCATCTTCACTCATACGAGCTAGATGCCCTGCCCACCGGAGCCTACCGAGCTTTATTTTCTTCACAACATCTATGTCGCGATAGCGCTCGTAGATCTCGTCATTGTAGAGTCTCCGGAATCGTCCTTCCTCACATACGGGGCCAACAATCCTCCGAAGTATTTTCCTCTCAAACACGCCCAAGAGGTTTGAGTGCTTTTTGCTAAGCACCCACGCTTCGGATGCATATGTGAGAACGGGTAAGACCATCGTCTTATATAGTAAAAGTTTCGACGTTATGGTTAGATATTTGGATTTGACGAGCCTTGGCAGACTATAGTAGGCTTTGCTGGCTTTTAGCAGTCGTGCGCGTATTTCTGGTTCCATGCTATTGTCGGCTGCTACTATTGACCCAAGGTAGGTAAATGATTTTACCACGTCAAACTCGTGTTCCGCTACCTTGATTGTGGGACCAATGTTAGGTGTTCTTCCAGACGAGGCCACCATGTACTTTGTTTTGCTTTCGTTAATGTGCAGTCCCAGATTTCCTGCCGCTTGCTCAATCTGAGTGAAAGCTTCTTGTACAGTTGTTGTTGTTCTTCCAATGATGTCAATGTCGTCTGCGTAAGCCAGTAATTGGGTGGACTTGTGGAGGATTGTACCCCTTGATGTCACGCCCGAATCTCGGATCACTTTCTCCAACGCCAGATTGAAAAGGAGGCAGGCCAGACCGTCCCCTTGTCGGAGTCCATTATAGATGTTGATTGGTCTGGACAGTGTTCCGGATACCTTTACTTGGCTTGACACATTGGTCATGGTCAGCCTACATAGTCTTGTCAGTTTGTTGGGGATGCCGAATTCTCTCATGGCTTTGTAGAGTTCTACCCTGGCTATGCTATCATAGGCGGCTTTAAAGTCTATGAAGAGGTGTTGAATTGAGTTTTGAAACTCTAGACATTTTTCCATAGCCTGCCTCAAGGTGAAAATCTGATCAGTCGTTGATTTGCCTGGGCTGAAGCCACACTGGTAATGGCCTATGATGTTTCTGGCGTATGGGGCCATCCTGTTTTGTAGGATAGCGGAGAATATCTTATACACGGTACTCAACAACGTTATACCGCGATAATTAGTGCACGCTGTGATATCTCCTTTTTTGTGTACCGGACAGAGGATGCCTTTTCTCCAGTCTTCTGGCATCACTTCCTGCTCCCATACTTGCACAATTAATTCGTGAATCGCTTGGTGTAATGTAGGCCCTCCATATTTAACCAGCTCCGCTGCGATGCCGCCTGCACCCGAGGCCTTGTTGTTTTTGAGCCGGCTGATGGCTCTGCTAACTTCTTCTATGCTTGGTGGTGGCAGCATAGCATTGTCATCAGATATTGGTGGAGCCTCCGAATCCTCAGCTAGCTCGCCATTTAGCAATTCATGAAAGTGCTCTTCCCATCGCTCCAAGACGCCTTTAGGATTGGCGATCAGATTCCCTTCTTTGTCCTTGCAGTATGTGCAACGTGGTGTGAATTGCGTCATACTGCGGACTCTTTGGTAGAACTCCCGCGCCTGGTGCGGCCGTCGTTCTCTGTACTGTTCTAGCTCACAGACGAGATTTTTTCCCAGGCTTCCTTTTTTCGTCTGTGAATTATCTTTTCTTCTTTTCTGAGCTCTTTATAGTTCTCTTCGCGTGCCCGTGTTCTCTGAGACTGCTGCATGGCTCGGTACGCAGCATTTTTACGTTCAGTTGCCAGCTTGCATTCATTATCGAACCAGTCGTTCCGATATCTACGATTTCTACCTAAGATGGAATCAGCAGTACTAATGACAGTGTTTTTAAGGCGGGTCCAGTTCTCTCTACGGGCCCTTGACAGTCTGTAATTGAATACATCTTTGTCAATGAAAAGTAATTGCCCCGGGTATGGCCGCATCAAATTGCACCTCAGAGGAAATGCACTGTCACCTACAAAATAATGTTGGAATTCCTGCTGCATATTTGGTAATTTTGCAGGAGGCGGCAAGCTTAATTTATTGGCAAGAAGTTTCTTTCCGAAATTAGAAGCGCCAAGTACTCCACCATCACTCTGGCTACCGAAAGCGCCAACATCAACAGCCGTAAATGTATAATTAGCATCGCATACTCCAAATAGCACAATACTATGGAATTTTTTCCACAATTTCCTGATTGTGACACTTAGCAGCAACACCAATTGTAACATGGCAAGCAACCACCATCAAAGCGACCAAATTTGACAGAGCAACTTGTATCGCGTCTGCGACAGCGGCAGCGTCTACATTGTAACACGGCCTTAAATGTAACAGTTTCATATAAATTGCACTGCCTCTGGCATATCCGTCTCTTTAGACGGACCGAGAAAACAGACGGTCCGTCTTAGTGGTAACGAGGCCTCAGCCGTCCTATTCAAAGCTGCCTCCCACACTGGCGCTATGTATAGTAGGACTGAGCTAAGCAACCTCCCCATTAGGAGGCGACAACTCGGTTTAGGGCCGCTAACGTCGAGTAGTGCTGCACAAATAGCGAATATTTTACCCGGCGTGCCCTTTGCTTTAAAATTCAGCCTCTGGTCGATCACCACTCTCAGGTACCTGTAAAGGTACCGTATTTCGGAAGCGGAAGAAGATCATACAAAGAATCAGCTCCGAGCCCGCCCGCAGCTCCCGGTAACAGCGGAGTACTTGTTGTGCGATTTTGAGACTACAGCGAGGACAAGATTTTAGTCTATCCATCGTGGCTTCCCTGTTTCCGGGGTGATTGACAGTATGAATCCTGAATTCTATCATGAATTTTAGGCTATATCAAAAGCCTTAACCTCGAAGATTTTTCATCATGGGTTTGGCACAATAGACCAATAGACCCCCCCCCCCCCCAAAGAAGTAAACCCATAAGAAGGCTCAAGTTCAACAAGGTCTCGAAGGCAGATTGGCGGAACTGATCAAGAAATATCATGCAGAACAAACGGTAGCTTAAGCCAAAACATCTAGAGCCTAGTATGATGCCAATCTGGCTAATTTTTTTTCACCTCTATATAATTACAAAAATTGAAACTGCAATTTATAATCCATTTTTTAATATTTTTTTTTTGTTTTTTTTTTTTTCGAAATCCGTTTTAAATACGATTAAAGTCCACCTTTGTCCTTTCTAATCTACTAAAACTGATATGTATGTGCAGCACCGCCGATGAATTTTATCGTAAATTTCATCAGTATAACACTATCGGAGGGCCCAACAACAACAAGGATATTATAGTATCAACATCACACACACAGGACATGCAAGAATAGAAATAATTGTCCCCATGGGTTAAAAGCACTCTTTTAATACCCACGTACAGTGTATATCCATCTTCATATATCCTATAGGGAGGAATATATCTATCCAATCCAATATGTATGGTCTGTACATGTATATGTATGTACAAAGGTATGAATATGTATAGAATATACGAAAGTTTCTTTTGCAACCTTTGTGTGTGATATACTAAACCAACCTAGTTCATACCCCCCTTCTCATACTATTACCATTCCAGCAGCTACCATACTACCTCCAACCACTACACTACCCATCATCAAACCAACCCCCCCCCCTCCCCCCCCCCAACAATATTCAGTGCTGCTCTTATCCATTCGAGTTCCATTCGTCCAGTAAAAAGGCCCACAAAGTTCTTCTCATGAACGATAAACAACTCCCAGCTGCAATCAACTAGAATATCTATTCCAGGATGGGGATTTTGGTCTTGTGTATAATCCAGGATCACTGCATCAATTTACTAAGGTTTTTTTTTTATTATATTTTTTTTCTGTTGCTCTTCCTGCGTTCATCCCTCCCCCTCTCTCTCTCGTTCTCTTTCTTTCTCTCTTTTACTCTCTGGCTCTGTTCTTCGTCTATTTTTTTTTACTTCGCCTGTGGTGCTCTGCTGTTGTTGTTGTTGTATTTTGTGCTTCTAGCTCTCTAGTCAAATTGGTGATATCGATTTGGGTCAATGGGTAGAGTAACCTTTCTCTCTTCTCAAAGGAAATTTAATCATTCGCTATCCGTGTCAATTCTCCAAGAAAATAAATCAGAGACAAAATGTGTTATACCTAATCCCTTCCAAACTTCCAAACTGTGTATACAATTCAAAGCATGTCCAAGGTGGAATAATTAAATAAACACTACAGATGGAAACAAGGATATTCATCGTCAAGGTCCTTGAAAATGAAAATGGAAGAATAATTTTTTTCTTCCTCCTACTGCTACTCCTCCTGCTTCAACTCCTCCTCATGCGCCTCATCCCTCATCCTCATTCTCCGGCCTCTTTACCTTTTATTGTTACATTCTGAGCATAACGTAGAACGGCAATGTTAAAATACAACGAAGGGATGCGCGGGGCGAGAAAATAACTGATTTTGAATATTAGCGATAGAAATTGTAGAGGAGAGAATTTCATAGTACCTTGTGCTTGCCTGCTATATAATACCTCTCGCCATGGGAATAAGGATTTCATAAAAGAAGAGGGCGAGAGTGGAATTGGTTGATTTTGTGTACAAGTGGAAGGATGATGAATAATTTCTTTTAAATCGTCATTATACGAATCAAGGTAGCAACAGCAGTACTGGAGGGTGGGTGCTGTTTTGTCGGGAGAGTTAAATATAAAAGGGAATAATGAAATTTTCTATAGTGTTAAATGGGGGTTAGACCTTATTCTATACGAAATTAATACTCCTCTCTCTCTCTCGCTATATCAAAAGGCAATATTACTCCGGTATATTTAGACAATAGCAATCTAGGGAATAATAATTGTGAAATTGGTTGTAAAATGGACGATCAAAATGTCTCAAAAAGTATGGCTTAAGAGATTTTGAATTGTGCGCGCCATTTGGTTTTTTGTGTGTGGTGCCATTATGAAATATGGCGGCGGAGACTGAAATTTGCCACACATTTATATATTAAATTAATTATGGGTCGCAAAGAAATCAAGCCAGTAAAATTTTGTAGCCCTAATAAGTCATACCGCAAGGTTTAACCGGCCAATAATATGGTACCAAAGTTCGGATTAGGTCGGAATTAGTCGGCGTTTTTTTTTTCTGTGTGAGGTATTGAGTCAAAAGGTATTGCGGCCATTCGTTTGGCTTGAACAACTTCAGCAGTCTGCCCAGTGGCTTGTCGCTTAGACTTGATTGTTCGGGCAAGGACTCCTCACACAAAGAAACCCTGCTTCTCGCTATTGCGGGGCACTCACACAGAACGTAAGTAGTAGTAGAGTAATTTTGGGCGCAGTGGCCGGTAATCAAGCCAATTCCGTTTTTACTGGGTTAACACTGAGTGCACGAGTGGCAGTCCAGCTTGAGAAAGGGGAAAGTTATTCATCAGTTATGTCACTGCGCGA
The DNA here is from genome assembly GCA_949987705.1 of Thereva unica. Classification (NCBI taxonomy): domain Eukaryota; kingdom Metazoa; phylum Arthropoda; class Insecta; order Diptera; family Therevidae; genus Thereva; species Thereva unica. The sequence continues at coordinate 17,359,102 of OX465286.1, forward strand.
GTAAGACGTTGTTTCTGTGCTCCGTGTTGCAACCGTCATATTTGCACGATTCGAAAATTTTGAGTTTAAAATCCGAACAACCATCTTACCCGCAAATCACTAATTTTTGTTTTCACTTTTTTTTTCCGCTATTGTTTTATAATGTCCGATAAAGTGAAAGCTGGGAAAGTGCTATCAAAAAAACCCACTCCCTCTCCCATAATGACTAGAGGGTTTGTGCGGACATCCTCCGAAAGCTGCCAAAGTGAAAATGTTGAAGAATTTCTTATTGCCTTCGAATCTCGAATCTCTAAGAAATTTGATGATATCCTCTCCTCCATCAGTAATTCTGAGTTGAGAATTAAGGAATTTTCCAACTCGATAAAAATATTAAATGATCGCCTTGATTCTATCGAAGGTCGCCTAACGGAGGGGCTAAAGTCCATCTCCCAGGAACACACTAGTCAGCTGGGGATGGTCAATAGCAGCATCGAGGCCTTGCAAGCGAGAATCTCTGCATTGGAAAATCAGACAGTGCCAACGGATCACACTGATGATCTTCAAAATATGACCTCAAAACTGGCTGTAAATCGTTTGCAACTGAACGACATGCAGCGCGTGCAAAGACTGAGTGATGTGATCATTCGAGGAATCCCTGTTAAGCCGAACGAGTCCCCACTAAAAATTGTTGCAAACATCGCAACTAGGGTGAATCACCATCTTTCTCCCTATGCCGACGCGTTTCGAATGCGATCACGTTCTGGCAAGCAGACTGGACCGATTATCGCCAAATTCTCAGGACAGCGCGAAGCAAAGGCGTTCATGCTCGCTTTAAAGGTAAACAGAAAGCAAAAATTTCCTCTCCATGAGCTGGATGGTTTTACGGCCGGCTCTCCTGTGTTCATCAACGAAAGCCTTTCGCCTGCCAACAATAATCTGCTGCGGGAGGCCTTAAAATTACGTAGGCTAGGTTTGCTGTTTTCTGCATCAACCAGTGATGGCCTTGTGAGAATCAGGCGGAAGAAAGATGACAACTTTACCATCGTGCGTAATATTAATCAACTGCAATGCCCATCAACCGAGACATTGGAGCCGCGCACTGATAGCGTCTAATGGATCGTTGTTTTTGATAATTTTGGTATTTAATATTAAATAATTTTTCTGTTGTTTTTTTTTTGTTTTTTTTTCTTTAGTGTTTAGCTCTTAAGTTTAATGCTTCCCAATAGTTCAAATTTTCTATTACTCTATACTTTTTATTGTTCGTTATATATTCATGCTCTTTCCCGGTTAAATGCTGTTCCTTCGTTGTTGACTGTCGCTTCTTGTTGGTGTTTATTGTTTCGTCTTGTTGATCTGTTATTAAATGTCATATAATTTTAGTTGCGAGGACGGGGCGAGAACATTAGTAAAAATGTTTAGCTCGAAATGCACAGGTTTTAATACCTGTCTTCTAAATTCGCGAAGCATTCGTCCGAAAATTGGTGAACTGAACAAAATCTTCATAAATTCTGGTGTGCACGCTATATTTATATGTGAAAGTATGCTTAACTCTTTTATTCCTTCCTCCATCGTATCCATTGGCGGTTACAAATTATTCCGTAATGATAGGCAAGGGCGCGTCGGCGGGGGAGTTGCTATATACTTACGTGAAAACTTAATGTCTAAAATTGTCGGATACTCTAAGCAACCGGGAATTGAATTTCTATGTGTTGAAATTTCTAATGGTACTGATAAACTCCTTCTTGTCTGCGTTTACTCTCCTCCGGGCCTGTTTAACCCTGCTAATGCTCACGAACTTGTCGAATGTCTTGAGCACCTCTCCAGTGTGTATAAAAACATATTGGTTGGAGGTGACTTTAATGTTAATCTAATGAAACAGTCAACCTTACAAAGCTCATTTCGGTACACCATGCATTCTCTTGGTTTGGAGGTAATTAACGTGCTCCCCACATATTTTAATTGTAGAATACTCTCTTTGCTTGATATGTTTTTAACAAGCGACACTAGCTCTATTCTTTTTCAAAACCAAATCTCTCCACCTAGTTATTTGGATCATGATATTATATTCGCATGCTATAGCTTTAATGTCGATCCTCCTTCTATGAAAACAATTACTTATCGTGACTTCTCTAATATTGATCAGGAACTTCTTAGCCAAAGATGTCTTTACCTACCCTGGACCAATATCTTCACATTGGCTGAGGTAGATGAAAAAATAGATGAGTTTAACAGGATATTTCTTGATCTTTACAATGAATTTGTGCCCCTAAGAAGTAAATCTTTATCAGCTAAATCTAAACCTTGGTTCACTGCGGAAATTAAATCGCTTATTATTGAAAGGGAGTTCGTCTATCGTTGGTCCATAAAAGTAAAAACTGATACAGAAAAAAGATCTTTTAAACGCCTTCGTAATTTGATTGTAGCAAAAATTAAAGAAGCCAAACGCGATTTTTACTCCCGAAAGCTTGACCCATCCCAATCCGTGAAAACTGTATGGAAAAATCTGCGCATTTTGGGTGTCCACTCTAAAAATGAAGCTGCTGCTAGCAACCTAAGTCCCGAGAGTCTTAATCAATACTTTATATCCAACCAAGTAGCTGAGCAGGTTACAACCTCTTTTATAGATTCATCTGATGGCTTCAGCTTTCGTTGCGTTGATTCTCTTGAAGTTATCTCTGCTTTAAATTCAATCAAATCTACAGCCACTGGTAGTGATAATATTTCACCACGATTTCTAAAAATGATAATTCCATGTTTGCTGCCTACTCTAACACACATTTTTAACTCGTGCCTTACGGTATCGAAATTTCCCACTTTGTGGAAGCATGCATTGATTACTCCCATACCCAAGTGCCCCTCTCCTGATATTCCATCTGATTTTCGGCCTATTAGTATTCTTCCCTTCCTAGCAAAGGTCTTTGAAAAACTGATTGCAACTTAAATACTTGAGTACTGTGAACGACTCCAAGTTATAAATGTATGGCAATCTGGCTTCCGCAAACATCACAGCTGTGAAACTGCACTTCTTAAAGTCACAAATGATATTCGCAACTCTCTTGATGAACATCACATTTGTTGTATGTTGCTACTTGATTTTTCGAAAGCTTTCGATAGCGTCAATCACTCTTTGCTCTTGCAAAAACTCTCCTCGCAAGTATCTTTTTCTTCAACTGCTCTTAAACTTCTGCATAGCTTTTTAACAAACCGCTCACAAAAAGTTAAACTCGGCGACTCTAGTTCCTCCAATTCTTTACTTAACTCTGGAGTTCCTCAAGGTTCTATTCTTGGTCCACTTTTGTTCAGCGTTTTTATTAATGATCTTCCTCTAGTAATAAAGCATTCTAAGATTCATATGTATGCAGATGATGTGCAGCTTTATTTCTCTTCGCCAAAAGTTCAAATCCATAATTGTGTGGAGAAGATCTCGGCAGATTTGCACAATGTCTCAAGCTGGTCAGCACTGAACTTGCTACAGCTAAACCCATCGAAGTCTCATTGTATTTTCTTCTCACACTCTTCCATCTCTCAAACTGACCTTCCAGTAATTTTCTTAAATGGAGTTCCTCTCGTTCGCGTTTGTAAAGTAAGAAATCTAGGGATTGTTCTGAATAGTAGTATGACCTGCTGCGACCACGTCAATTTCGTTATTGGAAAAACATATGGACTCCTGTCCAAACTCAGATATCACTGTGGGTTGCTTAAAAGGGCGGTCCGTTTGAATTTAGTGAAAGCCTTACTTCTACCTCTTCTAATGCATGGCCTTTCTATTTTCCCCTCTCTCGATTGTTCTTGCGCTAGAAAGCTCGAAGTAGCCTTTAACGATTGTGTTCGGTTTGTTTATAAGTTACGCCGCTTTGACCATATTTCACCCTACTTGAATTCGGTTTCGGGCTGCTCCCTTAATGATTATCGCAAATTTAGGCTTTTGCGTCTATTCCACGATATTCTGCACCAGCGCAAGCCCGCATACCTTAATGAGTTCGTTCAGTTCTCACAATCCCTTAGAAATAATAATTTAATTATTCCGAGTTTCCGCACATTAATTGGACAGCGTTCTTTCTTTGTCTTCGCGTCTGTTTTATGGAACTCACTCCCAGTCGATTTGCAACGTATTGATTCTGTGAACATCTTCAGGAAGCGTCTCTTCGAATTCATTTCTAATAGAATTGATCAAAGCATGAATATATAACTTTCTTCTTTCTTTCTATTATATAGCTTACTTCTTTTTTATATAACAACTTTCTTTTTTTATATTTTGTATTTTACTATTTTATTTTATTTATTCTTTTTTTTTCTCTATCTGTTTTTTTTTTTTTGTTTCTATCTCCTATGTTTTATTCTTTTTTAGTTTTTCTCACTTATATTTTACTTTTATACTCCTATATGTTTTTATATAATTTTGTTTTGTATAATTTTTGTTGCCTTTATAATGAATGTACTATAATAAGATCCTATCTTTGTACATACTTATGAAAATAAATAATAATAATAATAAAGTACTCCTTCTTACTGGGTGCCTCTATTTACAGCCCTTAGGGGCGAGTTGTCGTATAGCATCGAGCTCAGCATACTACCAGTAAGCATTTGGTGGATAAGAGACACCGGCGTTGCCTCGATCCCCTGTTCTGTCAAGGCCGGGGTAATGGCATCGCGAAGTATACGTTGCTAAATGCTCCCTCTTCGTTAAGAAATGCTACTAATCTACATTCCTTAGCCTCGAGGGATTTTTCATTGGTTGAAACCAATGAGTGAAGAGCAGTATCGGTAGATTTGCCCTTTGTATAGGCGTGTTGTGCGCCAGAAAGTTCCGAGGTTCGTATGGTCAGCCTTAGATATATTTCGATTAGCTTTTCTAGATTCTTTAACAGAAAGCTGCAGTTGTGCAGTAACAGACTGGGACCAGCCGGCCACGCAATCATGATGGAGGAAAATCGTATCTCAAAACGCCCTATGGAATCTGGAATTTCGGGAAATAGGCCAGTAGGTAGACCCAGGAGGAGATGGATAGACTCTGTAACGGCTGACGCAGAGACAATGCTCACCTTTCAAAACTTACAAGTTACCAGCGATTCATGGCTGTTAGACTAGGGCAACATCAACTTCGCCTGATGCCAGGTGAAGCAGAAGCGCAGCGGGTGCTACTTTACAATGGTGCAGGTTTATCTGCATCACCTTCACCATTTCCCGAGTGTTTTGCTTCGACGACGACAGTCACCTCCGTAGTTCACAGGGTATTTTTCCGCCGCAAACTGGTCCAGGTATTCTTCATTTTGTAGCAGAATAACTTGCATGGTGGCCCTGTTAGTCTGCTCCGTTTTGATAACCTTCCAGTTATCGGTCTTGATGTGAGGGTTTAAGGCCTTCACCATAGTGAGGATTTCCTTCCGTTCCAATGGAGCCATTGGAAACGATGCTCTGGACCTCGGACGTCATGGTAACTCACTAGCGTTAACTGCTTTGAGCCGGGCGCCGGGTGAACTTCCCGACTGTAGCTACCGCAACTTTATATAGCTCTGCGGATCTGGTGCTGTCACAGGTCGTAAGCTTTGCGCTGCCTTCATACCATCCGGCATTAAGTCATGAGGGGGGATATCCCAGGTTGTCCCTCAACACCTCCATAGCCACCTTAACGAGGGCGACTGACACCCACCGCCATTGTTGTTTGGGGATCTTCCCATTTTCATCGGTCTCGTCCAGGACGCCGATTATTTTGCGATCCTTCGCTACTTCTGCGAAGGATATCGCTATGATTCCGCGTGCGTCTTGGTATTTTTCGGAACTGGACTGTGGGTGCTTGGTTCCTCCACATATCAGGATGGATGTTTTCCAGGTTTTCAGTCCCATCCTCAAGCATATCTTTAGGCATCTTGAGATAGAACTGTACGTCATCAGCGAGCATATAAATAATAGTGTTCGTGACAACCGCTAGAAGATCATTAATGAATAAACTAAATAGAAGCGGGCCAAGTATTGACCCCAGAACATCATCTTTTTTTTTTTTTTTTTTTTTTTATGTGGTAGACTAGAGGCTTTAGGGAAAGCCCCTTTGTACTGTTCGACAATCTATTTTTCGTATAGAATGTCGAACAGCAGCTCTAGCCGGAAGATAGAAAGTAGAAAGAGAGAGACAGAGAAGTAGGAAGGAGCTGCCACAACCTAGCCGCGATATTTTTTATTCCACCTACCTCCAACCAATTCGCGACTCTGGCATCGGGGCATTTTTGAGAAACAACTCGCTGGAGTGTTATGCCTCCTGAAACGAGTTGAATCTCATCAGCCAACCGATGACATGCGCTTGGTGGAGCGGGGAAGGACTAGCGAAGACTATGACAGGAGGAATCAGGAATGTAAAGAGGGGAGAAGAAAGAAGGGAAGTTATGTGGGCGGGAAATTGGAAAAGGCGAAGGACCGTGAGGCTGGCCGGGATTCGAACCCGGGACCTCTGGGATAGTAGTCAGGCGCCTTACCTCTAGACCACCGAGGCCCCCCCCTCTAATAACTTAGCAGGAGAAGAAATAGAATTTAGCAACTTAACCTGCTGTCAGGGATGGCGGTTGAGGTTTTTGCGCCCGGTGCAGTATGCCATATTGCGCCCCATCAGCTGCTCATTTTTTATAGCAGTGAAGGGCAATGACAAAAGACACAAACACTCTGAAATTATTTTATTATATGAAATTGAAGGCACCCGAACACTTTCTCAATTTTTGAATTTTTTTCTTAAAATGTTAATTTCTGAAATTGCACCCGGTGCAAGTGCACCATTTGCACCTATTGAAAGCCTGTGTCCAATCAAGATTTGCTTCGCGTCTAGCTTTTATGCCAGGTTTGCTTGCGCTTTAACTTCACAAAACACTCCCGCTAATGCTGCTTCTTTAAGCCTCGTACTGCTTAAGCCTCTGGTAGATCTTCACATTTCTACCAACCTTATCATCTGATGCGTGTACTTCTCTAGCTCTTTCAAGCAGAATCCTGGGCTCCGCAAATCTATAGATCACAATAAAGGTGTCTATGTCATTCTGTAAGCCTTCATATTTCAAGATATAATCGGTGGTCACTGTACTGCATGTCTGTCGCTGTCGCGCAAAACAGAGTCCGCTGGAGGGCAACTGTTTCCGCCCTATGTCCCATCAGGGATTAAAGGAGCGCAATGAAAATGATGATGATGACTGTACTGCATGTATTAGTTTTCACTGTACAATCTAGCGCTTTCAACAACTTCGGCGCTTTCAACAACTTCAGAACAGAAGCAATCCAGGTGTCTCTCGCCGAATTATTGATCTATAATAGTGCGACTGGTACGAACTGCAAATCAAGAACTATGGCACGGTGGCAGCCACGAAAAGATAGGCGACGAAAACAGGCGAACGAAATGGAATTGATTGACCATACAAGGACAATGGAAAAAGACACAAACAATCTGTGCAGTTCCTTTAATATATGCAAATGAAGGCACGGTAACGCTTTTTCAATTTTTGGTTTTTTTGATGTGCCACGTTCATTTGCGCCCGATGCAAGTGCACCATTAGCACTTATGAAAGCGCCGCCCCCGCCTGCGGTGAGCGATTGGTTATGAAACTGTACAAAAGCTTGAGGGCAGATGATGAAAAGCCGATGCGATGCGATCGAGCTTCACTAGAAGAACGGAGTGGTTTACTTTAGCAAAAGTTTTTGAAAAATCTAATAGAGCGAACAGACAAATTTCAAGATCATTTAGAGGGTGCCTTTCAGTGGTTATTTTGAGAAGTACCGTATCATATCTATGAGATTTGCGAGACCCCGATTAGTAAGCATGAATCATTATGATTTCGTTCACAAAACTCAATGATTTGGCACTGCAACTAACAAAAATATCTCGGATTACGGATAAAGCTAAGCCTCGATTTGAGATATCGAAAAATCCTGAAATTGATATTTACGGCCATAAAAGGTGGGCCTGCTGGTTTTTTTCTATGTGGCAGCGCTAAGCTCAGGAGTCCCTCTTTGTACTACTAGTCCGTCATGTCATTTGTCACGTCATGGTGCAATGTCTAGCAGTAAGCTTAGTACGGGGGAGGGGTGGGGGGAATAGGTTAAAGTGGGAACTAGATTGACATAAGAACGCATATGTTATGTCAATTCGGTTACTCAGAAGGAAATGTAAGCACCTATATTGACATAGCCCGGCATATGTGATCAAAATTTCCCCAACTGATTTTTTCGTTAAACATTAACGAAACATAAGAATTCGGTCTGGAGCGAACTTGACATCTTTTCTTCTTTGATCCGTTAGCTGGCGGTCCGAGCGGGACGTCCCCGCAACGGATACGCTGCTGTCGGTGCCGCTGGGTCCCGAACTCTATTCACGATTCGCTTCCATTCTTCTCGGTTTTTGGCGGTGTCTCGAGCCTCGGTAACTGACAATCGTTGATTCTTTAAGTCACCCTCGATATTCTTCAACCAGGTTTTCTTCGGTGCCGATCGCTGTATTCTCCAGTCTGCAGGACGGTCTCGCCAGAGAAGTTTACGTGGCAAGCGATCAGTGTTTGCTGATCGCATCTTTGTCTGACAACCTCGTTTCGAAGGCGATCACGGAGTGAGACACGGAGGATCTGCCTCAAACATCGCATTTGGAAGACCTCGAGCTTCTTAACGTCCGGTTTGAGCAGTGTCCACGTTTCAGATCCATAAAGAAGAATCGGAAGAATCAACGTTCGGTAAAGACGTAGGTTTGTTTTGATGGAGATATTTGCTCGTTTCCATATGCACCACTTGAGCGAGGCGAATGTTGCTGTTGCCTGGCCGATACGGCTGTGAACGTCGGCCGTCGATGCTACTTTCGTTTCCTCAACCAATGATCCCAAATATTTGAACCTTGGAACCTGTTCGATTTGGGTTCCATCGAGGTGAACACTGGCTCTTGATCCATCCGTTGTGAGCACTTTGGTCTTTTCCGCATTGATTTTTAACCCGTATGACTGGGCGATGCGGGAAATATCGTATAAGATGTCCGTTGCTTCGGCATCCGTGTCGGCGAAAACAGCGCTATCGTCGGCGAACATTAAGTCTGTTACGAAGTTGTTGTCGTCGTATTGAACTCCGAGTCGTCCATCGAATGCTTCACGCATAATCGCGTCGATCACAACGTTGAAGAGAAGTGGCGAAGCGACGTCTCCCTGTCGGACACCCGTCTGAATCGGGAACTCCTCGGATAAGTCGTTTCGAATACGAACGCTGCTGGTTGAGCCATCGTACGACGCTTGGAGAAGTTGGATGATTCTCAATGGCACGTGTTCGGTTACCAAGACTCTCCACAAGCTGTTCCAATCGATGCAATCGAAAGCGGATTTGAAATCGATGAAAACGACGACAATTCGTTTGCCGCAACGAATTCTTTCTTCCATTAACTGACGGAGGGCGAATATTTGATCAATGCATCCTCGATGTGGTCTAAATCCCGCTTGTTCCTCCCGGCTCGTTTGCTCTCGATGTTTCTGTAGCCTCGATTGTATTATTTTCGTAAATACTTTACCGACGATCGAAAGAAGGCTAATACCGCGATAATTCTTGCATTCCCGACTGTCGCCTTTCTTCAAAATTGGGACAACGATCGCTTTCTTCCATACCGAAGGGACACGATCCGAATGCCATATGTGTGTTATGAGGACATGAAGTCGTTGTGATAAGACATCACCTCCAGCTTTGATCATCTCGGCGGTTACTTGGTCTATTCCCGGCGCTTTTCCATTTTTCAGCGATTTTATTGCTGTCTTCACCTCGATAATTGTTGGTTCGGTATCGAGAAACTGATTCATCGGCTGTTCGATAATCGGTGGTTCGGGTGCTGGACCTTGCGGCGGATCGTGGTTATACAGCTGGTGGAAGAATGCTCTCCACCGCTCCAGGCGTTCATGGGCAGAAGTCACAAAAGTTCCTTCCGATTTTTTGATGTTGTCGTTTGTTGATGTTGTTTTGCCGCCTAACCGGCGGATTGTCTGGTACAGCGTCCGGTACTCGTGCCTCGACGCCGCTTTTTCCATGTCGGCCGCAACGTTATTCCAGTACGCTTCTCGTTCCAATTTCATTTTCTGCCGAACTTCTTTGTTCAATCTTCGGTATTCCTCAAAGTCGACGTGTTTCATGCGCTTCCGCTGATCGACGAGGTCCAGACAGCTGTCCGAGATCCATGGCTGCGTCCGTTTACGGATAGTTGGACACAACTCCATTGCACACTCCACAATAGACTCCGACAATTGCCTTTCTTCTACATCGATATCGTCCGGTATTGCGAGCGCCGCGAATTTGTTGGATAATGCCATTTGAAACTCTCGCCCGATGGCCGGGTCCCGTAGGCACGCCCAATTTTTCTTGGCTGGTGGTGGCTCCGTTTTCTTCGCTCTTTGCAATCGCATCTGCAATTTCGCTCGAACAAGATAATTGAACTTGACATAGTACGCATAGGAAAATTAGTTGATTGCATTTTACTTTTTTTTTTTTTTTTTTTTTTTTTTCAAAATTTCAAGAAATAAAAAATGAATATGGAATTCGAAGAAGAATTAATTTGTGCTGTTAGTGAAGAAAAGTTATTATTTGATAAAAGGAGCAGTAAATTTAAACAAAAAAATGCAAAAAAAGAAGCTTGGGAGAGAATCAGCACAAGTTTAGGAAAGTCAGGTACGGAGCTGCTGCGCTAAACTACAATATTTTTAGCTGAGTACACTTCTGACGAATTATATTATTTCAGCGTCAGAATGTGAAGCTAGATGGATGTCATTGCGTGAACGATATTCGAGGGAATTGAAGAAATGCAATGCTCCATCAGGTAGTGCTCAATGCAATATGGAAATGTGGGTTCACTTCCCAAGGATGTCTTTTTTAAAAGATTATATTAAACCAAGACAGTAAGTGAAGAATCCTGAACAAACATACTTGACTCAATATTCAATTGCATGTTTTTGTAGAACAATTGAAAATTGTGAGGGGTCTTTTAATACAGATGGTATACTGCTCAGTCGTGCACAACAATAGAGCTATGTGACACGAATGATTCTTCATTACTACCACCTCCGGAGAAAAAGAAAAAAAAACGGATGTTTTTGAGGACGTTTGTATTGCCTTAAAACAGAAAATAAAGAGTATGAGTAATCATCAGAAATCTGCCAATTCAGAATTCATGATTTCACTAACGAAACTACTAAATGATTTACCTGAATTAGTGAAAGAAGAAACCAGAGTAAAACTTCTTCAGGTAATAACTGAAGCAAGAATAAAAGATTTATTCAATGGAGTACTAGCAAAGATTAATATAAAAAACTGACCCGGTTGCCTGGGAGAATTACAAAGCCAAGAAAAGAGAAATGAAACAAACTCTGCGACGACGGAAAAGGGAGTCGTGGAGGGACTTCTGCTCGAGCATGGAGAGCATATCTGAGGCCAGCAGACTTCAGAAAATGATCTCCAGGGACCCGGTCTCCAAAGTCGGACTCGTTCGTGACTCGTCGGGGAGGATGGCGGAGACGCTGGAGGAAACCAACAAGATCCTGATGGAAGTTCACTTTCCTGGCAGCTATATCTCGGGTAAATCTTGGGCTATTCGTAACAGAATGGCTACAAGGATGAACCGAGAGGAGGCTAACAGGGTGGTGACAGAGGAAGTGGTGAGACGTGCAATAGACACATTCTCTCCCTTCAAGACATCGGGGCGTGACGGAATATTCCCTGCGCTGCTCCAATGGGGCAAAGAAATCATTGCACCCAGGCTTAGGGGAATATTCGTTACCTGTCTAGCAACAGAATACATTCCGGCGGTGTGGAGGGAAACCAAAGTGGTATTTCTCCCTAAGCCAGGCAAGAAGGACTACACCGAGGCGAAGTCCTCCAGGCCGGTCAGCCTAACATCCTTTCTGTTAAAAACAATGGAAAGAGTGGTGGCAGACCACCTGGAGAGTACTATGCTAAGGAGGCACCCTTTAAGTAGAAGCCAGCACGCTTACCAGGCTGGCAGATCTACAGAAACGGCACTTCACCAATTGGTGCGAGTAGCCGAGGGGGAACTGTATACCGGAGGCATAGCGATGGCCGTAATTATGGACATCCAAGGTGCCTTCGACAAGATACAGTTCAAAAAACTCAAAGACGCTCTGGTGAGGCGCGAGGTCAGCCCCATGATTGTAAGGTGGGTGGACAGCATGCTGAAAAACAGAGCGGTAAGGATTCAGACAGGAGACTCACGGCTTCGAGGGAGGGTCAGCAAGGGATGCCCACAGGGCGGGGTCCTATCGCCCCTCCTGTGGAACATCACTGTGGACACTCTGCTCAGGCGGCTAGAGGTAATGGGCGTGCATACCGTTGGGTATGCAGATGATGTAGCGATTGTGGCACGTGGCAAGTTTATGAGCACTACAGCAGATATCATGAGGAATGCACTCCAAGTGGTTGAGCAGTGGTGTACGGAACAGGGCCTCACCATAAATGCCAATAAGACAGACGCGATAATCTTCACTAGGAAGATTAAAGATCTGGATTTTCAGCCCCTCATGCTTTTTGGATCGAGGATCAAGGTGTCTGGGATGGTCAAGTATCTGGGTGTATACTTGGACTCGCGACTAACCTGGAAATACCACGTTGAAGAGAAGATTAGGAAGGCGACAAGGGTGCTTCACCAGTGCAGAAGAGTATGTGGACTAAGGTGGGGTATCTCACCAAGGTTAGCATACTGGACATATACCATGATGGTGAGACCCATCATAACTTATGCCTCGGTGGTCTGGTGGACTAAAGTCACACAGAAAACCGTCAAGAGGCATTTGGACAAGGTGCAAAGAATGGCCAGCGTAGGTGTGAGCGGTGCTTTCCGCACCACACCCGCCGCGGCGTTGGAGGCGCTGTTAGGTCTGCTGCCGTTAGATCTCCAGGTGATGAAGACTGCGGCAGCCTCAGCGATTCGGATGAGACGGGATGCCGCATGGCAGGCGTCAGGAGCCTTATATGGGCACATGAAGATCCTGGATCGCATTAAAGGGATTAGGGAGCTCATGATGCCCATGGAAGGGATCACAAAAATGAGGGTGACCGAAAGGTATCATAAAACCCTCATAGGGAACGGAACGCTCCCGGAAGGGAGGCCGGAAGACATATATATCTTCACGGACGGATCCATGATTGACGGCAGAGCAGGTGCGGGAGTCTTCTCAGAGGACTTAAATCTGACCTGCTCTCTGGCTTTGGGGAATTACACCTCAGTCTACCAGGCGGAAATGCTTGCTCTGCTGCACGCGCTGGATCACATAAATGAGGGTCAGGTGCAGGGAAGAAGTATCCTTATAGCACTGGACAATCAGGCTGTGATTAAGCGCATGAATCAGACAGAGATTAATGCGTCTCTGGCGTTGGAATGTGTCCAAAAACTGAACAGGTGTGCGCAACAAAACAACGTGACGCTAGCTTGGGTTAGAGGACATACAGGCATCGATGGGAACGAAAAGGCTGACAACCTGGCAAAACAGGGGTCAACCTCGGAATTCTGGGGACCGGAGCCATACTCTGCCATTGGCAGAGGGTTGGTAAGGAACTACATCGAGAAATGGGTCGCTGAGGAACACCGGAGACGGTGGGACGCTATGACCACGTGTAGGCAGGCTAAGATGGTGCTTACGTTGCCAATTACCGCAGCCAGAAGAAGGTTCCTGCATATGCAAAGGAGAACCCTCAGATGGTTGGTGGCACTGATTACAGGACACGGATGTTTCAGGTATCACCTAAAAAGAATGGGAATTCTGGAGGATGACACCTGTCGGATGTGCCTGGAGGAACCTGAGACGGCCACACACATAGTGTGTCACTGTCCGGCGGTGGCGAGAAAAAGGGCTGCCGTAACTGGACTCCATTGGATGGAGGACATGAGGCAGACTCCCTTCAATCAGCTGCTTGCGATAACTAGGGGAGTCGAAGCAAGGGAGCAATGGAACAACCCACTGCAACCCCAATAAGATGACTCTAGGCAGAGGGACGAAAAGGGACCCGCAAATAGTGGTCTGATTCGATATCCCTCGAAAATCTATATATACACACACACATAGTGTGTCACTGTCCGGCGGTGGCGAGAAAAAGGGCTGCCGTAACTGGACTCCATTGGATGGAGGACATGAGGCAGACTCCCTTCAATCAGCTGCTTGCGATAACTAGGGGAGTCGAAGCAAGGGAGCAATGGAACAACCCACTGCAACCCCAATAAGATGACTCTAGGCAGAGGGACGAAAAGGGACCCGCAAATAGTGGTCTGATTCGATATCCCTCGAAAATCTATATATAATATAATAAACTTGTAAATATTAATTAAAGATATATTTAAAATTAACTTTTATATTTCATTTTATCATTTACTTTTTACTCATTTTGCCAAGGTACAGTATTATGTACGTTCACAAATGTTGTAAAATTGTATCCCTCATTTGCTTCGCATATCTTCCGTAATTATGTTTGCTATGTGAAGGTTGAATAGTAGGTAAATTTGCTTCCACTTCATTTCTCCACAATCCAGGATGAATAGTATTATTTTCATCTTCCCAATCAACGTACCTATCCGGGCAATAAATCTTCATAGATTTAGCATTTAACCGTAGGTAATTATGCAGCGCGACGCAAGCTAAAACAATTTGTTCAACATTTTCGGGAAACATATTTATTGTCGTTAACGTATTTATTGTCGTTGGAAAAACATACCTCCATCACTTTGACTGCCATATGCACCCAAATTAATAAATGTAAAAGTATACCGTGCATCTGATACTGCCATTAACACTATACTAAAAAAAATTTTGTAATTAAAAAATTGACTCCCAGATTTCGGTGGACATTGTATGGCGATATGCTTTCCGTAGACAGCTCCAATGCAATTTGGCATATTCCACATATTAAAAAAATCTCTAGAAATTTTTTCCAGCTCGTCTTTGTTTGGCTCAGAAACGTAAACTGGTGACAAACATTTCCAAATAAATGAGCAAGTTTCTATTATGATTTGTCGTACTGTTTCTTTCCCTAATTTATAGCTCCACGCTAAACTTTGGATTGAACATCCTTGTGATAAATATCTTAAATTACAAATAAATTTAATATAATTATTAAAGGGAGCAATATTAAGAAAGACTTAAAAGGGTTGATACACGGGCACCAACGAATGTTCATTGAAAGAGGAATGATCATTCGTCTTCGTGTATCACATGCAATGAAGTTCTAATGAACATTAATATCTTCATTCGTTTCTTTTCTGAATGAAGCAAATAGAACTTCATTCGCCTTCAATGAAGTTGGAAACTGGAAATTTTCCACTATTTAAAGTGTTTAGAAGTTAAAAAATTTGTCTGTGCTATGGTATAAAAAGAAGAAGAGGAAGAATATTTTGACGTTTTCAAAACGTTTTTGAAAGTTCGTGGTTCTTTTAATTATGTTTACGCATATCCTTTTCCTTGCTTTCATTGCTAAGCGTTTTAACTTTCTGGATTTTCTCCTCATCATGAGCAAGTTAACAATTGGTAAAATGCTGGCCACGTCCATTTTGACAACTGCTGTCATTCACTGTATCTTCATTACTGTTGTCTCGTGTATCAGCATGTAAACGAATGATCATTCAAATGGATGAAGCTGGAAGAATGATCTTTCGTTTGTGCCCGTGTATCAACCCTAAGTTACCGATATTCTGGACTTATAGGTTCTCTTAGAGAATGTTTTTGTATAAAAGGTTCTAAAATGGCCAATAAACCATCAAACGTTGGAACAGGCATTCTTGTGTGAATGAAAAATTGTGGGAGATCAAATAATTTAATTTTTGTGAAAGTTGCCACAAAATATCCGTCTGTTCCCCTACTTCTATTAATGTATCTTACAAAACATGAGCGTTTTCTTTTATATTTTCTTTCGTCTTCTTTTAAATTTTTTTAATTCTTTCAAAATTATCACTATTTCAACCATTTGACTAATTTCTTTTAAAACGCTCATTTTTTAAACTCTTTTCTTTACTTTCACTTCGGAGCATCAAATCTTGTAACGTTAATTTAACCGCCTTTTACTCAATGCAAATGGATGAAACTTTGCAGGCATACATATTCCCGATGACAATACACGAATATGACATTTTGTTACATTTTTTGTTGTTGATTTTGTTGTTGAGTAACAAAAAACGATTTTTAATAAAAAAATGCTTGGAATTATTCGTTCTACTCAATGTAGAGTCTTAAAATTCACTTCCCTTCAATAAAAATTGGTAAAAATTAACAGACATGTGTATTTCCGACGAAAACACACGAAAATGATAGTTCCAAATTAAAAATGGCGGCCAAAAAAATATGATGGATTACATTTTTCTTTACAAGCCACTCGTTCGATATGGGTATCAAATGAAAGGTTATAACAAGTTGAATACAATTAGCGTCATCCTAAATTCAAAATGGCGGTAGAAAAATGGCGGCATAAAAGTGGCGGCCAACACAAAACAGAGGATCAATTTTTCTTTACAACGCGCTCGGCATGGGTATCAAATGGAAGGGAGTGACAATTAGAATACTGTTGTCTGTGTCCCGTCATTTCAATTCAAAATGGCGGCCAACACAAAATGGCGGTTTACCCTTTTATTTACTTCTCTCTCGGTATGGATATCAAATGAAAGTGTATGAAAGTGAGTAAGAAAGTAAACTGTATGACGTCGTTTTAAATCAAATATGGCGTTCACTAAAAAATGGCGGAAGACATAACATAGCTACCAATAGCAAATAAAAATATGATTTAAAAAGATGCAAAAAAATATGTTTCCAGTTTTTAGTTTTTATTGCTCCAGCCAGTATACGCGAGCACACTACCTTTTAAAATGTAAAAAAAAAAAACGTAGAGCGCTATTAGATTTTTGAGGGGTCATCAAATTGTGCATTTTTGGGCTGCACTTGAGAACTGTTGTAAAGAAACAAATACAAAACATGTAAAAAAGTTTCCTTATTTAACATGATAATCTAATTAAAAGTTTGGAAATTGTAATGTATTAATTAACGCTATTCGTTACTAAAAAGTAAAAAATAAAAAAAATAAAAATTTTTTTTAAGAAACTCTTTTCTTTACCTTAATATATTGATCAGTTGTGAACACAAAATTAATATAAATACTAAAAAAATCGACTAAAAGGTAAGAAATAAGAAGATTTTAAACAATATAAACTTTTAAATCAAAATGGAAAAAATCTCACACATTCCTTAAAGAAAAGCGTGGGGCGCCCATACCAACCTGAACTTAAAAAAACATGACTGCCGTGAGTACATTTTAACATTTCAGACAGCTACGAATTTTCACTAATTGAGCATTTTGTTTCATAAAAACGCACCCCACGCTTTTCTTTAAGGAATGTGTGAGATTTTTTCCATTTTGATTTAAAAGTTTATATTGTTTAAAATCTTCTTATTTCTTACCTTTTAGTCGATTTTTTTAGTATTTATATTAATTTTGTGTTCACAACTGATCAATATATTAAGGTAAAGAAAAGAGTTTCTTAAAAAAATTTTTTTTCTTTTTTTTATTTAAAATGTAACTAACATAACATCACATTATGTCATTGTGGTCGAGTTCATGTTTTCACAGTTTGCTATGTCAACATTCGTCAAAAAATGACGTCATTCTATGCTATGTCTATGTCAATCTAGTTCCCACTTAAGGGTTAAAAGGTACAGGGGGGGGGGGGTATTGAAGAAGGTGGTGATGAATCCTGCGTTTGAACTCTTGGAGGTTGTTGGAGCTCGGAAATACTGACTGCGAGAGATTATTCCACAGTCGAGTTGTTCTATTTACAAACGAATTCATATCTTGTTCACAGTTCATGAAAGGGGGAGTTGCAGGTGAAGGGAATGACCTTATCTAACCATGCCAAGGTGTTTATTGGAGCGCCGCCCCAAATGATGGAGTTATATTCAAGAAGAGGCCGAATGTAGGATTTATAAAATAACAGCACGGGCCGATGCCTGGAGGAGAAATTTGCACCTCTTAAGAAATCCCAAGCACTGGGATCCTTTTTTGGCGATTTGGAATATGTGGTCATTCCATCGCAGCAAGTCTTTGGCTAATGTCTCGCCTAAGATGTGTAGAGATGGGTCGGCTTTTAGTTGAACTTCACCCACTGTCAAGGGTGGAGAGGTGTTGAACTTATTTTTGGAGATAAGACAGTACTTGGTTTTGGTGGGGTTGAATTCAACACGATTCTTCTTTCCCCACTCTAGAATGAGATTAATGGTGAACATTTTGTGTGATTTCAAGCCATACCGTTTGTCGTTTCACCTTTAGATTAGTTCGACTCTTTTGTTGATTATTGCCACCCTCCATGGGTTTTGGAGATAGTAGAAGTGCTTTCTATTGTTTGTGTCACCATTTCGGTCGGTATAGGCTGAAATGAACATAAGCGCAACTTTCCAAGGATACAAACATTAATCAACAAACAATTTTCGCCACACAGACTTTTATTATTCGCCAGGTAAAAATGCTATCCACTTACTTCTATCCCCGTGCAAAAAAAACAAGCAGCTCCCAATTTCCCACGTTTGCCTCATAAACAAACAATTAATAAAGCAAAGCAGGAAAGAAAACTTTACCCCCAAATACAAAGAAGAAAAAAAACCCACAAGGAATTACTTTCTTCTTCCCTACTTTTTACATAAATCTTGCATTCATACACTTTTATTCGTCGGTTGGATTTTTCTTATTTTTTTTTTTTTCCAATTTCTATGGCGCGGCGCTCGCGGTACATGCTGAGAGTTTCGTATAAATGTCAAATAAAAATCTTAAGACAAATAACACCGCCGCCGCACACCTAAGATATATATACATATATATATATAGAGAGAGATTATGTATTGTATGTATATAATACATAGAGCAATAGCCTTCGCCATTAAATGGAGCGCAGAAAGCGACCCCCAAACACCGAGAATTTGCTAAAAACACAATTTCTCCTTTCTATTTATTCTCGTTTACGTTATTCTGAATTTTTTTGTTGTGGTGTGGTGGTGCTGCTCATTGATATCCATCATCCTTTTTCACATAAAATTAAGCAACTCAATTTTGTGGGAAAGAAGAAAATTTGGTGGGGGGGGGGGGGGTGGTTTCCTTTTTTACCTCCATAAAAGCACAAAAACACAAAACCAAAAAAAAAATTAAGAACCTGTTTAGAAATTAAGCGCCTTTCACACACATAAACACACATCAAACAATTTTTCGGCTAGAAGGATAAGAATCTGTATGCTCTGGTACTTAAAGGTATCCTGCTGTCTTAAGGTAAACACACTTTAGGAAAGGACCCCGGCACTTTCGAAAGAGAGAGATATCCTTCTGAATAAGTTATTTGGGGGTTATTTTGGAAGCTGCGAGGATATTGAAGGAGGCAAATCAAATGGCACAAAGTCATTATATATTAACAAACGCAATTAGTGTACTCACCTGTACCCAACAGAGTAGTTCCGTTGCTGTTGCTGCTGCCAGTGCTACCGCCGCTTGTGCTAGTTGATGAGCCAATGATGGTACCTTTAATATCCATTTCAAGGCTACCATTTATTCTGGTCGACTGTAGGACACCTCGCCCCCCTGATGACGACGATGGTGGTGTTGTTGGCCGATAAACTTTCCCAAAATCATGGCCACCACCAGCACCTCCTGCTGATGCTGGTTGGTGTCCGCCGACACCAGATGATGATGGTGATGGTGGTCCACCCGCACCTGCACTTGCTGTACCGCCGCCGCCATCCATTCCGCTATTTGCCCATGCTGTTGTTTTATGGCTATTATTGTGATCTACAGCTGGTGGCCGACCAGCTAAGTGAATCTCTGTGCTAGTGCTGCCGCTGCCTATTACCGCTGGCTTTGGTATTGTTTGCGGTATAATCAACTCATGGTGTATGCTGCCGATGCGTGCTGTTGTTGCACTTCTTGCTGTTGATGTACTCCAAATAGTTGGCTGACTTGTTATTAACCATGGCGGGCTGGGGCGATTTGTTGTTGTTGATGTTTGTGCCGCTGAAACGCACTGATAGTGTGCCTCTAGATATTTATGCGTTCCTGGACATGGATCTCCGAACATGTTCGTGCTGGCTAGGACGCTGCAGTTTTGCCTATGAGCACACCTGAAAATTAAATTAAATAAAAGAAAATCAGATTCTCGATTTCTATTCAATATTAATAATGTTAAAACTTACTTTGAGTGTAACACTCTTAAGCTCTTCGGAGACATACAATTCACGCTCCATTCAACGTTGCCATGATCGTTGCATATTGTTATTGAAAATCGCCCATAATTTGCTCGTATCAAGCTAATCAAGTCACCTGGCTCACATTCAATTGTTAATGTTTTCCCCTCGCATGCGTAAGCGGTCTCGTATTTTGGTGCTGGAAGAATAAACGGGAGATTAATTTATAGTTTTCCATAATATCTAATGTTATATTAGATTACATGATTTATTAGAGCCCGCGCCATAAAAGATGCGAATTACGAAATCGCTGTTTCCATGCGCAGTGCAGTGAATGTCTCAAATCCCCATAAGCGAGCAACTCTATTTGTTTAAAAACGCCAAAATTCGGCTCATTTATATTCTCGATCACAATTCCACATGCGCGCTCATTTCCCAAATATAAGGTCGCGGTCTCTGCGGTAAGACCTATGGCGTGCGACAGCGAAGGAGACCGACCCAACCTTCCCTGGAAGGATGGCGTGGACCACGATGCTCAGAGCTTAGGGATGCCAAACTGGATGACATCGGCTCAGAATCGGGACCGGTGGAGAGAACAGTTGCGAGAGGCCAGGACCGGATCCCGGTTGTAGAGCCGCTAAAGAAAGAAGAAGAAGGTCGCGGTAGGCTATAGGGTATAGCTGGGCCACCCTATCCGATGGGATATAGTTCACGGATCCGGTCCTCCTGATAGTGGGGTTGGGCGTTCGGCTAACTACCGAACCCTGTAAAAACACATCAGTTAAGAAACTCAAAGTAAAGCCTCGGAACGGACGGGAAAAATGGCAACGAAGGCGGCAACGACACCTGGATATGATATTCGGAACATGGAACACACGAAGAACACTGCTGGTCATTTCAATAGTGACAGTCGATTCAGAAATTATTTTACCTTCCGATTTTTCTTTTTAGATTGGAAACGTGGACACTGCCGAAGCCGGGCGTCAACAAGCTCGGCCTTCCAAAATGCGATGCTTGAGGCAGACTCTCGGTGTCTCACTCCGCGATCGTCTTCGAAACGAGACAATTAGACAAAGATGCGACCAACACACGACACTGATCAAAGAAAAAATGCAAAAACGTCGACTACGGTAGTTGTCGAATTGATGATAACGCTTGCCACGTAAACTACTCTGACGAGACCATCCGGCAGGCTGAAGAATTCAGCGATCGGCACTAAAAAAAACCTGGCTAAAGAATATCGAGGACGACTTAAAGAATCAAAGATTATCAGGCTTGAGACGTCGCCAAAAATCGTCAAGAATGGAAACGAATCGTGAGCGGAGTTCGAGACCCAGCGGCACCGATAGTAGCGTATCGATTGTGGGGACGACCCGCTCGCATCACCAGCTAACAGTTCAAAGAAGCAAACTTATCTTGGAACAGTATTGCAAGCTGACAGTGGTGAGACAACGGAGATCAGAAGGAGAATAAACGTTGCAAACAGAAGCTATTCTGGCCTTCGACAACATCTTATATCACGCATTATATCTAGAGGAATGAAGTGTAAACTATATACCACGCTGATCAAGCCCGTTCTGATATTTGGATCTTTGAAACAGGCTGAGGAGCTCTTCTAGGCACTTTTGACAGAAAACTATATAATATTTGGCAGTGTTTGTGAAAACGATCGATGGAGAAGGAGATATAATCATGAATTACACCAGCTGTACCGTGGACCCGACATTGTCAAAAATCTAAAATTCAGTAGATTGAAATGGGTGGCATACAGGCCCCTGTGCTGAAAGTCGTGTCGTGATCCGTGACAAGTCGTCTTAGTTGAAAAAGGTGATGTTTTAGTCGAATTACAACTTTCAGCACATGGGCCTAAAGTGAAAATGCTAAGTTGAGTTTAGCCTTTGTACTAAAAGTTGTGATTCGACTGAAACGACACTTTCTTCAACTTAAACGACTTGTCGTGTCGTGAAGACTCGACTTTCAGCACAGTGGCCACATTCAAAGGCTTGACGTAGCGATCCTGCTAAAATAGCGATAAATCGAATCCGTGATGGAATAAGAAATTCGGGTCGTTCAAAGAAGCGACATATGGATGCCGTAGATGAATATTTAGTTAAGTTAGGCGTACGTAATTGGAAGACATAGGCCAGGAACCGAACGGAGTGGAGATTTCTGGAGAAGAAAGCCAAGGTCAATAATAGGCTGTAGTGCTGCAGGCAGATAACCTCTAGTGCGCTAGACAAAAAAGGGGCTTGTGTGTTTTTTACGCATGCTCACTCGTCTAATTTCATGACCTCAAGTCTACAGCGTAGTGCAGGACGCCGATTTTATTTTTTGTACGAAATCGATTGTATACGAAACTATACTAAGAGCGACTTTGAGACTCCATTCTTTTATGGCCAGAAGTTTTTGCCATATATTTAGCATATATAAAAATATTCCTTTTTTACATAAATTTTAAGATGATGGAAGTCGATCTGGCAGAGGGGCCACGACCACGTTATTAATGTTAAACTCTTACGCTCTCTTAAAGAAAATCACTTTACAATACCCAAAAAAAAAAAATTGCAGCAAGGGATAAAAGCCTTAAAGTTACTTGAGAAAGAAGTAAAAAAAATGATGTAGAAGGTCATTATTGATGTTACAAAAGAATACAATCAATCAATCACCCTCAAATGAAGTCTATACACACAAAAATCTCCAGAAGAAAGTAACAACAACAAAAACACACTCAATAAATTTCAATACGAAATTAGCATAGAAGCTGTCAACAACTGTCATTGAAGTAATTTTATCCATATAACAAAAAAAAAAAATAAATAAAGCCGAGACTCCCTTCACTTTTACTCACCGTAAATCTCGATCAAATAAATTACACCCAGTCTAAAGGGAAAAAATTCAGAGAATGAATAAAGCAAAAAAATAAATAAATAACTAGTATTAAACAAAGAAGGGAAGCCCGGCCAGCCATCCAGCCAGCCATCGCCCTAGGAGGGGGTCCCAACAAATATGCATTAATGTCCACACAATATACACACCCTATGTATCTTTATATATACATATATATATGGAATCGAAATAAAGATAAAAACTCCATCAACAGTGACAAATTTTGGTCTCCCACATAATTTACATTTGCTGTCAGGCAATTACCTTTCATACCCAGGCCTACAACGTCCAAATACACCCATCAATCCACAGACCACTTTTAGACTCGTCCATAATTTACATATTTTTCAATAATATCGGAAGCAGTTTAGACCATTACCGGACCTATACAGCCATTGCACACACGAGACAGTATAGTTTGTTGATGTCCCTGTATCGTAGGGATACTGGCGAATTGAACATGTATGTATGTATATAATTTCCTTGAAAATTTTATTGCGATGCCCCCCGCCCCCACCCAATGAAAGGGGTGGTGTCTGTGCTCAATTCTATATTGCTAAGTAGTTGGTCCTTATTCTCTGCACTCTATACTATTATGGTAGTCGATACCACACGTCCATATTCCGTTCTGTATATTTCTATGAAAATTGGTAGTGGATGGTCGTTACCCTCAATTATTCAATTATTGGTCACGTGTCATTTACTTAAAGAACTGCATAAATCAGCATATGTAAGACTAGACTAGAAGACGTGACTTTCTGATCGCACCCTCGTGTCGTCCCAAATGACTGACTTAGCTCAATAAGCCGTGACGTGAAAGATGGAGGAGGAGGGCTCATGAATTTTTTTTTTAGTGAAAAGAATTAATAAAAACAAAAAAAAGTGAATCAACTTCCTCCTTTCCCCTTACCAAAAAGGGAAAAAAACGATATCGATTTTTATTTGTTCTGCATTTCAGTCAGTCTACCCTCGTACACTAGTAATTCTCGACCCCATATTCCCTCCACCTTCCACACGTTTCATATTCCCCCCTCTCCCATTGCCCTCGTGTCGTTCTCTAACATCACCCATATTCTTTCTTCCATTCTCGCCCTTATAAAATGCCTTTCCAATTTCATTGTCATAACTGCGAAAAAAGGGACATTTTATTTCTTGCACGGTTGTTATTAGGGGCATTACCGAATATATATATATATGGTGGCGGCAACAATACTGAGCCTGCGGAAGCGGGCAGCGGACGGGCTTGCGCTTGCGATACTAAATTTGATATTAGCAAACAACCAGGACATAAAAATCTCCTTTATGGCGGCGGAGGGGGGGGGGGGCTGTTGCAAAAGTGTGTGCTACGATACTCGACCAAAGTGCCACTCAATGCAGCCCTTGACCATCAAAATGTCGTCGTTGTCGTCGCCGCCGACCTCCTTTCGTTTTTGTTATTTCTTTTATTTTTCTTTCTTTTCTTTTGGAGGGGGGAGGGGAAGGTAGTTGTAGCCCCGTAAATCTGCTTTCCATTGCCTTTCACCATATCCATAAAAAAAACAACAGAGTCCGCGAAAGGGACATTGGAACGTGCCTTTTTTTACTCTGGCTTCTTCTGTCTATATTGGATTATCCTTGGAAATACAGTCCTCATTTCGTTTTTAAAAATGTGAATATTTGGTTAGAGGTCGTCCATTAATTACGTGAGGCGTTTAGGGGGGGAGGGGGGTCGAGTCGAATATCACCCAATCTCACTCGGTCTCGGCAAATATCACGTAATTTTTTTACCTAAATAAACAGTGTAAAATTGCTAGAAAACTGGGTTAAATTAAGTAAAACATGTTTCTCCCCGAAAGAACCCCTTTTACTTACAGGCCCCCGGCAGGCCAGGTCGGCAGGCACGGCCCGTTGAAGGCCACACAATACCTAGACTGAGGGGTGAGGACTTCAGGTATCCGCCTGACAGGCCGTGGCATGCAGGCGATATCATGATTCCATACAGACACAAAGGCGAAGACGACAGTTTAGCATAGCATAGGGGCCTCGGTAGTCTAGGGGTAAGGCGCCTGACTACTATCCCAGCGGTCCCGAGTTCGAATCCCGGCCAGCCCCATGGTCCTTCGCCTTTTCCACTTTCCCACCTACATAACTATCCTTCTTTCTTCTCCCCTCTTTACATTCCTGATTCCTCCTGTCATAGCCTTCGCTAGTCCTTTCCCGCTGCACCAAGCGCATGTCATCGGTTGGCTGATAAGATTCAACTCGTTTCAGGAGGCATAATACTTCAGCGAGTTGTTTCTAAAATGCCCCGATGCCAGAGTCGCGAAATGGTTGGAAGTAGGTGGAATAAAATATCGCGGCTAGGTTGGGGCAGCTCCTTCCTACTTCTCTCTCTCTTTCTACTCTCTATCTTCCGGCTAGAGCTGCTGTTCGACATTCTATACGAAAAAAATAGATTGTCGAACAGTACAAAGGGGTTTTCCCTAAGCCTCTAGTCTATCACATAAAAAAAAATAGCAGGTTGCTAATTCAAGTGCAAAAATGTTCATGGCTTCAACGAAAACTTTAAAGGCACAAACAGATTAGATGACTGGAAAAGGCTTTAAAATACACCGACCACCATATTTGCTGACACAATAGGCAGGCAGCGTGGAGAAATTAAATTTATGGGAAATTCTCTCGCAGGCGGCCGTCGTCATAGTCTCCGCGCGCTAATATCTTTGTGACTTAATGCTGTAAACATGCTAAGGGCGACCGATGAATCGCTTTCCATAGCAGCTGTCAAAAACGAATAGAATACCCGGCCTTTGTTTGAAGGTGCACAATCTGCAGACGTCGACCTCGGCCACCGAATGAATCTAACTTCTATTTCGTGGCCGAACCCTCTTGCTTTTGCTTGGGTGCTGTGTCATGGATTGGAGATGGTTATTCCGGTGTGTGTGTATGTGTGATTCGACTGAATGCGACGTGAATTCGCGCCGTAAATTCACGGCTTGAGACTAAATAGAAGTTCAGATCTTCAGGCACAAGCTGACGATAAATGCCCCCACACATAAAGGTACGATTCCGAACAAGCTGGCAGACTGCAAACCGCAGTGACGGCACTACTGATTCGTATGATAAAATCACTAAAAGTCGCCTGCTGTTTGCTATTTGATCATACAAATCAGTAGTGTCGCTTGCGGTTTGCAGTCTGCCGCTTTGTTCGGAATCGTACCTAAAATATTTTTGTCAGTTTTCTTGGATTGCAGACCTCATCCAGATGGCTGCCAGGTAGGTGTGTGGTGATACTTGGCTTCAAGGCGAAGATATGATATGGATAGATTCAAGGCGAAGATATGATATGATAAGATATGGCTAAATCCTACACCAAAATTTTTATGCGAACGCCAGAAACATAGCCCCTCGATTGTCTAGCTGGCGCCGGCCCGCCAAATGCGCGAATCGGCGAATGTTGCGGCGTACAACCAAGCCAGTAACTCGGACTCGTGTGTTCTCTACAAGGGGAAAAACGAGTGGAATAGAGGAGGGCCAAGTAGGAGTTCGAATTATCAGTTATCTTTAGTGATAAATATTAGTTAATTAATATTAGTTGAAAATAAATTGTGGTCTTAATTCAACTTAAACCTACTACTTAAATGTGTCCTGCTCAAAATACTTCATGCGCAATCCAAGAAACCAATTTATAAGTGAAACTTCCCCTTATTTCTTTAAAGCGAGGGACCCACCACCAGTGACAGCCACATTTGAAATAACCCAAGAAACTGAATGTCCATTGCTTAAATACTTGACGCACGAGACAAAGTCCCGTCTTTAAGGGAAACTTCCCCTCATTTCCATTAGCACATAACTTTCCCTTGAAATTACACGTCACACTGAAGCAGGGGAAAGACAAGAGGAATTTGCTGTGTCCGGGTTAAATAATTTTGAATGAGGGGAAGTGTAAAATGCGGTGGAGAAATTCAAAATCTTTTGAAAAGCGTTAAGAGATTTTTGTTCCTCGGGGAATTAAGGGGTATCTGATTGTGAGAAGGTAGTAGAAGGATGTGTATTATGAATGACATAAATGTAGTTGCACGTATTAAATTGAAAATTGAGCAAATTTCGAGAACTTGGAACAAAATCGATTTAAAAAAAAAGGGGCAATACTTTTTTCATCTTTGGAGCTAATAAAGATCTTTCTTGGAATGCATTCCAGAATAAATAAAGCACGAAGCGCATATGCATGCCTGTTCTGCATATGGAGATCAACGCAGATCTCAATTAACACCAAATTGCGGCAGTTCAACTCCAACGTTAAGCATGGTCTAGGACAGTGGTCGGCAAACTGCGGCTCGCGGGCCTCGTGTGGCTCTTTGGCCCGCTAAGCGTGGTTCTTCCACAAAATACCATATGGGGATGGCGCATGCACTGAAGTCGGTTTTCGGCAGAATTTCCCTTAAGTTCTACCTGGAAAACGCTGGGAAAATTTGCAGACGGAAGCTTTTTTGCAAGTTAATTAATGGGGAAAACACTCCAGATCTTACACTGATTTGGATCCGCCTGTGTACAAGGTCACGGTCCTTGTCAGGTTGGAGATCATCCTATTCCTCTCTGGTAGGGATATTAAGGTCACTGCCGAAATTTAATTTTGCGACCATGTAGTCGGTAGGTCCTGACACCATTTCCTGTGGTAGCGAGTGCAGTATATTACTGAGACTATAGGCGCAGCTCATTGAGCTCTTCATCAGAATCAGCCTCTTCATTAGATGAAGCCGTTTTGAAAACATTTCCCCATGCCTATCTTAGTCGAAAATCGAGTTTATAGTCAACTTTTTCGAGCCCTTCTAGGCACTGGTTATTGATTAGCAGCACCAGGGTTCTAATATTTGGCTGGGGTTCCTCTGTCTTAGCATATTCCAGTTATCCATAGGGATGTCCCTGTTGTAGCGTCGAAGATGCTCGAGAATTTTGCCCCATCATAAAGTCCATTACAATCTCTCATATTTTGGTCTCGATGTCGGCCCAGAGAAGGTCCAGGGTACTAGAATTGACATCGGTTAGTGCCACTAGAAGTTGGTCCTTCACTACTTCGCTCATTGGCCTGTTACCCGTTGATCCTGATTGTTGGGCTCCTGAAGTAGAAGTTTCCCCGACTATGGATGGTCTTGAAAGCTATGTTCCCGGGATCCGTGTGCGAGTTTTGTCTCTCTCCAAGATCTCTGCCGAGAATCCAAGCAATTCTGCCGAGAATGATGAGGGCGCGATTGTATCTTCTTTTGCGGATGGAGCGTTGTGATCTCTGTATCTCAGATGTGCTGGGTGATTGTCGCTGTGGCTGGCGACTCCTGGCACGACTGTGATTATGTTGCCTGACTTTGAAGTACTGTGGTTGGTACTTGCGAAGCTGACGATTGCCCTACTTGGAGCAAACTGAGACTCCCCCAAGGAGAAAGGTCCGTATTCCTTGGTCCTACTGCTTGTTCGTTGCTGTGTCGGGTCGTCTGAACATCTGTTTTTTTTTTTGGTTTCTTTTCATTATTATTTTTCTTATTTTTGGTTTATGTTATTCTAACGCCGAAAATGAAGTCCGATTTGGCAGTGCCGTATCCCAGAGTAAGGCACTTGTACACACCGTCCTTGACCGGCCATCTGCGGGCACAAATGGGACATTTGAAAGGGCTTGTCCTCAATGCGCATACCTCAATTAGATTGAGGACGTTTTTAGAAAGGGCCAAAATTTGGCTCTTAAAATATTTTTAAATCATTGTGCTGTTGATATTTGGCTCTGTTGACTAATGAGTTTGCCGGCCACTGGTCTAGGACGACCCGAGAGCTTAAGGATCGCAAACTGAATGACTGGTGAAGGGGACAGATCGTGGCATGATTTGTCGTTGGAAAGGGCTCGCCCTCCTGGATCCCTATATGTCTAGTTTCTCCGGATATTACGGGAGTAGGATGTTTATAGTCCTAATACTTCTGAACACGATCGCACCCCGGGAGTAGTCACCATTCATTCGCGAATTGAAACGAATGGTGACCGCGGTCACCACAAATTGTAAAAAGATCATTTCAGTTTTACCTGTGTGCAGCGATGTTCATGATCATAACTTTTGCTTACACTTAAATTTCTTTTAGGATTTGTCACTACCCCTAAGATGAATGAAATTTAACAGACTTCCTCTCAAAATTCTTAATATTTCCTCAAACTATTTGCTACAAAGGGAAAAAACGCCAAGTAAAGCACATTTTTCTCATTATCCCAAAGAACTACTTAAAACCTACATAAAAATAAAACTGTGACTTATGAAGCACGTAACAGCAACCAAGATTAAAACTTTTGTGTTTATTTTCATTCTCTTTTTTGTATGTGCATTTGTGTATAGCTTGCTGCTATGGGAAAAAGGTAAAAACGAGGACAAGGGATTAGTGTAGTGTACACTACAATTGAAGAAGTCCCGTCCTCCTTTCATCTCTCGGCTGGTTTATTTCTTCTATGTTTTTTTTTCCTGGTTAATAAAAACTCATTTAAAATTGTCTGGCGAGCTGTTCTCTCGCTCTCATCTTCAACTTTAATCAATTCGTCACGGGCAAGTTCAAATCAAATGGCAGGCAGCACACAGAGAGAGGCAATTTTACCCGCTTCGATTGGCTGAACATAATATAAAATGGGTAAAATCCTCAACAGCCGCAGACTAACAGGCCCACAGCAATAACAACAACAACAGCAAAAAAAAAACGAGAAGCGCGCAATCTTTTACCTGGAATGTTATAGACCATTTTACGTATGGCTTTTTGGGTAGGTAAAAGGTAACACAATAACGAGACAATTCAGCCAACAGCCGTTTCAAATCGGTTTACCAATCACACGGTGATTGTAATTAAAAATATGCATGTGTGTATGCGAGAGGAGTATGTGAATATCGCGCTTTTTGTGTCTTTATGTCCTCTGGCCTTTAAGCCTTTTTAATATAAATAAATAAAAATATCGAGGTGCAATTATTGTCAACAATATCCTTGAGCTGTGGAAGTGCTCTTGTTTTATTTCGACTGGAGGGGTCTTCGAAAGTAATTAAAGGGTGGACGGACTTGGGTAGATAGCAAGGCTTTGGCAGTATTTATTGTCAGTCAGTAAGTGGCTATTGGAGTATATATCGATTTGAGAGAGATCCAGTCCTAGACGATCGGTCCTTTTGAAATATACCAAAGTCCGCACCTAGTCTGCGGTAAATGTCATGCACTTTCTTGGGAATTCTTAGAACGCAGTAGAGCTCACGCCTTAAAAAAAGGTAAATGAACTTGCGGAATTATGATTGAGAATAAAGTGGTGGTAATAAAAGGTTGGGGTAATAAAAATTTGGGGTAATAAAAGGGTAATAGAAACTTCATAAAAATCAAACAAAAGAGTGACGCTGCTTGCTTGTGGGGTCTTGAGACTCTTACTGCGAATGGAAGCTGCGATTTTTAAATTTCCTTCTTTTATGGCGGGGCTCCAAGAAAGATGTCTTTATTGCCAACCAGACACTGGGCCCTAATCTACCACCTATGAAGGATTAGAAGACCCAATTTGTAGGATTTTTCCTCGTGGCTCATAGGTCTGTTCGTGCTGATTACATCCAGGCTAAATCCATGTTTATCACTCACCCTTTTGCCTTTCGCCTACAAGACAATGAAGAAAGTTCTTAACAAGGTGAGGTAAGAAGTACTTGTCTTGTACGTTTAACACTCTGCTCTCCTCAGTAAGAGTTGATACCAGGAAGGGACGTGAACTGACACAGCTTTTCACAAACTGGTCCTAAGACTGGAGGAAGCAGTGCTTAAAAATAATGCCGCCCCCTCAATATCAAGGGAGCCTTCGATAACACTTTCTTTGATATTATACCAAAGCTGGATCTAAAAATACTAGAGGTGCAGGTGAAAATTTTTGCAACTGGATCATCCGCTCGATCTTGGGAACGCTCATATTTCTTTTATTCCAAGAAACCTGTGGAGGGCACCATAGAAAAATAATGTCTCCAGGGGAAACGATAAATTCCCTTAGAAGCTATTCAAAAATTACTTTGGGAGGGTCAACGCGCGCCCCTGATGAGCTAGGTACTATAAATCGGATCACCTTAAAAGTGCCCGGACCATCAAGGCTCCGAGGCAATAAAAAAAAAGGTACACTTTGACCAGACAGGCTCCTACACTCTTTTTATAGGCCCAGAAGTGGCTATTGGAACACCCCAACTAGTTAGATAAAAAAGCCCTAGACAAACAATCTCTGACCGACGGCCTACACCAAACACACTGGTCTGATGAACTGTAAGCGTTTTATTTTTTGGGTTGAATCGAAACTCTGCCGGTGAATCAGTTAGCAAGAGGCACATTAGTTGATTTACTCATTAGACTCCACTACAACCTAATTACCATTTATTGATGATCGGCTGAAAGCGGAGGACACAATCTGCAGGCTGTGCTGTTGGACATTGTTGCACTCTATGATAGAGCGCGCACCATAAAACAAGGCAATCTCAAAATCTCGAGGTTATTCAATGCACAGTCAGGGCCTCAAGTCCTCCACAAGGGAGCAATGTCATTCTTTGTTTTTTTTTTTTTTTTGTAAAAACACAAATAACTGCTGCTCAATTATATTCTCAATCACTATTCCACATGCACTCTCATATCAATTATTTTATGGTGATGTTGCTGCTTCAATATTAAACATAAAAACAGCACTATATTGTGGATGTTTTGTAGATTTTTATGACCTTTTTATTACCACATTATTACCTTTTTATTACCACCTGTCAATTAAATTCTAAATAACAATTCCACATGTGCTGTAATTTCTCTTTTTTATGCCTTTATATTAGAACGTATCGCTGCACAAGAGGTACTAGTCTCCCTAAGCCAGAGTCCTCTAACTCTAAGCTCTATTATATTATATAAAACGAGCCAGAAAGGCAAGAGATCGATTCTGTTGGATGAACATCATGACAGATTCCCTTCTTTTATGACGTGGGCTCTATCAATGCTTTTAAGCCTCACCTCAGGCTTTACAAAACAAAAAAATACAAAAGTAAAATTATGGAGTTAAAAAAAACTTACCAGCAGCTATTGTTGATTTTGGCAGTATGACTAGTAGCGATATAACTAAGATTGCTGATGTTCTCGCTATATAGCAAACATATTTTTTCCTGTACATGGGTAAGATACCCCCATCGAAATGTGGGCACTGATTGTACATTGCCATCTGAAAAGGAAAAGAATTTTAAGGTTAAAAAATTGTTTTTTATTTTTTAAATAAGGTATTTTGGGCGGAGGGGGGGGGGGGGCGTAGTAGCAGTTTTCATTGTAGAAGAAATGTACCTACTTTACGCGCAGCTAGTCCAAGTAAAAGGCTCTCAAAGTCGCAGATTACACCACAAACAGGATTCGTTCGAATGAAATGACTACCCAAAAGTTATGATTGAGGTAGAGGACAATTGATTATGACATTGAGACGATGCAATATGCAAAAGCTATGCACTGCCAGAGATTATAGCCCTGGTAATATCCTGAACAGCCGCAACACCAGAGCAGCAACAGATTGATTTAATATCATATCCCAAAT
Organism: Thereva unica; assembly: GCA_949987705.1. Lineage (NCBI taxonomy): Eukaryota > Metazoa > Arthropoda > Insecta > Diptera > Therevidae > Thereva > Thereva unica. The sequence continues at coordinate 17,391,700 of OX465286.1, forward strand.
TTCCTCGGGGAGCCTCGGGGAAGTCGTGGTGGAGTAGTCTCAACCTTTTTCTCGCTGTAGCCACAACAAGTGCTTTACTAATTCAATTCGGGAGGTTTTCCCTAGAACCTAGCATTCAGACTTGAACAGAGCCTGATAGCTCGATATGGTTTTAATTCCTTGAATCATGTTTACCTGGTTTTGGAATATAAATACCAAACTATCCTATCTCCAAATCCTCGGAATAAATTCCAACGCAAAACTTGTACCGGAATTGTGGCAACAGGATTGGTAGAATCTTTTCCAAGAAGTTCTGAAGTGAAATCGGGAAGATTTGAAGTTTCCCCAGTATCGTTGAGCCGATTGGAAGGTGACAATGGCCAATTCGATTTTGCTTTTAGTGAAAATTTTGTTTGCAAGGGTTTTGTTTCTATTCTAGGAAAACGCTGGGAAAAAACTATCGGTAATAGCTTGGCAAAAACTATACTCAAATCTGAGTTTATCCATCAACACAAGGGTTTATCCATTAATATTGCTACAAAGAACAATGATTTTCAGTATAAACTCATAGAATATTTATTAATCCACTTTACTAGCATACAAAGAATAGCCAACTATGAAAAAATTTGGGCAGATGGGCAGATATAATGTAAGCCACGAGGAATGTTTTAGAGGATTTAAAAAAAAAACATTATCTATCCTTTCTCGTGTCCTTCATGTCCTGTCCAGTTTTTTATAGTTCAATACTAAGTACTTTTACACTAATAATTAAACTATTGCCTTAGTTTATTAATTAATAATATTGTAATTAAAATAATTATAAATCTTTTTCGATATTTGCTGATTTCTTTATATTGCGATTTTTAAGTAAATAACATAACTCCAAGTAAATAAAATATGATAAAACTTTAATAAATCAATAAATACCTTTAAAATCATCCTACAAATATCAAATTAACTAATAAATAACGTAAAAATTGAAAAAAAAAAAAAAAAAAATTTAATTTCATGAAATCTCAAAAAAATGCATAAAAATTATAACGATAAAAACTCAGTTTTTTCGTTCATTTTTACGTTTATATTTAATAATTATTATTACGCATCATTATCATTGAATACTTGTTATTTATATTATCTTTAATATTTTTAATAACTAAAAAACATTATTTAATCATATTTTTATTGATTATTTTAATAAAAAAGCAATAAAATAAGGTTTCATAATTACATACTAAGCTACCGCCATCTAGATTTGAAAGTGTAGGATGATAGATTTTATCGACATAAGCTTTTGACAGTTCTCTGAAATTGTGAAATTGAAGTTTTGTGTGCGAAAGTTGCTGCTGGAGAAAAATTAATTTTTTTAGTATTTAAAATGAATGTAATTATACAATTTATGAAATTATTTAATCCTTAATTATTGATAGGTGATTTTTAGTTAAAATGAAAGTGTTACGCGTTTTTTTTTAATGTAAATTTAATAAAATAAAAGTGCGTCTTTTCTTTTGGAAAATAAAATGGCAGGTATTGCTAAATTTTGGTTTTTTGTTTGTTGCATTTTAGGAATATACATATATTTTTGTTTTCATAATATTGTAGTGGCTACTATCCCAGAGGTCCCGGGTTCGAATCACGGCCAACCCCATGGTCCTACGCTTTTTCCACTTTCCCACCTTCATAAGTTTCCTTCTTTCTTCTTCCCTCTTAACATTCCTGATTTAACATCTAAGTTTCATGGTTATATGGCTGAAAGGCCAGGACCATTAAAAGGCCTCTAAGTGCCACGCTAGCTCACAACCAGCACAAAAAAAAAATATTGTAGTGGCTTGATATATTGGAAATTTTGTTTCTAAACTGTAAATGTTGATTCGGGTTTTTGTTTTTTTAATACGGAGGCAATTCATATGGTGAACACCGGGGCTAAGTTAGGTCTGGTCTGCAGCCTTGTGGCCCTCGTCTGTGGATCTAGCACAGTGGTCTCTGAAGTGGGGTACGCGTCCCCCGAGGGATACGCAGAATATTCTAGGGGGTACTCCAAATCTATCTTCAAAGAACTTTATGTCTTACCCTTTTCCGAGATATTCAATACTTATTAATGAACATTAAGACGGCGGCACGGGATATCGTCTCACGGGGCTACATGAAATACGGGTTTAAAAATCAACCAGCAGCTAGTATACCAGCATCCTCCACAGCTTGTTGTGAAACAATTTTTGCCTGGCTGTGGCCCTACACCTGGTGATTATGTGACTTTTAGCATTGTAACAGTGACTTCCACCGCGACAAGTGTGTACATACTAGTGCTTGACCCCATTAGCTTGTTATTTTTTAATGTTTCCATATCGAACCTCTACGATATCATTAAAATGCTCTAAGTTCCGCGTTGTGATGGGTCATAGTAGATACAAGGCGGCTCTTGTTTTTGGAGTTTGCTAGGAAACTATCCTTGAAAATCTATATATAACCTATATAGCTACATATATATAGCTAAATACCTTTCAAGTCCTTCGCCTTGGACAAGTGGCAGTTGATCCTCTCATCTGCAACAACGCCTGTACTTAGTGACATAAGTTCACTGGCCTCGGGGAACCAATTCAGCAGCTTATGTGCATCAATGTCGTCTCGTTTTTGCATGGCATCTCTGCGGTAAACGGGTTATTCTGACGTTGGGAGCTCCACTCCCGAAAAGTTCTCAATCTCTTGGCATACATTATGCAGCCAAAGTCTTCATTAACGCCAAAGACCAGCGTTTCTAGTAAAGCACCGAAGTAAGCTCAACCCTTAGTAGCCTTAATAAGGCATCTCGCCGGGTTTATCCGGTTAATAAGAATGCACCAAGAATCCGCTTAGGTAGCTTCCCTAGCGGATGATAAAACTTCTTGTTTTCTTGGTCGTGTGGATTCATGTTATATACTAGCAGGGGCTGCCAGACCAGTCCCCATGGCATAGCCTGCTGGGGTGAGTAACGATGACCTCCAAGTATGTGTTAGAAGCACATCACACGCGTTTCACACTGGGCAATGGATGTCTCTGCTACCCATCTCATCCCCATTCATACTCTCAACGTTAGAAGAGGCCGCGGACTCCGGCGTGCAGCTGGAAACTGTCAATAAAAGTGGCAGGGGTCAGTCACCAGCGGAAAAACATACATACTTCGCGCCCAATGAAAGAATAGTGTCAAGGGGCCCGCGGAAGACCGTACCACGGAAAAGCTCCAGTTCACTAGGCAACCTGAGCGAGCTAATAAAGGTGGGTAGGGTAAGTATCCGGACGACGCTAAGGAAAGAGGAAGACACTATACAGAAGTTGGGAGTCCAAATAAAGGAGCTCATGGACGACCTGAATGGACGGAATAACATCGCCCACACAATCTTGGTGATGGTTAGAAAAATGAGAGCAACCTATTTTAAGACGCAGGAGGAAAGGGGAGATCCGATAAGAAGATCTCTAGAAAGGACGTTGCGGCGACAATGGAGGCCACAAGAACTCCGGAAGCTCCCTAGAGAGCCGGGTGAGGGGCGCAACTCTGGCAAAGACCTCCAAAGAAGAGCAAGGATAAGTCGCGTCAAAGGAGAGACGAAAATCGACCAAAGAGAGAGAGTACCTGGTGAAGGTGGACCGGGGCTTTCAGAGAGGGAAAAGACAGAAAAAGAAGTTGAAACAGCGAAAAAGCAGGAAAGGAAACGAGCACCTGGAAAACAACATAAAGCCGCAAAAATGATAAGGTCGCATGCGCATATCATAACTGCGGCAAGCTCCACCAAGCGGCTGTCATCGGTTGGTTGATGAGATTCAACTCGTTTCAGGAGGCATAACACTCCAGCGAGTTGTTCTCGATGCCCCGATGTCAGAGCCGCGATAGTAATGGTTGTGAGTAGGTGGAATGTGGAATAAAATATCGGGGCTAGGTTGTATCAGTTCCTTCCTTCAGTTTCTATCTCTCTTCCGACGAGAGCTGCTGTTCGACATTGCACTCTATACGAAAAAATAGATTGTCGACAGTACAAAGGTCTTTTCTCTAAGCCTCTAGTCTATCACATAAAACAAAGTGGGATATCCTACGCGGAGATTTTGAGGAAGATAAGAGCGGAAACTTCTTTTACGCACTTTAACGGAGGAGAGTTCACTCACATCAGAACACAAAAGGGAGACCTTTCAATGGAACTGAAAAAGGTGGGTCTATAAAATACCAAATTACACACGCATTTACAATGTAAAAAAAATTCTTAATAGTGAAACAAAAAAAAAAAAAATAATATCAACTTTATTTCTCAATATAAACTGTGTAACTCTTTCTCTGCTGTTGGAAATTTGTTCTTAAGTTTCAAAGTTTATCTTTCTGCCGCTGCACACTCCAACAATTTTCATATTATATTATAAACTGAAAAGTACATATAAAGACATCTTCCGTCTGACTAGGAAAAAGGAGGAATATTTTAGCCTGTCTTGATAACTACTATTTGCTGGAACTCCTACTGTGCTAGTTTATTGAATATGCCACTAGGAAGGATGTATAGGTTAGGAATATTAACATTTTGATCATTGGTTCCTCGTCGGTTGGTAAATTTACTGTGGAACACTCAATTATAAAAATCAAGAACAAAAAAAAAACTAAATCTTTCATCCCCTTCGGCATCTCATTTATATCACTTTACTTCCACATCAATTCCTAAAGGCCCCTTTACACCATGATCGAAACGATAAAGTGTCGTCCTAAAGTGTGGATAAAGTGCGGACAATCTACATACAAGATACTTTACATTATCATCGAAACGATAAAGTGCAGAGACAAAGTGTGACACATAGCGGATAAAGTAAATAGAATCATTTCTATGCGCTTATGTCTACACTTTAGCAAACCGTATTTTCGCAGGTATGCTTTCACGAAAAACCGTGTTTTGTCTACATATTCGGAGCTCAACTTTTTGCAGTAATTTGAAAAAAACACTTTGAGGCATTTCGTGAAGTTTCTAAATCTCCTCGGGTCTTCCAAGACTAATTCATTAAATGCCATGTATCCAACATCTTTTCCTAATCTCTTCGTGTTCTTTTGCTTTTGTTTTTTTTTATAATTTTAAATATATTATTAGCCACAATTCCAACACTAGCTGCTGTTAATCCGAGAATTTTAACTAAATCCATCGCAGTTTTGAATCCGATACTTTAACCAAATGCTGAAGGTGTAAAGCCGAAAACTGCACATTGATAATGTTTTAACTTTTTATCTTTGATAAAGTAAAGTCATCATCAAAACACTTTATCCACACTTTATCAATTAGATCATAATGTAAAAGGGCCTTAAGGAAATAGAAGTAGAAACCCTGATAAACAAAAATGCTACAATATATGCTACATGTATGCGTGTTTTAATGTACAGAGTTTTCGCAAAAACTTTACGGATAGTCAATATGGGCTCTGCCATAGTTGATTAGTAGCTGCTGCTGTTGATCCTAGCTGTTGCTTGATAATGGTGAAAAAGAATTTTCGGGATAAGGAATGAAGCCATATAGAAAAATCAAAGGTTACTAGAGCTTAATACTAGCTACTATCAAGCAAGGTGTGTAATAATGTAGTTAATGAGCAAAGTTTTTGTTTTTGCTTAAGCTTTGATTCTGGGGGCCTTGTTGTGCTTCTGTCGCTTGTGTTTTTTTTTTGATAATGATGATGATGATGATGATAATGATAAGGTAGGCGAGGAATGGTGAAAGGGGATGGTGGTAGGGTGGAGAGATTTTTGCTCGACAAGTATTGTATCCGAGGGTAAAAAAAAACAGTTTTGTATTAACTTCGCTTATTCCAACTCACTTTATCCATTCCATCCAGCCTTCACCGTTATTTAACAACAAAATTCGCATTTAATAATACACAAATTCGAAGACAGCGGCTGTCTTATGGCCATACTGAAATCCGAGGGTAAGGAAGTGTTTCGAAGATTTGATCAAGCACTTTTTTTTCTTGTGTGAGGCATTAGGTCCACAGGTACTGCGGCCATTAATTTGGCCTATTGTGCTACAGCCCCTACACCTCATATTTGTAGGCCAGACCGCTTGAACAAGTTCAGCAGTCTGCCTAGTGGTTTGTCGCTTAGACTTGAGTGTTCGAGTAGGGACTCTTCGAACAAAGAGACCCTGCTCCTTGCACTATCAGAGAATGTGGAGGGCAGACTCATCCTCTTCCAGACAAAGCTTACATGTAGGGTCCTCCGCCCTTCCTATTCTCCATAAGTGGTAATTTAGTGCACCGTGTCCGGTAATCAAGCCAACAAGTGTCCTGACATCACTCCTGCTGCGCTATAACAATTCCTTGGCCGTCTTAGGGGACGGCACAGGAAGGAATCGCTTAGAGTTGGTCAGTCCAGGCGCGGACCTCCAGCGTTTAGTATGTTTCATCAAAGTCCGATCGGCCAGGGCCCTTTGCAGCAAGCTGAAAGATGCCCCAATAGCCGGCTTTGGACCAATGATTGCAATATCAGAGCCCTGTTTAGCCAGGGCATCCGCACTTTCGTTGCCTTTGAAGCCTCGGTGACTCGGGACCCAGATAAGGGTAATTTGATTGAGCACCCCAACTCATGAAGAGCGCGTTGGCAGTCCCAAACTAATTTCGACTTGGTCCTACGGGACCTTATCGCTCTAATTGCCGCTTGGCTATCAGAGAAGATAAATATCCGTTTATTTTGGTAGGCCCTTCTAAGTTCTCATGGGTGCATGCTAGAATAGCGTACATCTCTGCTTGAAAGACTGTTGCTAGAGTGCCTAGGCTTATCGCCCGGCTAAATCTGGGGCTTTCACTCCAGATTCCGGCGCCTACACCTGTCTCCGTTTTAGAGCCATCCGTGTACCATACTAATCCGCCCGGCAATACTTTAGGAAAAGTCCAGGTTAGCCTATCCTATATGTGCACAGAAGGTTGCTCAAATTTTGAAATTTTAAAGGGCACGCTGTCCGACAGCATCTCCGCTTCCGGAATCTCTTCTATGATGTTGATTATTATAGAATGTCCTCGCCCAAAACCAGCGCCCAAGTGACCATTCGCTTTCAGCCGCAACGCCGCGTGTATGGCGGACGTCTCTACCTCAAGGTGAAGGGGTGAGGAGAGTCTCCAGCGTTGCCGTCGGGGAAGCGCGGATGGCCCCAGTGATGGAGAGGCAGGCCATTCTTTGAATTTTGCTTAAATTGGCTATGGAACCCTTAAGCTTCGTTCTGTGCCACCAAACTTAAGCTCCATAAGCTGCCATAGGCCTAATGATGGTGGTGTATATCCAATACATGGTTTTTGGTTGCAAACCCCAGGTGGAGCCACAAGCTCTGCGGCAAGCCCACAGGGATCTGCGCGTTCTACTCATCAGAGTGTCCCTATGCTGTTTCCAGTTGAGCTTGGCATCTAGCGTCACTCCTAAATATTTGGCTTGTTGTGAAAAGCCTATAGTTCTGCCTGCGAATGTAGGTTCCCAAATTCCCGGTAGTGATCGTTTCCTGGTGAAAGGAACCAGAATCGTTTTGTCGGGATTGACTTTTAGACCTACGCTTTCGCACCAGCTAGAGACCAAATCTAGTGCCTGCTGTAGGCGCCTTGACGTGGCTCCTTCAGTTTCATCTGTAACTACTGTGACGACATCGTCAGCGTAACCTTGGGCGAAAATGTTTCGACCGTTGAGCAGCTCTAGGAGTTCATCTACAACAAGGCACCAAAGAAGTGGAGATAAAATTCCTCCCTGCGGGCAACCTTTTGCTATAGTGCCCTCCAGAGACCCCTCAACATCAGAGACCATTAGTTTACGAGTTCTCAGCATAGAGTCAATCCGGTTGCAGAAAATGCTACTTAGACCGCGTCTTCTTAGAGCCCTAGCTGTGGTATCGAAGGATGTATTGTCGACGGCTCCCTCGACATCGAGGAAGGCCGTCAGAGCAACTCCTTTATTTAGAGCTGCGTATTCCAGCTTGAGCACCAGATTGTGCAGTGCTGTTTCAATGGACTTGTCCGCCTGGTACGCATGCTGATAGGAGCTTAGTGGTTGGCGTTGAAGATAAGTTTCCCTTATCGCCCGGTCGACAACTTACTCCATTGTCTTCAGGGCAAAAGACGAGAGACTTATCGGCCTGAAAGATTTAGTCCAGGTGTAATCCGAACGCCACGGCTTAGGTATAAATGTTATGTTGACGTTCCTCCAGACAGATTGGATGTAACCATGTGCGAAGGAAGCCCTGAATATTTTGCATAATAAGGGAGTGACTAGGTCGCAGCCCTCCTGTAGCAGAATGGGATAGATTCCGTCTGCTCCAGGGGACTTGTATGGTTTAAAGTTTAAACCAAGTTTAAACTTTAAACGATTTAATCGCCTCCCTAATAGCTTCGTGGTTAGACACGGCGTTTGCTTCTGTCCAGGCCGCTTTGATCAAGCACTTACTTCGGGGCAAAAGTGCGTTGTTGCATTTGATGGACACGCACTTTGAAGCGGGACAGAATGAATGAATTTAATTCGAGAAAAGTTTTAATTGAGATGTTATTGATAAGTTATTCCTGAGGGTATTTATTTTGAGTATCACGACATTTTCAGGCCATTAGTTAGAGCCGACGAGCAGCCCTATTCAGTGTTTTACTCAATTTTTTTTTACTTGGTTACATCACCCTGTCATTGCAATTGCTTGTTGGGAACTTAATCTTATTTGTAATTCCTGTTTCTTGTGTTCGACCACCACTCACAGTACGTTACTACATTCCAGCCCCCCCCCTTCTTCCGCGCGGCCATCAAGAAACACACAAAAAAAAACATTCCACAGCTATCCCTACTTTCTATGTTCGATTCACCTAACTAGAGCACTTAAGCATTCTTTAAGTCCTTATTGGTGGCGCCTCTTATGAATGGCAGCAAGCAGGCAGCAGCACTTTACTTTTTTTTTCTTTCTTATTTTCATCCATCCATCTAGCATCATACTGTGTCCTGGGTACCCTCTTGTAGCCATCACACCCCCCGTCCTGCCGTTCATCCAACAAATTCTCTTCCTTACTTCAATCTAATATCATCATACACCGTATCCATCCTAGCCCCACACCATCGTCCATTCATACACAGTCTCTTGTCTCTCGCCCATTCTTCGGGTGATTGTACTGTGTAGGTTGGTTTTTTTTTTATTTTGACATGATATGTTTTTGGATAGAAGGTAGCACAAGAGAGTATCCTTTCCCCGACGTTAGATAAATAGAAAGCGGCCACGCTCGGACGGCACGCATTTTTTATTTTCCCTTTTTTTTAAGAAGTCAAATACGTTCGGTTAATGAGGACGCGTGTGATAGCATCAAGCACACGCAGAACGGAAGAATGAAGGACGAAGGGTATTCATTCCCATTCACATGCTTATAGTACAACAACTGCAGCTACAGCTACAATCACAGCAAAAATATCCTTGGGAAAAAAAACACGGGATAATGTCCTTTTTTTTTGTATATATATGTAGGTAGCAAAAATGACAACAACACCTAGAAAGAAACGAATCGATTTTTTTCTCTCATTCTTTCTTATTTTTAACGCAATATTATTAATTTATTAATGTTTTTTTTTTTTTGGTTTGTACTTTTTGTTTGGTTGGTGGCCCTTCCTGCTTCTTGCTGACTATACTATACATTTACCCCCCATCATCCCCCTAAAAATACCTAATACACACCAACATTCAGTGAACATCGAACGTTGTTGAATAACGATAACAAGGCGTCACACAGGAGAGAGAGAGAGTCCTTGATATAAATAGATGGCGTGGCAAGTGTAAAGAAAAAGAAAACCTTGTCAGGGCTTAAATTAGAGCTTAAATTAGATGAATTTTCATTGTGACTAGGATGAACGTTGGGGTTTCGTGTGGCACAAAACTGGTCCTTTCCCTTCATTCATTCAACAACACCCCAACAAAAAACACACCATCTTCAAACACCACAATATATACATACATATATATATACGTATAAACAAAAAGGCACAGAAGTGCCAAACGTTACATACCGCAGTCCTAAGGAGTCCTTCTTATTCTTCTTCTTCTTCGTCTATATTCTGCCGTGCCGGATGAAGATTATAAATTATGCGAACTAGAAACTGTGTGGCATTGGAATTTTCTGCGTGTGTACAAATTTTTTGTTTTTGTTTTTTGGGTGACGGGGGGGGGGGGGGGGTAAGATTTGAGGTGTGTGGGGAGGGGGTTATAGATTTAGAGATGCATGTTGACACCCTTACTCTCTCGATCTTCTATAATCTACCCCACCCCCCACCCCTCACTCATTCTTACTCAGAAGGTTACTCCTAACATTTCCTCAAATAGTGGGGTGCCACGACATACCACCCTCTACACCCAAACTCCTTTTATCCACGGCGCGTAGCTTAAGAGAATAAGGCAATAAAAACGGAACTTTTTCCCTAACTTTTTTTTCTTTCGTCTTGACTTACTTAAAAGTAACAACACAACAAAAATATATATATATATGTATATAAACAAGAAAAAGAAAACCTATCCATGGCTAGAGCTCTTTGGCTTATGGCTCTATGGTTCCACAACAAAAAACAGAAACATATACACAGACACAGCCACCATACAGATCGAGTTTCTTTTGTAGAGAGAGACCAAGTTTTAAAGCCTATTAATGATGATGAATTATTAAAGTACCCCAAGTTCGTGTTGACGAAAAAAATACAACCAGGAACAACATTAACAACAACAAAAACAACAAAAACGGCAAACAACACCAACGTAACAACAACAGCAAATACCACCAAAAATAAATAAATAAAACGAGTCTAAGATTAAAGACTTAAAGGGATAATGTATTTTTGTGTCCTTTTTATTTTTTTGTTGGATTTCTTCTTCTACTTTTTTTTTTCAATCAGCAACAAAACCTTCAACCTTATTAACAAATTTTTTAGAGGTATTCTTTATTGATGAAAAAAATAACCTAGTTATGACTGCGTTATCAGAAAATGTAAAAGCACATGACAATTGCAAGAATTTTGGGTTAGAGGAAAGTTCAGTTCCAAGGTTTATTTAAAAAAAAAAAAAAAAACTAAAACCCTGGAATCCGGTGCTCATGGCTGCCCCCATAAGCACCCAATAGTATGGCGTACGCCAAAATAATTGGGAATCTCAAAATCGCGTTTTCCATGGGCAGTGAGAGTCTCAAATCCCACCACGAAAGTACATTCGAAAAGAAAATTGTCACTCAGTTCGTTTAAAAACCCAAATCACCCACGCTCATTTATATTCCCAATCACAATTCAATACTCTTGTCATGGTTTGTTGCAATGACGGAGCGTTCTTGCAAGTGCGCTGTATTTTATCCATACACGAATGTGTGTGGAACTGACATTCCCCGCCTGCATTCAAATTTCCAATTCTTTTGTTCTTTTTTTGCAGTTGCGATTATAAGAATTTAAATATACAATAGGAGACATTAAAAACATTTTTCTGTTATTTTTTATTCAGAATAATAAAATAATAAAATGTATCCATTGGAATTTCGCCATTTCTAACGTCCAAAAGTTCTTTTGAAAATGTTTGAGCAGAGACATCTTGTAGAAAATGGATAACCATATTTATTGGAGCGTGTTTTTTTTTTTTTTCAAAACTGTTCCATTGGCAGTTTCAAACAAACGTTAACCTCAATTGCAAGCTCATCCCCTGCAAGTAGTATCAGAGCGTCTCCCATCGGTTGGCTTTTCCCTGGAAATCTTGCAAAGCCATGTCAAGGGGGGGGGGGGGGGTTAGGGGCCTCGGTAGTCGAGGATTAAGGCCAGCCCCACGGTCCTTCGCCTTTTCCACTGTCCCACCTACATAACTTTCCTTCTCTCTTCTTCCCTCTTTACATTCCTGATTCCTTCTGTCATAGCCTTCCCTTTCTCTCTCTCTCTTCTCTCTCTATCTTCCGCCTAGAGCTGCTGTTCGACAACGTATATGAAAAAATAGATTGTCGATAGTACAAAGGCACTTTCCCTAAGCCTCTTAGTCTGTCACATAAAAAAAAGCGCTTCGAGGGATTTTTTATGGACCATGGTACATTCATCCCAAATTATTATTTTGCACGATTAAAGGACTGTGGCAATACGGTTGTTTTGCTGATATTGCATGTAGGTGTTTCTATCTGGCTCAAATTCAGTGGGAACTTGGGTGCTGAATGCACTGTACGTATACCCAGGGGCGGCGCTTTCATAGGTGCGAATGGTGCACTTGCACCGGGCGCAATTTGTCGGGGGCGCAATTTCAGAAATTAAGATTTAAAAAAAATTAAAAACTTTGAAAAAAAAAACATTGTGAAGTATTCTCGCGGGTGCAAGAAATTACACAAATTTACCCAATTTCGGTCCCTGTACTCCTTCCTCGTGCAAGGTAAATGAAGGAAATGAGGAAAAAACTCCTTGTGGCTAGAACTCCTTTTGAATTGTTCTTTTTTGTTTGCTCCTTTATACTCCGATTTCATCGGCCTCAGTTCAATAAAGTTCCATTCAATCCATATATGTAAGTGGCTTCACCTGTTGGCATATTCAGTTTATGATTGAAATTGTTGTTTTTTCGCTAGATGTTAAAAATGCAAAGGCTCACTGGAATAATATTTCAGCGAGCTTTTACGTTCAATCTCAATTTCATGTTCTGTTGGGCGAACTCAGGCTTTATTTTTCCTGAGTTCAATATGTGAAAATGTATGGGAGCTCAGGCAAAAAATGAAGTTCAGTACACCAATTTGCTCGAATTTGCGCAGTTTGGCTGGTGAAGCCGGGGTTTACTGTTTAACAAATTAATATGGCCAGTTTCACACGGGCCAGCCAACAAAAATTGGCTGTAATCGTCAATTCCCTTTTGAAACTCGATGAAGAGTCGCATGGATTTTCACAATAGCCAACTTTTCCAACAAAACTATACGTTAGAATGCTTTAGTTTGTTGTTGTTGCTTTAATTCTCCCTTCTGGCATACTTTATTTTTCCTAGCTAAAGGGAGACAAAAAAGAAAAACTATACAGCTGTCAAAAAACTGCGCCGGCCCCATCGGTCTCGCCAAGTCTCTTCTCCGCAAACGATGTTTTCAGCAAATGTTTTTTAGGTTGGATGTTTACCAATGTTAAACTTCCTTTTTAGCGAATGTTTGTGTCTTTTCCATTGTCCTTAATTGCGTTCAAAAATGTGGCGCAATACGACATAGTGCACCGGGCGCAATATGGCATAGTGCACTGGGCGCAAAAAACCCAAGCGCCAGCCTTGCGTACACCATCAAGTTGATGCAATTCCCGTTTGTCACTGCTACACTATGAGTGGAGACGAACAATAATTTCAATAGGTAACGTTTGGCAACTTTGGGCGAACTTTTCAAATATTTAACGGCATGATGTGTCAAATATGGCGGAAGCTAAGTAAAGAGTATGATTGCCGTGTAGACGTGTGCGCTATTGCTCCAATTATCTAACATTTTCCCGTGCTTTTCCATCCGCAAAACCGACTTCCGCTATTATAAACATATACCAAGTGCGGCGTTTCGTCAAAATTTCTGGAGTGCTTTTGTTTTCGGAGTGATTTATTCTTGTTTAAATAAATTAATATGCCTAGGTCGCAAACAAGAACTGCTGCCAGGAAAATTATTCAACCTGCCGGCGCAGTTCCCGCCAAAATTAACACTCCTGATCATGCGCCCAGCAAGTGTGTCTACAGCAGTAGCGGAACACCACGCTCGACGTCGATAGCAGCGCCTGATGACAGCTTTGAGCTCTTAGAAAAAAGGCTGCTGGTGCACTTCAACCGCATGATGCAGGAACAATTTGCTGCCTTTGCTGCCTTTGAGGATCGACTGAAGCAGCTTGAGACTCGCTTGTCTTCTCAAATTGAAGAAGTATGCAACTCTCTCAACAGCCAAGCCTGCAAACTATCGGACGACTTAGCGACTGTGCAACATGACCTTGCCGTTGTGTCTAGTGATCTGGAGGATTTTCGGCGACAGTCTAGGCTTCATGATGTGGTTATCCGAGGGATTCCCGCTAGCGAAACCGACAATTCAAGGCAAATTCTGAACTCCATTGCATCTACCATAGGACATGAGCTAACACCGTATGTGAATGTTTTCCGTCCACTGCAGCGGCGAAGCACTGTGTCGACGAATGGAAACACCAAGTTGAGCAGTTCCTTGATTATAGCTAAATTTCCATCAGCCAACGAGCAACTGGAGTTTTTAAAAAAAAGCCGTCGGCATGGGGCTATTACTTTAAAAAGTCTGAATTTGGGTTTTGCTGCGGACAGCCCAGTCTATATTAATGAGAGTCTTACTTCGAAAAACAATGATATCTTTCAAACAGCTCGTAAACTGCTGAGAAGGAATCTAGTTACTTCAGTCTTCACACGCCGGGGTTTTGTGTTTGTTCAACTGGAAAGGGATAAACAGCCAGTAAAATTTACTTCAGCCCTTGACCTGGAAGAAGCCATTAACTCCTCTCCTGTTTCATAGCTGGTACATTTTTGGGCGCAGTACATTTTTATTGTGGAGCAAGCTGCTATATGGATTTTAAAAGTATGTTTATATTCTTAGTTAATTTTATTGTTATGATTTTTGTTTCAATTTTAATCTTAGTTTTGATTTTAAGTTTAAGTTTTTATAGAATTTGTTTGTATATTATTGCCTTTCTTCATGGCTATTCTTCTTCTTCTTTTTTAGTTCTTTCTTATCCTGTCTATTATTTCTTCTTCTACTTAACAAATCTAGCTTGTTTCGTACTGGTTTCTGAAGTCGTGATTGTGCTCTTTTCTTGCATTTATGTTTCACTCTGCTGATGGAGTGCACAAACAGGGAAGACTACTAAACATCCTTTGCTCCGCTTCCTCTGGACTTAATATTTGTGTTTTAAATGCAAGAAGTCTGAAAAACAAAATGGATGAATTGAGATGGATGTTTGACCAAACGAAGTTACAAGTTCTCCTTGTGAGTGAGACTTGGTTAAAACCGGTAATTCCCTCCTCTTTTGTTTCCCTTCATAATTTCGTGTTACATCGTGTTGACCGTATTGGCCGCACTGGTGGTGGTGTTGCTGTATATGTGGCCTCTTCGATCTCCTCAAGAGTGGTCGGCAAGTCTAGTGGCTCACAATTCGAATTTATTGCTGTTGAGGTAAAATCTGCATGTGACAAATGTGTTGTTATAAGCGTGTATTGTCCTCCCAATGCTTTCAACTCTGATATCGCTGCTGAGTTCTCCAGTCTTGTGTCTACCCTTTCTCACCACTATGAGAACATAATTGTTGCAGGTGACTTTAATGCTGATCTGCTCAAAGTCAATGCTCGTGCGAATGCCCTTAGATATTTATTTGAGTCATTGGACTTGCATATTCTAAATCATCTGCCAACATTTCTAAATTGTCAAAACCCATCCTTGCTTGATATCCTAGCTGCTACCTGCACTGATGCAGTGCTAAAGCATCATCAAATTTCCCCTCCTAGTTTTCTGGATCATGACCTATTATTCCTTTCCGTTCGGTTCTCTCTGCTCGCGCCCTCTGCGTCTATTTCGTATACTTTTCGTGACTTTAGTAACATCAATCCTGATCAACTGTCCGTAGCTGTTTCCACCATGCCTTGGGATGCTATCTATCATACTACTTGCGTTGACACTAAAGTAAGTTTGCTGACTTTATTTACTCAATCCTTGTTTGATCAATGTGTGCCGCTAGTCACAAGAAACCGCAGGCCATATTCGGCTTGTCCTTGGTTTTCTGGCGAAATCCGTGACTTGATAAGTCAGCGAGAGTGCATGTACAGGCGTTATCGCAAGACTAGGATTCTTAGATATCTCAATGCTTATAAACAGCTTCGCAACCTCGTCACTAGCAAGGTCAAATCACGAAAACGTAGTTTTTATGCGCGTAAGCTTGATCCCTCTTTAAACTCCAAGCAACTCTGGTCCAATCTTCGCTCGCTGGGCATAAATGCTACTGCACCTTCCCCTGTTGATATCGATGTAGACCTCCTAAATGCCTCATTCATTCAATCCCCTCCTGCTTCCTCTATCTCCCGATCTTTCTCAGTTCTTCCACATAGTACTGATGGCTTTTACTTTCGCTGTGTGGACCCCTCAGAAGTTATTAAAATACTCCTCTCTATTTCCTCCAACTGCGTCGGTTTTGATGAAATATCTCCACGCTTTTTTAAGCTCCTCGCCCCTTTAATTTTGGATGTCATCACGCATGTTTTTAATTACTGCCTGACTACTTCCCAAGTTCCCTTGTTGTGGAAAAAGGCCATAGTGATCCCTTTACCGAAAAAATCTTCTCCTGCAGATATCTCAGATTTCCGTCCCATTAGCATTCTTCCTTTCCTTGCAAAAGCCTTTGAGAAAATTCTTTACATCCAAGTCCTGTGCTACCTTGAATCTAATAGCTTTATTTCGAAATATCAATCTGGTTTCCGTAAAAATCATAGTTGTGAAACCGCTATACTAAAGGTAACAACTGACATTCGTTCTGCGCTTGATAAAGGCGACGTTGCAATATTAGTGCTTCTTGATTTCTCGAAAGCCTTTGACTCGGTGGTGCATGCGATATTACTTTCCAAACTAAGTGAGCGCTATCATTTCTCTTCGTCTGCTACACGGCTTTTCTCCTCTTTGCTATCTAACCGTTTTCAGTGTGTTCGTCATAATAATGTTATCTCCTCTTTTCTACAAGTGCCTTCTGGTGTTCCTCAAGGTTCAATTCTTGGTCCCCTACTATTTTCATTGTATATCAATGACCTACCTTTTACTATCGGCCACTGTTCCTTTCATCTATATGCTGATGATCTCCAACTGTATACCTCTTGCCCTTCTTGCCAAATTGATTCTTGTATTTCTGACCTGAATAGCACTCTCTCACGAATAAATGAGTGGAGTGCTCTCAATTTCCTTAAATTAAACCCTAAAAAATCACAAGTACTTGTGCTTAGTCGTCTTTCTACACTGCCCGACAGAATGCCACTCATTTGTCTGGGTAACATTCCTCTTCCCATTGTTGATCGGGTCCATAATCTTGGCATTGCTATTAATGCTAAACTGACCTGCTGTGATCAAGTCTCACTAATGCTCTCCAAGATTTATGGGACTTTACGCAAGCTCCGGCTTCATGGCAGTCTCCTATCACCCACTATACGTTCAAAGCTTGTAAAATCTCTCATTCTTCCGCATTTCCTCTATGGCTCTCTAGTTTACATTGTGTATGATTCGTCCTGCCGTGAAAGACTTAATGTTGCATTCAATGATTGCTTACGCTTTATCTTCCACCTGAGAAGGTCAGATCATATATCATCTGTTCGGAATTCACTAATAGGCTGTGACCTCTTTTGTTTTATCGATATTATGGCGCTAGCTCTTCTACATAAAGTATTTTATGCTAAAAGCCCTTCTTACCTTTCCGACTTCCTTACACCCTTGCAAACCTTGAGATCACTCAAATTCCTTATTCCATCTCATCTGTCTCGAATTGGTAGTCGTTCCTTTTTTGTGCACGCGATTAGACTCTGGAATGATCTTCCCCCTTCTTTACAAAGAATTAGCACGGTCACCATTTTCAGGAAACAAGTTTCTCTTCTTCTCTCCACCTCTTCTCTCTAGCTCTCTCTTCCCTTTACAACTTAGCTTTCTCTTTCCTCTTCTTCTTTCTAATAGCCATAACTCTAGTATGTTTAGTTTGTAAGCTTAGGTTAGTTATTTTTGCTTTTGCCTTGTTTCATTTAAAATTATTACTGTACTCTAAAAGATGTAAGTCTTGTGTACCTCCGTTTTCTTATGTACAAATAAATAAATAAATAAATAAATAAATATATTATGCATCATTGGCCATCGTGTAATAAATCTCCTTTTATCAATGTATTTTGTGAAACAACCCAACAAAATTGTGTTAAATTGGAAAAAACAATTTCGTTTATTTATTTCAAACAGAATTAAATATAAAAAAATTTATTCCGAAGGCTTACCAAGGCTTATAAACAGTAAAATGCAAACAAACAAACAATAATAATCTCGATGGTTTTTTTGTTGTTACATACATACATATACATACATATATAACGACATATTCTGTGTGATGGAGTAAAAAAAATAAATAAATAAATTTCTCACAATAAAAATAAAGTATAAATAAAAAAAAAAAATTTTTTTTCTCGGTAACTCTAGAAGCTGTTAACTTTACCCCAAGGGAAATTCCGTTAAAACAGGGAAAAACCATTAAACCGCCCAGAAAAAAATATCTTCTTTCCTTCGCATTGCTTGCCCTACCCCACACAGGCCCAATCCACACACCCTTGACACATAAAAGCATCCCCCCTCCTCCATCCCCTTCTATAATACTTATACATCACTGTATCTGCACATAATTTTTTCGGCTGTTAAAATAACTTTATTTTTAAATATAAAAAAAAAACGGAAAATCCCCATTTAAAAAAAAAAGAAACAGGAAAAATACGGAAAAATATATTTTATTTTTTTCTGTAAGCCTTTAATGGAAGGGGTACAAAAAAAAAGAATATAATAATAAAAAAATCGCGACCCGTTAAGAAGCTTACAGTTCAAGGATATACTTTTTTTTAAATATATATCGACCGCCAAAAAGTGGCCATTAAACTATCGTTATCCTTTCCTGAAAAGAATCGCATATTTCACGCTGTTTAAGAGGGTGCCAGCGCAGGGAGAGAGGCTAAGTGGTAAAGGTAAATGGGGAGATTACACTTAAAAAAAAGA
The DNA here is from genome assembly GCA_949987705.1 of Thereva unica. NCBI lineage: Eukaryota > Metazoa > Arthropoda > Insecta > Diptera > Therevidae > Thereva > Thereva unica. The sequence goes on from OX465286.1 coordinate 17,410,387, forward strand.
GTGGGGCGTACAAAGTCTACAAGAGCAAGAGAAGTGGATGGATAGATGGATGGGACTCTGTAGAATGGTGTGAGAAATCGTTACAAGGATTTTTATGATACCATTTGAAAATGTGGCTATTTAGTATAATCGATTGCATAAGAATGAAAATTGATATGCTATCATCTCTCAAATAGCCGGGGGGGGGGTTCCTTATTCCATTTGGTTATAGGCAGAGCACAATGGCAGAGAAGAGAGAAGGCTACAGGAGTTTCTGTAAAGAGGTTAGACATTATAACAAAGTTTAGAGTATTGAAAAAAAACCAAGGTCCATGGTTGTTCTGTGATCCGATCATGGGTGCTGACCTCTTGGATGGGAGAAGAACGACTTAACGGCTAGATTACTGAGGATGGGTAAGAAAGGATTAAGAATAAGCTTGGGGTTACGAGGAGTCGCTAGGATAGTGAAGGCAATAGCGATGAAACCTGCGTTTGACTTCTTGGATGTTGCAGCAGTTCGAAAATATTGACTCAAATACATTGGTCCACAGTCGAGTTGTTCCATTTTTTTTATGTCAAGCATGGTCAAGCTTAGGAATCACCCTTTGTACCACTAGACCGTCATGTCGTTCAACTCATGGTGCAATGACTAGTAGTAGGTTAGGTTAGATTAGGTTAGATATGTCTGAGCTGTTGGTTTAAGCTCATACACTTAGGTCAGAAGGCAGAGCCGGCTTTAGGTATTTTGGCGCCCCGGGCGAGATATTTGTATGCGCCCTTAACTTTTTAGACATTTCTTTTCGGTAGATTACCTATGCACAAATTATACAATAACCCGAGTAAAAATAAAAGCTGGCATAACAACGACCAAACACTGGCCACTTGGGAGTACATAAGGGTTTGGGACGGCCAAACGTAAGGTTTAAATGGCCGAGAACTGAGCTATTCACACGGGCATACGACGGCAAATTTGAACTAAAAAAGAATATGCACCTAATACATTGTTGAATGTGCTTTTTGTGAGAGGCGTGTATAGAATTTTTTGTTTAAAGGATTTTTTTTTGTTGGGTGAGAAGCATATACAACATTTGTTGACGGACTCGTTCTTTGCATATTCTGTCCGATGAGGGTATTCCTTAAACATTTGTATATGCCTATGGCATCGAACTTGATTCTATGGGACACGAACAAGCACGAAATAAGCACTTCCCTCCTTTGTGACAGCGGCATGAAATCCATTTTCTCGAATCTGTCCATGGAAGGCAGAAAGGGGCTAAAATCGCGCGGGTCGTGTAGGTTTCTCAGAGCGAAGAGGAGAAATTTCTTCTATACTGTTTTCAACCTACCACTACTTACCTGATTGGAGGATGATACAGGTCGCCTGCTGCCATGTTTATTCTACATTGTCAACCGCTGCTTCTGAGCTTATAGATGCCAATTTCCTCTCAACCATGATGACGGCTCGTTCATCTAAGCGCTCGCAGAGCTCTTTATCGGAGTCAGCCTCTTCGTTAGATGAAGCCGTTTTGGAAACCTTTATCCATGCCTATCTTAGTCCAAAATGGAGTTTATAATCAACTCTTCCGAGCCACTCTATGCACTCGTCGTACCGGTGTTTTACTATTTCTTTGGGGTTGCCCGGCATTGAGTAAATTTTAGTTGTCCATAGGGATGTCCCGATTGTGGCGTTGAAGCTACTCAGCAATTTGTCTGGCTTTGCTTCCATTTTTGGGAGCCAGATCCTCGCTCTTGGTATTTTGGTAATATCTCTCCCCTTTCATCCCTCCCTTTTGGTTATATCTCTCCCCGGAGTCAAAAGGGAGCAGCGGCACTTCTGACGACCAGGGCCGGAGTTTGAATATTTTGCGCCCGGTGCAGTATGCCATATTTCGCCCCTATCATTTCTGTTCGTTTTTTGAACGCAGTGAAGGGCAATGCAAAAAGATAACCACTCTGTTGAGTTCCTTTAATATATGAAAATGAAGGTACGAGAAAACTTTTTAATTTTTTTCTGAAATAGCGCCCGGTGCAAATACATCAATTGCCTTGTCCAATCAGGATTTGCTTCGCGATCTTGCTTTTGCGCTGAGACTGCTTGCGCTTTAACTTCAGAAAACTCTCCTGATAATGCTGTTTAATGTTCCAGGATGCTTTTCGGTGTTAGCTGCACTTCCATAACTAATTCCAGCACAATCCTGGGCTCCAAAAATCATATAGTACTATAAACTCGAATCTCCATAATAAAGGTCTCTATGACATTCTCCAAGCCTTCATATTTCGAAGGATAATAGGTGGTCACTGATCAGTAAGTATTAGTTTCTACTGTAGAATCTTACATAAAAAAACAGCCCACTTAACAGCCTTCCTGGACTTTCTCGCCGAAATAGTGATCTATAATAGTACGACTAGTACGAATTACAAATCAAGAACTATGGTACCGTGCCAGCCAAGAAAGATTAGACGACGAAATCAGGCGAACTAAGTGGAATTGGATTGGATCACCAATTTTATTTTAAATTTTTTTCAAATTTTCATTTTTGAAATTGCGCCCGGTGCAAGTGCACCATTTGCACCTATGAAAGCACCGCCCCTGCTGACGACTCTTACCTCATCACGAACTCCATGAATATCCCTGATATTTTGGTCTTGATGTCGGAGAAGGTCCGGGAGTGTGCTGCTACTAGAATTGGCATAGGTTAGTGCCACTAGAAGGTGGTCCTTCACTACTTCGCTCATTGTCCTGATACCCGTTGAGCCTGATTGTTGGGTTCCTGAAGTTGAAACATCCCGAACTATTGTTGGTCTTGAGAGCTTTTTCCTTTTTGGTAATTATTTGAAGGCTATCTTCACGGGAATGAATTAACACATTATTGGATCGCAGCGGCGCCCCTAGGACATGGCGCCCTCGGGCGATCGCCCGGGTTCGCCCACCCCTAAAGCCGGTACTGTCAGAAGGATAGGCCCATTGTGATGCCATAGTGATCCCACTTTAAACCTGATGTTCAAATGTCGTTTCTTCGCTAAAACCATCTCGAGGAAGTAATGAAGTTGCGGGATCCCAATCTTCGAGATTTCCACAAGGGTGCTTAGAAAGGGCTCGCCAAATGTGGTTAACTTTATTCTGCTTAGGGCCGGACAGTGACAGTCCCCCCCAGTACTCCCACCATAACTGAGAGGTCTTGTCTCCCGAGGCTCAGTAATAAGGTGGTCCGCCTGAGATCATAGGAGGGCCAGGTTAATTTGGCCAAAGTGCATTTGTTAAGATCCCTTCAATGCTTTTTCGCTTGTGTCATTGTGTGTTGCTTGCATCGGAGTTTAAAGGTGGCCCAAGGTATACCAACTCTTTCCTTTTCTGGAAGGAGAGTAGCGGTCATGCCTCTCCTAGCCAGTTCGTCAGCTTTACAATTTCCCTCTATATTTCGGTGACCGGGCACCCATACGAGGAGGGTCCTGAACTGTTGAGCCATCTCGTTAAGAGATCTGCGACATTAAGAGGTAATTCTAGAGCTGTTTGTGCAGGAGCGCAGGGCTTTCAGAGTCGCCTTACTGTCTGAGTAGATGTAGACACTCCGGTTCCTATCCCCTTGCTGGTTGATTTGCAGAACAGCCTCTTGTATGGCTAGAACCTCCACTTGGTATACACTGCAGTGATCGGGTAGTCGGAGACGGAGACTTCAATCTCAAGTTCTGGGGAAAATACTCCTCCTCCCACTCGTGTTCTAATTGAATTTGTACTCTTTTATTCAGGTGTTCGGCAATTAGAAGCCAAATGCGGCAAATAAATTCCTCTATTTCTTTTGAAGTTTTTACAACAAAAACATATGGTCCTTCGAGCCGGATTAGTTTAATATGCAACAAAACTCGTCCGATGAATTCCTTTATTTTCTGAGGTTTTTGATACAAAAACAATATCCGGAACTAGTGATTTTGTAAAATTTTAATTTTTACTATTTTTAAAAAATTTGGAAAGGTCCAAAAACAAGGCTAAAAAAAATTGTTTTTTTTTTTTTTTTTTTCAAATCATGATAATTTTTGCAAAAAAATTTTTTTTTTGCATAGTCCGGGCTAAAGCGACGTCTTTACTCATCAAGAATATGTTGGGGTTTTTTTCGGAGCACTACAAGGGTTGGAAACATGTCGACCAGGACGCTCTATTAATTTTTTAGCTTCCACTTTAAGTGTGTAACGGTTACACTGTAACCCTTTTAATTTTTAATTTTGTTTTTGGATTTTTTTTGTTGTGTTCGTTAAAAATCAATAAACAGCGTGTAAAAATTCGATAGTAAAAATATTTATATTTATTTTGTTATTCGATTCGAAAAAATGTCTAAAAATTAGGCCTCTACAAGAAAATGCTAATAATAAAATAAGGATGAAAGTTCGTTCTCGACACAGCAATAGCAAGACATATCAATGTTTTATTGAATACGAACCAAATATGAACAACTATAAGGTCATAAAGAGATACGCCTGTGATTGTCCTAATGGAAATAGGACTATAGGTTGTTGCTTACATGTAGCATCAATAATTTATTATTTGTCACATGGCGGGTACAAATCGAAAATCATCGCTGGAAATTCTACCAAACAGCACCGATTTGCACCAAAATTTGGCTGTAGGTTCTACTTCCCCTCTTCTTCAAAGTTGTCAATATACCGGGGGTTGCTTTTACCCTGGGGGTAGGCCCAACCCCTTCTCGGGGGTGAATTTTTTTTATTAAAAATAAGTATGGGAATGGATAGATTGACTAATTCTAAGCAACATTTGTTATGTAAAGTTTTTACTGCAAGTCAATACTTTTCGACTTATTCGAGAGTGGAAATGTCAATTTTTTAACAAAAAAACCCCGTTTTCAGACGTTTTTTCATGAATAACTCTGAAAATAAGTATTTTATGAAAAAATCATTCAGAGTAAAAATGTAGCTTATAAAAAACAAAAAAGAATACTGGGTTCAAAATATCACTAGACCCAATACTAACGGAGTAATAGCTTTTTAAAGGTTGGTTCTTCTTCGGCAAACGCCAAAATCGTAAGTTTCAACATGAAATATCCCAAAAACAATGCAATTTTTGAGGAAAACTCATGAAAATTTTTTGAACTGCTTAAAAAACTTTTATTTTGTTTTTGTTTTTTTTTTATGGAAGTTCCTAGTATCCAAATTAAGCGAGTTATGACAAAAACAAAATTGGTTCTTATTTTTTTGGCGGCAAAAAATGGTGAAAATCACCCCCTAATTACCACCCCAATTGAAAATGATTGTTACCACTTTAAAATTTACTTTATTTGTGCACTTGTAATATGCTCTATAAGTTTGGCCGGTTTACAGTGCTTAGTTTTTGAAAAATTTGAGCTTGAAGTGAAGAGAGTTTTTTTTTGTTAGTTTGCAAAAAATTGTCTTTCTTTAAAAATAACTCAAAAACTATGAAAGATACGCTAAATTTGGTAAAGTGGAAAAATTGTAGGGTTTTTTCTAAAACTTTTGGTTTTTTTACTTTTCCTATATGATAAAAATTGAGTAAGATATGGCCGTTTCAAGTTTGCTTTGTTCGCAAATAGTAACGTTTTCAAGCTGTTTGAGCTCCAACCTTTTAAAAAATAAGAGCTTCATTAAAAATGTATTTACATCACCTTATAGCTCTTGAAAAAACCTACAAAATGGTTTTTTGTTGAACTTGATAGCTCAAAAACTAAGCGAGTTATGGTAAAAATACCAACTTTTACAGTTATCAAAACAGGTGTATTTTAGAAGATTTCTTCATCTTTTCAGACATTGTGAGACACACAGGCATGCGCACACAAAAAAAATGATTTTTTGCAGCTGCAAAAAGGGTTGTGATTCAACCTCCGTTTGGCGTAGTGATGAGCAAAAATGGTCTTGTTCTTGCACATTTTGCAAGACCAAGAACAAGAACAAGACTTAGTTATGCTTGCAAGAACAAGAACAAGCAGACTAAACAAGAACAAGACTAGATTAATCTTACCTTGTTCTTGCGTTTGCTCATCACTAGTTTGGCTAAGAGTAGGACTCTTCTGCAATTCAACTTATTTAAGCAGCGGAGACAATTGTCCGAAAAATGTCCCAATTATATATCAAGAGGAAAACGAGGAGGAAGGATAAGGCAGACTTAGAAAGGAGTGAAAATGATTTTTAATTATGTTTTTTGATTTAATTAAGATCCATAATATATAAAATTTTTATTTTTCCTATTTTTTAAATCAAATTTTAATTAGTAGGGGTTGTTTTTATATGGGTTGTTTTCGTAAGGGTTGCAACTAATAATTCATGATGCAATGATAATTTCTATCGCTTAAACGCTTGAATCTACAATTCTACAACTATTTTCGAATAGGGGTAGTTTACATCCCCAAAAAATAAAAAGCAACCCTTGACACATTGACAACTTTGAAGTAGAGGGTAAGTAAAACCCAAATCCAAATTTTGGTGCAAATTGGTGTTGTTTGGTAGGATTTCCAGGTTTCGCCGTTTTTTCCGTGCATTGACTGGACTACATGCCATTATAGTGTAGTTAGATATTGGCCTTTAATTTAATATTTGGATTTCACAATTTCAGTTTCTAAATGAGTGCTCTTTTCATTTAAATATTAATAAGTTTCTTTTTCGACAATCCAATTCTTCAGTTTTATGTTTGCAATTCTGAATTTTTGAGCAAATTTAAATTTTTTTTACAAAATACAAAAATTACTAAGTAAAAAAAAGTAAATTGAAAAAAAAATCATAAATTGCAAACATTATAAAAATTGAAGTCAGTAATAAAGATAAAATATAAACATGTGGAAAATTTATGTCAGAAATGTAAAAATCCCCAAATATGTAGTCAAAAATAAGAAAATGGCAAAAACATAAAACTTATCATAAACAATTATAAAGACATTCAAAGTCAAATCTTACAAACGCGAAAATTCAAAAAATTCCAATATTATCAATAGAGTTGCATTGTATTTCTAGTAAAGTGAAGAAAATGTGGTCTAAAAATAGATTTCGAAGTAATAATGTAAGCGACGGAGGTATAAATAAAAACTGAGGGCGGAAGCCAGCGACCCTTTAAACTACCGCCCAATAGCATTAACTTCTGTTCTCTCCAAAGTTATGGAGACAATAATCAATAGAAGGTTGATGAAATATCTAGAGTCTAACCAAATTATTCACGACAGGCAGTACGGCTTTAGACCAAAACGGTCTACTGGCGACCTTCTTGTGTGCCTGACTGAACACATCAACCAAAGCATCCATGGCTTCGGTGAGTCTGGTCTGGTTGCTCTAGATATCTCCAAGGCCTTCGACAGAGTATGGCATCCCGCTCTGCTGTCGAAACTCCAAGCTATTGGTATCGATTCAGTTCTAAGGAACTGGATTGAGAGCTTTCTTTTTGGCCGTTCAATCAAGGTAGTATTGGATGGCGTCGAATCCAAACCTCATTCCATTTAGGCCGGCGTTACACAAGGGGCGATTCTCTCAGCTACTCTCTTTCTTATATTTATTAATGATCTGTTCTCAATCCCCTCCAATCCACTTCATAGTTTTGCCGATGACGATACTTTGCGTTACTCATACCCCTCCGACAACATAGGACAAGCAAGTGCCAGACCTTGTCTCTTAGAACGTGAACTCATGTCCAACTCTCTTAACGCGGATATTAAACTCATTCTTGATTGGGGCCGCAAGAATCGTGTCGAGTTCAATGAAACCAAAACCAAGTACTGTCTATTCTCCACTAAAACCTGCACCAACCTTCCCTCCATTTCAGTGGGCGAGGATAATATAACTGCTGATCCATATCTTAACATCCTCGGCGTGACTCTATCCAACGATTTGCGATGGAATAATCACATACTCCAAGTCACCAAACAAGCGTACCAATGCCTCGGCTTCCTTAAGAGATGCAAGTTTCTCCTTCATCCAACTGCCTTGGCTACAATCTACAAGTCCTACATTCGGCCACGCCTTGAGTACAACTCGTATATCTGGGCGGGCGCCCCTAAAACCACCTTGGCTTGGCTAGACAAGGTGCAAAACCGCGCCATCAAACTCATTGGCGATAGCACCCTTTGCATTGATCCTTTAAGCCACCGTAGGAATGTAGCAGCGCTCAGCAAGTTTTACCGCTATTTTCATAGCGACTGCTCCACTGAAATCAAAAACCTCCTGCCTACACGGCAATTTTTCTCCCGCAACACAAGACTAGCCAACTCGGCTCACCCCTTCACCCTTCAGCCCTCCCCTTCGCGCACATTACGTTTTAGCAGTTCGTTTATAAATAGAACAACTCGATAGTGGAACTCTCTTCCGCAGTCGGTGTTTCCGAGCTCATATAACATCTCAGAGCTCAAACGCAAGGTTCATCGACATCTACTCATGCACCCTCCAGACCCCTAACCTATCCTATCTCATCTTTCCTTCAGAACAAGCTTACTACTATACATTGAACCATGACTTGTAAGACATGACGGACTAGTAGTACAAAGGGTGACTCCTAAGCTTCTTCTTGCCACAAAAAAAAAAAAAAAGTTTTCGTAGAGGGCAAAAGCGGTTTTGAGAGTTAATCCGCTTTTGCTCTAAGACTTTTGCCGATCTGTTCTTGCTCTGAATAATAGTTGAACCATTTTTGCGCTGAAATATTTTTATTCCTCTTTTGCTGCAACATCAAATATAACCCGCTTTTGCTCTGAGGGTGACATATGTAAGTCAGTATCGCTCTTCTGTTCTGGGGTGCACACTTGATGTGTACTTATCGCTCAAGGCAATGACATTCATTTATAAACTCCTACACTACGATCGTCCATCATTACCTCCATGAGTATCTCCGTTTTGGTCGTACGACTAGAAGAATACTATTTATCCTATCTAGATTCTCCCATTTAGTTGCGCAGAGATCTTTTTTTGTTCACTCTACACAATTATGGAACAGTTTCATTCATCTGTAGCACTACAGCCTATTATTGGCCTTGGCTTCCTCCAACATTTCTCTCCATGCCGTTCGGTTCCTGGCTAATGCCTTCCAGTTGCGTACGCCTAACTTTACTAAATCTTCCTCAACGGAGTCCATGTATCGCTTTTTTGGTCGACCTGAATTTCGCTTTCCATCAGGAATTCGATTCAACGCTATTTTTGCGGGGTCGCTATCGTCAAGCCTTTGTACGTGTGCCACCCATCGCAATCTACTTAATTTTATACTTTTGACAATGTCGGGTCCCCGGTACAGTTGGTATAATTCGTGATTATATCTCCTTCTCCATTCACCGTTTTCGCAGACACCGCCAAATATTGTACGTAGAATTTTTCTTTCAAAAGTGCCTAGAAGAGTTTCATCAGCCACTTTCAAAGTCCATGCCTCTGATCCAAACATCAGAACGGGCTTGATTAGCGTGGTATATAGTTTACACTTCATTCCTCTAGACAAAATGCGTGATGTAAGATGTTGTCGAAGTCCAAAATAGCATCTGTTAGCAACGTTTATTCTCCTTCTGATCTCCGTTGTCTCATCACTCTGTCAGCTTGCAATACGGTTCCAAGATACGTAAATTCTTTAACGGTTTCTATATTATATGCATCTATGGTGATATTTTGTCTTGGAGTTGCGTATCTTTTTGAAGTACAAAGATACTTAGTTTTTGCTTCGTTGATGAGCAATCCCATCTTTTTCGCAGCTGCTTCCAGTTTGATGAAGGTTTCTTTCACACTCGCAAACGACCTACCTATTAGAGCGACATCATCAGCATAAGCCATCGTTTGTGTTGACTTGTTAAAGATGGATCCCGTTGTTTCTACCCCAGCGTCTCTCACCACCTTCTCCAACACTATGTTAAATAGGAGGCATGACAGCGCGTCACCTTGTCTCAGGCCTCTCTGTGATGTGAAACTATCTGAGAGGTCTCGTTCAACTCGTACTCTGCATCGTACTACCTAGATTGTAGCTTTTGTTACTTCGACTAGGTGTTTTGGAAATCGGAAGCACTCCATAGCTTTAAATAACTCCTCACGCTTGACGCTGTCATATGCTTGCTTGAAGTCTATAAACAGTACGTGAATATTGATGTTGAACTCCCATGATTTTTCCAAAATTCTTCTTAGAGTGGAAATATGGTTTGTAGTGGACCTACCTGGTCGAAAGCCACATTGATAACTACCTATTATGCCTTATGGAACAGTTTACCCGCTGATATACAGAGTGCGGGGTCATTGGGTGTTTTCAGGAAACGTGTCTTCAACTATTTTACTAGTCAATAATATTCCTTCAGTTATTTTAGGTTTTCAGTTTTTTCACTCTTCTTGTTATTTGTTTTTCTTTATATAATTTTGTTTTTATTTAAAAAATTTTTACACTTCATAATTATTGTTTTTGCTTATTTGGCCGTTATATGTATAATTCTAAAGTACATACGCTTTTAGCGGAACAAGATATTGTAATCTTGATGTACTGTAACTTTAATAAATAAATGAAATGAAATGAAACAATCTTCAACAACGTTTTTTTTTCTTCTTCTTCTTCCATGCACAGCATATGCTTAAGTGCGTATGCATAACTATACTATACAGCGCTAGAAATAAGTATAACGCTTTAAGAAAAAAAAAACATAGAGAACGAAAAAAAAAATGAAAAACGAGTTAAAACTGGTTAAAAGGGGAGATGATGGGGTGGAAATTTGTTGTTTTTTTTTCTTCTATGTTTGACTGGTGGTATACAACAATTCTGTGTGATATCGCTAAAGGGGTAAACAGCTTTTGTGGTTTAAGCTGAAGGTGCTTGTAGAAGAAGAGCGTTAAGGTAACACAACACAAGACCAAGAAGAATTCTGTGTTTTTTTTTTGTTCTACACACGCCAAGAAAAACATAGAAGCTTTTAAGTCAAACATGGTTGCAAAAAAAAAAAAAATAAGAAAAAAAAATATAACACAATTCAGAAACCAGCAGCGGGAAGACATAACATAATCAACACCTCCAGGCCGACAAAGAGTAGGTACGTACGTACTGTCACTCTTTAACCAGACACATATCTCTAAGAAAACCAAAACCTATATGGTATAGAGCCTTTATATAGGGTATATATTTTTGTATGTTCTTGTTGTTGTTGTTCGTTTTTTGGTGTTGCTGTTGTAGGATATGCTATGCTGCTGCTGGTGTTGCTCTGCTCTCTGTTTGTTTACTTTTGAAAATGTACGGTGTTAAAACAAATATTACATATATACATATATGTTTATACATTTCAATATTCAGGAAAACAGAAAGAAGCTCATACATACATACACACACATACATATAGGCATGGTAAAATTGCTGCCTACAGCTTAAAAGGATGTTGAATGGGTTAAAAGTTTTTTTTTTTTTTGCTCAAGACTTTTCTCTTCCGAGTTAAAAAAGAAAGAAAGTCCTTCTATTTTCCGTTTTTACCGGCATATATATTTAAATAAACATATATACACCTTATTTTTCCCTCTCTTTTTGCTTTTTCTACTTATTTTAACTACACATATACATACACTTCAGCGCACCTCTCTAGTACCAAACCGGGCCAACACAAGACTCTCGAATAAAAGCTCCATTTCGCTTGACAAGAAGTTGTGAAAAGTGTTTAGAATTTTGTGTGTTTTTTTTTCTTTTTTTTTTTGAGTTGAGATGTGTGTACTTTACTTTGCCTTTGGTTTTTTTTTTCTTTTAAAAAGAACCATCTCTCAACTTGCTGTATTTTTTTTTAGCTTCCTTTAATGTTGGTGTAATACACTTGCACATATATATATTATAAAATCAAGAACACCAGCAACAAGAACAACCATAAGGAAAACGGAATATAACTTAGTAGGTCCACTTTTTCTTGTATCAATCTTCCACCCCCCTCCCCCCCATCCGCCCAGCCAACCCACCTCACTTCAGTTCTTCTCGTACACCTTAATAGAAAGTTAAAAGGAAAATTGTAGTTTTTCGATTGTAGCCTACCCCTGCCATTTCCCGTCCTTTGTTTTAAATCCATATCACATAGGCCCATCATCTACACTTAAAACTTACTTCTCCATCGTTTCTACGGCCTCGTTTTCCTGTCTTTTCCCGATGCAATTTACCATTTTTACTACTTTTTTTGTTTGTTTTGTAAAATTTAAGAAAACTTCCTTTGTGGGGCTGGATTTTGTTTATTTCGTATTGTGTGACTTGTGTGCAGCAATTGAGGTTAAACTTTTGTCGGTCTCATCTCTTAAGTATATTCATTTTACGTCCATATCTCCTTTTAAGAGATTTTTCTGAAGATTTACCTATAACCGATCTTCACTAGTTTCGTGTCTCTAAAGCTCTTACTAGTTTAGATAGCCTGGTCCCCCGTCGCCTGGTCCCAAGTCCAGGATGCGAAAGGAGGAGATTGGGTGCCGAATTGACCAGAATCGGGAAACCGAAGAAACTAGGCAAGGAACCGCATGGATACACGAACTAACTATTCACGAAATAATGCTTCTGCATCCGGGGCAGGCGATGTGCCAGCACTGGGGACCAGGGATGCTGGTGAGAAAGGGGTTATTGGACGAAGACCGAAAATGGAAATTCAATTCGCCTCGTGGAATGTACGAACAGGACATCACGTCAGTCAAACGGAAATCATAGCAATGGAATTATAAAAATGCAAATTATCAGTTGCTGTGCTATCGGAACTACGACTTACCGGATCCAGGACATTGACGATCGTCCCGCCAATAATCGACGAAAAAATAACGCTTTACTATTCCTGTGGTGAGAGACTAGAGGCCGGCAGGAACGATGGGCAAATTCGACAGCGGCTTACGCCTCCTTTCATTCACAGCTTCAAATAACTTGATCGTTGGCAAGAGCATCTTCCGCCATCCGCTCAGACAACAACTCACCTGGCGAAATCCATCCGGCAGAGACTCGGCGAAGTTAGACTACATTTTGATCAACGCAAGATTCCGATCGACACTCAAAGATGCACGTGCAATGCGTGGGCCCGTTTGCGAATCGGATCATTATCTTGTTCGAGCGAAATTACAGATGCGATTACGAAGAGCGAAGAAAACGGCGCCACTACCAGCCAAGAACCATTGGGCGTGCCTACGGAACCCGATCATGGGGCGAGGGTTTCAAATTGCATTATCCAACAAATTAGGGGCACTCGCAATACCGGACGATATCGATGTAGAAGAAAGTCTATTGTGAGGTGTGCAATGGAGTTGTGTCCACCTATTCGTAAACGGACGCAGCCACGTATTTCAGAAAGCTGTCTGGACTTCGTTCGAAGTTCGGCAGAAAATGAAATCGAAACGGGAAGCGTACTGGAATAACGTTGCGGCCGACATGGAAGAACCGGCGTCTAGGCACGGGTACTGGACACTGTACCAGACAATCCGGCGGTTAGGCGGCAAAATATAACATGGTGCATATGGAAACGAACAAAAATGTTGCCACCAAAACTAAAGTACGCCTTTACAGAACGTTGATCCTTCCGATTATTCTTTATGGGTCGGAAACGTGGACACTGCTCAAGCTGGCCGTCAAGAAGCTGGAGGTCTTCCAAATGCGATGCTTGAGGCACATTCTCGGTGCCTCATTCCGCGATCGCATTCGAAACGAGTCGAGACAGTTAGACAAAGATGCGATCAACAGATACTGAACGAAGAAGAAATACAAAAATGTCGAATACGGTGGTTTGGACAGGCCTTATAAGTTTACGGAGCATTGTGGATGAGATGATGAGTTCGGAGATTGTATGGAGAAAGATGGAAGTGACGCTACGATGGTAAAAACAGATCTCGTTCAGTGATCGTTCAATCTTGATCAGTGATCGTTCAATCTGCATTAATGATCTTACTGTTACGATAGCATTAGCTGAGAACTTGTGTAGATTTTCAGTCAGTTTCAGTCTTTTGTGAATTGCTGGTCGCCATTGCTGGTCGCCATTAACTTCAATGAAAGGATTCATCACTAGAACTTCGACTAAACTTGCATTTTCCTGCAGCTTACGCGCAGCTAGTACCTTTTCCAAGCAATGTTTCGTTGTTTTCAATTTCTTTGCAGCTAATGGATCTGGGCATCAAAAAGAGCCTCGACTAAAAAATTGTCAACGTCTTAAAATCTTCAAGTCTATCTCTAAAATCTCCTTAAATATTCTTTTATAAGATTTGTTTTTTTTTTAAGAAGCTGAAAACAACAAAACAAGAAAAAAACGCAACAATTTCCAAAAGCAAGGCACGCAACAAAAAAAAAACGATGCCACTTCAACACGACTCATTACGAACCTATTAAAGTGGAAAATGAAAAATTTTGCAAGAAAATGAGATTAGTTAAGCCTTCATTATCCACCCCCAAGCGACTTATAAAATTGTCCAATCTGTTTCCATTAGACGAACTTTTCTCCTTCTAACGGCAAGGTGGCCGGAGGGGGAGGAAAGGGGAGCTAGAGTAGCTGGGTTTGATGTGGTGCTGAAGACTAGAGGCTGAATGGTGGCTTCAATGTATATATCTCTGGGTAACAAGTTTCTGTTTGGTCCTCCCGTACTTGCCTGGGAGATTTTCTATATCGTTTAAAAGTAGGAGACAAGCACCTGTTCCAAGGTTATGTGTATAGTGATAACTTAACGATTTTGCATCTTTTACTATATCCTAACCTACCATCTAGTATCATCTGTGTATATCTACATCTACGTAGCAAACGATATAGTTGAAGGTAAGTGCTAGGTGTTCTGATGACTCTCTCCTTTCCATTTCCCCCCTGACTTGTGTAGTGGTCGTGGGTGTTGGTAAATTTCTTGCGTTCTCCATTTCTAAGATATCTACCCTTACCCCTCCCCCAACAGAAATCCTGCATCCACCTTAATGGTGGAATAGTTTTCGTTCGTTTTCATTTCCTAATAAAAACGTCCTACCTTCTTTCCTCTAAGGCTAAGATATAGTAGAGTATCTATAGGTGTATGAATAAATGTGTTTTTGGGGGTGGGATGCGAGTGTGATGGGTGAAGTTTGGGAAGGAAGTTGGTTTAGAGTGTACCCGGAGGGGAATTAATGCTTTCTAACTTGAGTGAGAGTTGCTGCCTTTCCGATGATGTTCGTTCTTCTTCGAAAATATATTTTTTTTCTTTACTTTTTTTTTGTTGTTGGGTTGCAAAGGAATAAGGATAGGAAATTTAATTTAGTCGCGAAATTACCTAGGGTAGCCTAGGGGTAAGTAAAGTTCGGTTCGACTACCATCTCAAAGTTTAGGGTTCGGGTTGCTCTCTTACTGCGAGACATGGTCCATCAACTTTACGCTTTTCCTGCCCCAAAATACAATTCCCGTTTTACTTGCTCATCTCACTTAACGTTGCATACCTGCCCACTCTATTCTCGTATATGTTAGCAGAGTCGGCGAGGAAGCCGCCGTCTATTCGATCATCGATATCAGTCAGCAGCGCATTCTATTATGGCAGTATTGTGCGGAAGCTGAATGAAGTCGAACTTTGGCAATGTGGCTTTGGTATTCTTGTCTATACCATACATATGTATATATGACCAGAGGTTATCCTGTTTGGCATTGCACTCTATAATAATATGATGCCAGAAGTCCGTCGATAGTACAAAACTGAACAGAACAAATACAGACCCACATACACCCACACACAAATAATGAAACTCGCTCTCTTATCTTTTATTTTACCATTTGACAGGGTTTTTGCTTTTGCTAAGGATAGGGGAGTATAGGGGTGGTAGGAGAATGGCTGGTTGCTAGGGCGCAGCTTGGAGGGAGAGAAAAAAAAGATAATTTAAATTTTTCATTATCCAGTGAGTTTTCATTGTCCGTAGATTGGATTTACTTTTCACGCTTTTCATAATGCAATTAAATATAATCTGATTAGGCATCCAGAAACGTGAAATGTGAACAGAGACAAAGAGAGGGGGAGAGATAGAAAGAGAGAGAGAGATTATAGATAAGTAAATTTTTGCTATCACAATTACCCAGCGAATTGGATAATAATTGTTGCCATGTACCAAAATCAATTATAATTAAATTATAATTGGTGTAAAAAAAAAAACTCCTACCATTTCGTCGTTGCAATGTTCAGGATTGAGGCACAAGCTTTCCTCAATATTGAAAAGTCCAAGGCATTATTAAACGTTTCAAAGGTAGTTCTAAAAGTACAGCTACAAGAATCTATAAGAATTAGTATTAAAGCTTGATTTTGCTGTATTTCTGTGGTTATTACCAGTTGTGATAATAAAAGGGTAATAAAGGGGTAATAAAAGCGTTATAAAAGTTAATAAAAAAGTAATAAAAGAGTTATAAAAAATTATTATAAAAACGGTGAACTGTTTGGTAGTAAGCTTAGATCGAAGAACAATGTGATCATAAAATCGAAAATCTCTATTTATTGATAGGTCAAGCAAGTCATACTTAAACTAACTTCCATACCTGGCCATATCCATAATACATAAATGTACTACATATACATAAATATTCTTTTTAAAATAGGGTACATTATATTTGTTAAAAGAACGAAAAAAAAAAACCATTTCTATATTACTTGCGTTCTTTAGAAGAAAAGAAAAACGAATAAAGCATTGAACCTGAATGATGAATGGATGGTGTGTGTGTGTGTATTTTTTATGTGTTCATCGTAGGCATCAATCAAAAATTTCAAAACAAAAATTCAAAAGTATCGTATCGTAAGAAAAGAAGGAAGAAAAAATAAATAAATATGTGCAATGTCATCACCACTACTACAACACGAACACGCTCATAAGGGCTCGATTATCGACTCCCTGTGGATACATGCAAAAAAGGGCTATCGTATATTTTTTTTCGCCCTACATTATCATTGAATCTTTAGGAATTTAAGATGAAGGTCAAGAAAAATAGAAAAGATTTGTGCAGTAGGGATAAAGTATCGCGGAGATTATATGGAGTCTACACTGTCTGTGTAGGACACAGATTTATAAATGGAATGAAAACAGCTACAATCAGCCACCAGACCTATTTTGTTTAGATGGTAGTTAAGCGAACAGTGGCTCGTCAAGAGCTCTGTTATTAGCTTTAGCTCCCACCTGTTGAGATGTAGAAGTTTGCCCGCTTTAGCTTTATCGATTCGGATGAATCTTTTAGCTTGACGAGCAGCCTGGGTCCTTGTCCAGCTATGAAGAAACAGCTGGTCGACCCAATTTTTGATGGCCGTTCTAACGTGGCAGCTTGCTAAGCTACATAAAGGTTCCGGACCGATAGGTGGTGAGTTTGCGCCTACTCTAGCCAGGCTGTCGGCAATTTAATTACCAATGTGACCTTCGTGGCCCGGTATCCACATCAGCGTGACAATGTTGTTCCTGCTGAGGAATTTCAGAGATCGGAGACAACCCAGGACAGTCTTTGATGACACCCTGCGATATTTAATGGCCAGCAATGCAGCTTGACTGTCGGAGAAAATAACAATGTTAGAGCTATTTGGAGCTCTATTAATACAGGTCTGAGCACACACCTGGATGGCAAGTACCTCGGCCTGAAACACAGTGGGGGTAGTGCCCAGAGCCATGGATATTTTGCTCCTAGGGCCATAAATACCCAGCCCCCTTTATCGGTTTTGGAACCATCCGTATATACCATATACCGTGCTTCCTTTGAAGAGAGGCCTGTCATGTTGCCACTCTGACTTACTTTGAGTAATCGTCGTAAACGGTTTGTCAAAATCAAGAGTCGCAGGAATGTTGTCGGACAAAGATATCATTGGCTCTAGGTTCAGCTCCTTGAGGATCGATAAATGATCCAAGAGGTCTCCCGGTTTAAAGGAGAATAGTTCCCGTAGACGCAGCGCCCCCGCCAGAGCCTCATTTTTCACTACTAGATGTAGCGGAGGGAGATTCAGTAGGGCCTCCATAGCCGCAGTCGGACAGGTGCTTTTGGCCCCTGTGATACCAAGACAGGCCAGTCTTTGCACCCTGGCCAACTTAATCATGTCACCCTTTTGTTTGGTCTTGGTCCACCATGCGATGGATGCATACGTGACCACGGGCCTTACGACCCTCGTGTATAGCCAAAACATTAGCCTAGGTTTGAGGCCCTAGGTTTTTCCTACAAATTGGCGACAAACATGAAGAGATGTAATTGCCTTGGCAGTTACTCTCTCAATTTGGGATTTCAAGCAGAGCTTTTGATCCAGGATTATTCCTAGATATTTAGCCTTCTTTGAGAAAACCATTTCTTTCCCGTCCAAAGAGGGAGCTTTTAAATTTAGCTTCCTTCTATTAGTAAATGGTACGATGACAGTTTTTTATGGATTAATATCCAAGTTCTTGCTGAAAGATAAAAGAATGTTATCACGATTTGTACAGTATTGTGTCGCCATCTATTAGAAATAGTTTGAATATTGGATAAATAGTAATGTGGCTCCATCTATTGGAACATAAATTGAATATTGGATGAACAGTGGTATGGCGACATCTATTGATAAATGGTTTGAATATTGGATGAACTGCTTAGTTTAAGATCGGTAATAGTAATTGAATGCTCCAGAATACTGTGGAATTTTGTAGTAGTCGAATTCGAAAGATCCTTTGATCCATACACAGTGTGTATCAGTGAAAATGTCGAAATGCCTGGCTGTGGACAGGTCTTGGATAGAAGAACAAAAAATGGTTTTGGTGGGGGGAGGGGGGGGGGGGGGGGGGAATGGAACGGTTTAGCTGCTAGGGCGTTTTGAATTTTTTTTAGTAGAGGGTTACATATTACCCTCTTACCCTGACGACTAATAACTCTGGAAGCTGGTGGGTTGAAACCTTGACTTTTACAGAGTATAGGAGTAGGTATTCTGTGTAGATTGCTGCCTTATTCATGAAAATATCTAACAGAGTTACAAAAATACAGGGTAATATGTAACCCTCTACCAAAAAAAATTTCAAAACGCCCTAGCGACTAAACCGTTACGATTCCCCTTCCCGCGTCCATACAATCTTTTGTTCGTCTATCCAAGACTTATCTACAGCCAGGCGTTTCGACATTTTGCACTGATACACACTGTATACCGTCGCAGTTAGTTTTGAAATAGAAATAGCGATAAAAGTGTTTTAAACGATAAAATCGACCTAAGGAAAATAAATAAGCCGGGGGAAAAACGTAAGAATATCATCTGTTCGGACAAGAAAAAAAGCTGATGATAAATTAAATAAAGAAAATGAAATATTGCTTTATATTGTAAAGTTTATTCAACCGCACCGGGGGATGCCAGTTAGACAAGTGACATTTGATAATATTAAACTAAGAATAAGTTGAAGAGGGTACGACAAGAAAATTAATAATAATAATAATAAAAAATAAATAAAACAAAAATTAAGCACATTTTTCCGATAATAAAGTGCTTGACTGTAATCCTTAAAATTCCTTATACCGCATCTGCTTACCATTTCAAATATTTCGTTTCTCTTTGTTCATTTCTATTTTCCCGTGTATCAACTTTACCCTACTCACAAGACCAAAATCACCTTCTTCATAGCCCTGGCCTCCCTCCCCCCCTCCCATCCCCATATCGCATCTCTCCCTACTTTCAATCTTTTCCCATTTCATTTCTCTATCAACCCTCCACCCTCCGGAAAATATTATATACTCATATAATACGAGAAAACCATTTGTGATATATGGGAATGTTATGGATACCCTCACAACAGACCATCCGTATAGAATGAAAGCAAAAACAGAGATTAAAGGTAGAAGAGAGAGAAAGCAGAGAACATGAAGAACAAAAAAAATATATATATCGGGCACCCATGCAGACCACCCTCTAGTCACCTCTTATTATGCTCACCGACCAAAAATAATAATAATAACAAAAAAAAAACCGAAACCAGATCCTAGGGGCTCCTTTCTGCGTTTTGTGCACGTCCCTTTATTATTATTTTAATTCTCATCGTCAATTCTAAGGTATTTCTTCAAAAACCACCCCTCCACCACCCCCACTTTCTGTTCATCCCTGCCTCTCGTAAAACGAGACTGTGTGCTAAAAAGGGAAAAAGAGGAGAAAATATTGTAACAAAGTGGCTGCTGGGTTATATAGTATAGGATTGAGAAAATCATAATGAAGAAAATGATGATGGCATAGAATGGGGGGGGGGCTGAGGTCGCCTCTTATTGTATAGTTTTCTTCCGTTTTACTTCTTGTTAATTTCTTTTTGTGTGTGTGTGCGATTAGATTATTACCTCCTCATACCCCCCAATCTCTCTATTCCGATTTAATTATTTCAATACAATATTCTTGTACTAATTATTATTCTTCTTCTTCTTCGTCATTATTAACTCTCATATACCCGTTCTACAAAACCCTAGCTACCACTATCGTCGTACCTTATTCCAAAAATGATTTATGTGTAACCGAGAGATTGTAATAGCATTATTAGAATTTGGTTTGTTGTTTTATTTAGATTTCCAACATTCTCCACAATCTGATGGTGGTGGAAATGTACATTTATATGTATATATATATAAACATTTGCAGGAGAAAGAAATAGTTAAAAAAGAACAAGAACGGAAAGATGTAGAAGAAGAAAAAGATCTATCTTCCTTAACACTAAATTTACCTTTATACAAAATCGCATTCTATTCTGTATTTTATCACAAGTCAACCATTCTCCTTCGGGTAAACCTCCCTCCCCCCGTCCCCGCCCCCTCCGCTCGCATCATTCCCTCAAATCTACCCCCCCCCCCCCCCTTCAAACATCGGAGAAACTGGTTTTCTCAGAAATTCATTCTTCCAGAGTATCATCATCCTTGCCCCATAGAATATAGAGTATGTGTATGTATACCTACAATTTTATGTGTGTGAGTAGTAGAAGATATGGCACATGACTGTAAGTAAACATAACCCTCTCACACCTGATACAACATACTGAGTTAAATACTATAGAGGTTACATACTGGCAATATTGTTAAGGGATAAAATTTGTTAGCTGGTAGTGTATTCCTTGTGCAACAAAAAGAACAAGCAAGGTATCTCTAACAAAAGAGGCCCCCCCAAAAAAACATGATCACCATAACCTCTAGCAGTATAGTATAGCCAGGCATCATCAGTAGAAGAAGAGGAAGCATCACAAACAATCATCCACAACCAATTCAACCAACCCAAACCCAACCGACCCAATACCTACCATACCAACTAACCACCGACAAAGTCCTCATTTGTTATGATTTTGATAGGTTCTCTCTTATGTTGAACTAAAGAAGAGCATTTATTGAAGTGGCTCCTTGAGCACGACTCAGCTTGAAAGGACTAACTTATACACACCCAGTTAAGGACTTGCTTGCTGCTATAGCATGCTACTGCTGCTGATGATGATGGTGATGATGATACTGTGATGCTGCTGTTGCTATTGCTGGGGATGCCTGGCCTGCTGCTGACTAGCACAGATTAGTGACAAAAGGGCTATATAGATAGAAAATGAAGGTGACTTCATACATATATCTATATATATATATATATATGTAGATACATATCCTTAAGGATTTCAAAAATTCGTGTACCTTCCTTTCCAAGAGAGACATACAGCAGAACATACAGCAGAACAAAAACCATCCTCAAACCTTGTCCCTGTTTGTTGGTCCTTGTTGTATGTTTATTGTGTGTGATGTTGTTGTCCCATTGGGTATCTGAAAATCCTTTCTTCCGATATACATATATACACACACACACATATTTTTTTTTTGCACTTTCATACAAAACGAAAATCTCAAAAACCCAAAAGCATTTCGTGAGATTGAGGAATTAATTTCGAAAACATGCTGTTCTGCTGCTGTTCGGAATTTCCATTTCGCGCTTTTCCTGCTGACGTTAGTGGGTAGTGTGGTAGGCGGGTTGTGGGAGGTATGGCGGCACAAAAGTTATGAGTTATGTTACACGTAAAAGAGACATACATACATAAAACACCCAAAAACCTATACATCATGAGGCGCACACAGAACCCAGAAAATGCTATGGGAAATATAGAAATTATACGGGAGAACCCCATAAGCATTATAGAATGTGTATAGAGGCGATAAAACTTAAGGGTGGAATGAGAATTGTACAGAGAGTTGTGAGAGAGAGAGAAAGAGATTCACAAACATCGTAACCGAACAGTCGATGGTGGTGGGGAGCGAAGGACGTCGAAAGCGACGGAAGGGATTTGTTCGGGGGTTGGATAGAAGCTGGGATAACAACGAAAGGGGATTGAGAGAAGCTTGCAATTTTTTTTTTGGGAGTCAGGGGATGGAGCGGAGATGGGGATTGAAAGTTATTGTTCTGAGGTTAGGGTAAATACAAACTTTTGTTTAGAGACTGGTTAAACAGTGCTGATTAAGGCAATTCCCTTAGGTGATAGAAAGAGAGCAATACACCGGGAAAGAGAGAAAGACAAATCTTTTTTTTTTTTGAATAAAAGACTCGAAATAGAGAGAGAGAACGAGCAGCAACAAACAACAATAACAACAAAAACAGCAAACAACAATGCAAAATAATAATAAAAAATATATATATACATATATATCTAGATATACAATACACAAGCCCAATGTGGCTGCTGAGGCTGGTATAAAGACATCTCGTAATTTGCTTAAGCAAAAACATAAACAGCAACTATAACACGAAATACCTCCCCCCATCTACCCTGGTACCCCCCGTCTCACAAACCCACCACCAACCAGCCAACATTAAAATCGTGAACTTTTCCTTCCTTGAATAAAAGTTTTCTTAAAACAGACGAAGGAAGGTACACACAAACACAAACAGCCCCAGCAAAATAATCAAGAGGCAAAAATGCAAATTTTATAGAATGATGATGATAATGGAAAATCTCATTTAAAATTTTCAATCCTGAACTAACCACAGACCAGCAGCAGCAGCCTTCATTCCTTTAAGCCCTAAATTTAATTGATGGTTGGCAATGAATAAAAATAACACGAATGTGTGAAGAACGACTCTGGAAAATAGGGCAGGGGATGGGAGATGGAGGGAAGAGGATATATGATGTTTTTGTTTTGTTTTGATATTAATGAAGCAACATATTGTTACATGTAGTATAAATTTTAGAACACTAGGTAATAGGAGATATGCAACAATGTTTCAAATTGCAGGGGGGGGGGCACGTATGCATTATGCATTAAACTCTAAGAAAAGTTATTACCATATCTAATAATCATAATTTTTTTATAAAACAAGCTTATTAGCAGTGAAGATAATAAAAAGGTAATAAAAGGGTAATAAAAAAATTAGTATAAAAATTGTCCAATGTCTAGTAATAAACTTCGAAAGTATCTGGTAATAAAAGAATAATAAAAGGGTAATAAAAAAATATTACAAAAAGTCCAGTTATTATTTCTTTTTTATTTGAATTTTAATGAAGCAACATAGCTGCTATGCAACATTGTTTCGAATTGCACCACTTGCTGATCTCGTTTACATTAAATTAACAGGAAAATTATTACCACATGAAGGGCTTGAATCCCGGTATGGATTCTTACGAAATACTTATCTTGTTAAAAGAGAAAAAAAGTTAAAAAAAATTCAAATTTCTAACGGTGAAGCCATTTGTAACACCGCGTCCTTGTCCCCGAAACTAATTTATAAGCGAAGCACAAGCTGGAGTTCAAGGACTACGATGTGGCCAAACGAGATCGTCCTGGTGCCATCCAGGGCAGCGGAACGGGTATCCCTATTAAGAAAGAAATAAAGTTTCGCGACTCAAGCAAAACACGGACATTGCACGGTTTCGAGAGCAGGAAGCCTGTGTTGTGCACATCTCTTTCCAAACAAGACGAAGGGTGTACGTGATCGCGACCTACGCACCCGCAGCCCCAAGGGTGGAACGTTCCGTCAAGGAGTTGGAACAACTTTTTGGAATACTAGTTAAACCAGTTAAAAGGTGGCTAGAGGGCAACAGAATCACAGTTCTTGCCGGCATATCCCAGAGGTGGGTCGTATCTAGATTTTTGTCTATTTCACAGAGGACATACAAATGACAAGAACATGTTGTTAAGTCTTAGGTCACTACACCGCCAATTCCAGGACAGACGGAATCCAGAGTACACAACATTAAATTCGATGATCTGAAACCTGCAACAATTGAATCTGCATTGGAGCAATAAGATCCGGTACATAAAACCCACTGATCCAGGCATGTTTCCGCAGATAAATAAAATCTTTAGGAGGAGAACGCATAATCGACTAAAGAAGCTGCGATTACCTAGGAATCTCGACCCTGAGAAATTTTTCCGAAAGACGGGCCTAGATTCTTCATATTTGAATCCATACGGGATAGACTCTAGAGAAGAAAACCAAGGTTAAGTACCTAGGGATTTGGCTGGCTCAATCCATGTATCTCAGGAATCATATATGTGCTGCTATAGCCAAAACTCGTAAAGCTTACCAAATGACGAAGAGGCGCTTTTTTAGTAAGCACCTTAACTCAAGGGCTACAAGATCTTAGTCAGACCGATATAGTCCAATCAATCTACGGAAATTCTCCAGACAATTGAAGGCAGGAAAAAAAATATGGGCGTGTAGAACACTTAATTTGAAGAATGATAGCGTTTTTTTTTTACGGAACTGCATTGGCAAACTTAACCTAAAAAATTCGCAAAAGTCAAAAAACCGGGGTTTCGCCAATAAAACAAAAAGTTGAGCTCGGATCCGAAAAAGTTAAATTATAAAGTTATAGGTATTAAAATTATCTTTCAATTGATGTGGTACAAAATATTGGTTAGTGTCTTATACATGGAGAAAAATGCTAAAAACCGCTAAAAATCGCTTCTTTTTCTTTTATTTTTTTCTTTTTATTGATGCGACCTAGAAACTTTTTATTTGGTAAAAATGTTGCTTTTGGCAATCTGAAAACTCATTATTTTTTTTGGCTCGAAATTTTGCAAAATATGGGTGAAATTTCGATTTATGTAAAAAAAGGCGTTTTCGTAAAATCCTTCGTCTACAGCTCCTCGACCTCGTAGGACATTTTTTCGAAGCTCTTTTTCTTCGTTAAGAGTTGGACTATCATGTACTATAAGTTAAAATTGGAGTTTTTCAATTTTATGTACAAAAAACTCCACCGCAAAAAGACAAGTTTTTTTGCCGCAAAAAAGACAAGTTTTTTATTTCATTATTTTTCGACTCTAACCTACTATTTAATAAAAGTTTATATTCTTTTTAGAGAATAAATAGGTTATTTGGTCATACAGTAGGTTAGAGTCGAAAAATAATGAAATAAAAAACTTGTCTTTTTTGCGGCAAAAAAACTTGTCTTTTTGCGGTTTAGTTTTTTGTACATAAAATTGAAAAACTCCAATTTTAACTTATAGTACATGATAGTCCAACTCTTAACGAAGAAAAAGAGCTTCGAAAAAATGTCCTACGAGGTCGAGGAGCTGTAGACGAAGGATTTTACGAAAACGCCTTTTTTTACATAAATCGAAATTTCACCCATATTTTGCAAAATTTCGAGCCAAAAAAAATAATGAGTTTTCAGATTGCCAAAAGCAACATTTTTACCAAATAAAAAGTTTCTAGGTCGCATCAATAAAAAGAAAAAAATAAAAGAAAAAGAAGCGATTTTTAGCGGTTTTTAGCATTTTTCTCCATGTATAAGACACTAACCAATATTTTGTACCACATCAATTGAAAGATAATTTTAATACCTATAACTTTATAATTTAACTTTTTCGGATCCCAGCTCAACTTTTTGTTTTATTGGCGAAAAACCGGTTTTTTGACTTTTGCGAATTTTTTAGGTTAAGTTCGCCAATGCAGTTCCGTAAAAAAAAAACGCTATCATTCTTCAAATTAAGTGTTCTACACGCCCATATTTTTTTTTTCCTGCCTTCAATTGTCTGGAAATTTACATGGCGATTCCGTAGATTGATTGGACTAATACTCACCTAAGGCTGCCCCGTATGGTGGAACATATTCCCATCATAATATGGAGAAGTTGAGGGTGTTCGAATGACAGAAGTCGGCCTTTCAGATAGAAAGGAAGCCTCTAAAGCCAGGACCAATTTTCTTAACTTTAATTTTAGAGTACTATATAAAGTGCTCTTCGGTCCACCCCAATTGACTCCTTACTCGTTGAAACAGGTGTCAACCATATTTCTGCGAGATTCCGTAAGGTTCAAGTGGAACTGCTCTCACAACACATCATAAACCCTTTTGCATCTCTATACCACCGGCTTCGCAATTACATCTATACCAACTCTAAAAGTCCTTCCGCTCTCCGACATTGCATTTCGCTTATAGGACAACTCAATACTCCCACACCCGAACATCCGCTCGTTCCTTGGCATACGGTGCCTCCTTGGTACCCCCTATCGAACCACTTTGTCACGGATGCCGATCCCCACAACAAGAAAGATACCCCTTTTATTTTTTACCGTTAACTTCACCAAGAAATATTAGCACGATTCGCCGACTAAACAGCCCTATACACTGATGCCAGTAAGTCCGATCAAAAGATTGCCTTCGCTGTGGCAAAGTTAATAAATCAAGAGGTGTCCTTGCTACAATCGGGTCTCCTGGCCCACCATACCTCCCCTCAAGCTGCATACCTCCCCTCATTGTCGCTATCTTCCAAGCAGTCAAAATTCTACACAACACCTATCTCAACCATCTTATTTTCACCGACTCTTTATCTTCTGTACTGGCCATTAGAAATAGAAACAACAAATGCTATCTTCCGTCTACCATCCGGTGCCTACTTTCACAAAACAGTCACATAAAAATCTGCTGGATTCCAGGACATGTTGGCATTAAAGGTAACGAAGCCGAGGATAGCTTGGCCAAAAATGTCCCAATCTCCGGCAATCGTTCACTCATTGTCCCTCCTTTCGCCTTTATGCATTTAACGCTCTTCACACGGAAGCACTTTCAAGATGAAATACTTCCTCGTCCTTATCACGTTTTCATACGTCCTCACCAACCCCTGCCCATTATAATCCAGATCTTCCTACACTTAAGGCACGTATGCTTTGCAGGATCAGACTCGGTCATACATTTTTCTCCCATGGACATCTTTTTACTAAATCCTTTCCCCGCACCTGCAATATTTGCCCTAATGCGCCACCCCTCACAGTCAGACATATATTAACTGAATGCCTAAAAACTGTTAACTTTTTCGGTGAATATCATGCACTTTTATCTTTACTAGAACCCGGTCAGAACCATAATAGCACTCTTTTTAAACTTCTCAGATTTCTAGACATCATTGACTCAATTTAAGTACCTTCACGCCTCAGCGCCTTTTGGATCTATGGTCCGTGTGCGCTTAACTTCGTCGGTTGTGCCATCAGGCCTTCCTGCCTCTTGAAATAATAATAATAATTAAATAGGGTTTAGCCTAGCCTAGAGCATCCGTGGAGTGAGTTAGTTAAATTAGATAGGAAAAATAGGTTTAATAATAATCATAATTTCTTCGCAAAATAGGCTAGGGTAATAAAAACGTAATAAAAGGGTAATAAAAAAGTAATAAACATATATATAAAAAAATCCACTTGACAGGCATATTAAGGTTAAATTGAATTTGTGTTGTATACTTTAAAAAAATAGAGAAGACAAAGGTGTAAGATACGCTCAAAATTTCAATGCGCAATGGGGACAATGGCGCAAAAGCGTACGTCTTATTATTACTAATGAAATGCTCAGTATTTTTATGCAATTTTTCTTAAATGCGCAAGCACAATTCTTTCTCATTTTTAGAGGTAATTCTGCTTTCGATTTGAGTGTTTGGCCCATTTTCTCAGTATGTACGTATATATGTTTATTTATTTATTTATTCGCCAAACAAGGCACACTTAAACTAGGTATACATATACTTAGATTAAAAAATAGTGTAACAGTCTTTTATAATATATTACTATAACTACTTACAGCTACTAAAAACCTTCTATTGTCAGAGAGGAGGTTATGTTAGTAGGGATCTGAGAATTTTTTTATAGGATGCCTTGTTGAGTGAAGGGGAGAAAGAGGAGCTATGGCTATTAAAAACCATACAGCATCTGTTGACGGGCTCGTTCCTTGCGTAATCGGTACGGTGCGGATATTCCCTAAGTAGTTTAGTGTGACGTGTGTGTCGGACTACATCATTGAATTTGATCCTGCCTGACAGAAACTGCACTTTAAGCTTTCCACTTAGAACGTCAAAGGCAACGCAAGGTATGAGCAGTTTCCTCCTGCTAGACAACGGCATGAGATCAAGCACTTTGAGCCTGTCCAAGTAGTGCGGCAGGGTTTGATAGTCGTGGGGGTTGTGTAGATGTCTCAGGGCAAAAAGAAGAAATCTCTTTTGAATGGATTCGATCCTCATGCTCACTTGGAATATAGGATCCCAGATAGGACACGCATATTCCAGGATAGGGCGGACTAAAGAACAGAAGAGTGTTTCGGTGACCCATACATTACCGAATTCTTTGGCTCTCCTCTTGATGAAATCAAGAAGTTTGTTGGATCTGGCAGTTATATTATCGTAGTGCAGGTTGAAATTGAGTTTTTTTTGTCTAGGACGACACCTAGATCTACGATATGATCAACCTGATTCAACATTATGCCATTGGGATAATAGTTTTGGTTCTGTGTGTGTGTTTTTAAGCGGGAGAAGGTAATTGCATGACATTTGCTGGTGTTACGTTGCAGTTTGTTCATGGTGCACCAGTCGTGTAGGGCATTGAGTTTTGTCTGCAAGAAGGAAGCATCAGTTTGGGTCTTAATGACACTATAAATTTTGACATCATCCGCGTAAAAGAGATGTGGAATATTTGCTAGTTTTTCGGATAGATCGGAGATGAAAATATTGAAGAGAAGGGGACCGAGATGACTACCCTGAGGAACGCCAGAGGTTACTTCGATCTCATTAGATAGAAATCCTTGGAATCTGATAACCTGTGTTCTTCCGTTCAGATATGGTTTTAACCATTCCAGGGCAGAACCTGATATTCCAAACTTTAATTATTTTGCAATTAGGATGGCGTGGTCCACTCGATCGAAGGCCTTGCTGAAATCAGTGTACACAGCATCCAATTGATGGCCGCTCTCCATACTGCAAAGCAATTCGGAGATAAGGACCATAAGGTTAGAAGTTGTTGAACGTCCTTTCCGAAAACCATGTTGTTGTTCGTTTAGGTATGGATCGATAAGAGGGGCAATCCTGTCATACACCTGTCAAGTTTTTCAAAAAGCTTAGGAATTGATGATAAAATGGCAATGCCCCTATAGTTGTCTACCGAGTGCTTGTCACCGGATTTATAGATTGGCGTTAGGTAGGATTTCTTCCACAGCTTTGGTAACTTTCCTAACGATAAAGATTTGTTGAAGATGAGTTAAAGAGGAAATGCGATATGTTGTGAGCAGTACTGCAGGAAAATAGGAGGGAGATTGTCGGGACCATTACCTTTTTTGATATCAAGATTGTTCAGACCCGCCATGATCTCATCAACAGAAAGGGATATACCATTTATAACGGAAGCGTCAGTGTGCGAGTCAGTTACATGGTGTGTTGCGCTGGACAAGGGGCTATAAATTTCAGCAAACCTATCAGCAAACATGCTACAAATTACTTGGAGGCACGAGGTGTGGGCTCTACCATTCGTCATTGTTGTTGGGTGGCCTGAAGTCTTCCGTTTGATGTTAACGTAATCAAAGAATTTTTTGGGATCACTTATGATACTATCACCAACAGAATTAATATATGTAGAGTAGGCCTCGCGAGACGTACCAGCAAATTCTGAGGCTAGTCTAATGTATTCGGAGTTCAATCTCTCGTTTACATATGTGTTATTTTTGATCATGTTGTTAATTTATTTCTTTGATTACGTAGGGATCTAGTATTTCTATTCAGCCATGGTTCAGACACTCTATCCCATTTTTTTAATTTGTCGATGATGTTGAAAATGATAGAATAAAAGCATGAAACTATCACGTCAAGATCATTGCTAGTTAGCCTATGTTCTCAGTCGACTAGGGATAATTCGAAACCAATACTATCCAGGTCCGCGTTCTTAAAATCGTAAACAAGTGCATTGTTATGTGCTGTACGATGCTTAGGGATTGGTGAATTAAACTCGAGGATCCATGCGGAGTGGTGGATGGAGTTAATGAATAGGTTTTCCTCACCGGAAACGAGTAGAATATTCACCTCCTCGTATGAATTAGTGAAAATCAGGTCTAGCCATTTACCACTAGAATTTGGTTGCCCGATAATTTGGTGTAAATCATTGCCGTAGAGAGTGTCGATAAATTTTATATCGACGGCATTAATTGCATTAATAGGAAGTAATTTATTATCTTCCTCGTCGGGGATGAAAGAGATATTCGGTCGATTGAAATCGCCGAGGATAAATATGACATCATTACCGCAGATTGTATCGTTAACTTCCTCCACAATATGCAATAGATCGTCATAGTTGGATTCGTCGGAATTGGGGGGATATAGAACGAGCCGATGAATATATCCTTCAGGTCGGATTTGATTCGAATGAAGACGTGTTCAAAGGATTTTAAACAATTGGTCGCGAGATCAATTCACTGTTTAAGGAGTCTTTGACAGCTATGAGGACTCCACCCCTTCTGGTGAGACCAGTGGAACTGTAGTCTCTATCGCACCTGTGGATTGTCCAGCTGCTGTCCAAGATCTCTTCATTTAGGAATGTACTATTTAACAAAGTTTCGGTTAGTTCAAGTATAGTATAGCGACATGATTTAGAGTCGATGTAGAAATTGTTGAGTTTGGTTCTCATACCACTACAATTGTGGTAAAAGATTCTTACAATCTCGGATGGGTTAGGTTTGGGGCGAAGAGACTGGGTGGGATCGGCAATTGGGAAAGTAACTAGTTACGGGCGGTAATATCTGTTCATCTCATCACGGCTTTTTTTGGAGCTGCGAAACATGTAGCGATCTTACATGAGCAGCATAAGCGGAGAGATCCTTATTTACTTGTTGGGAGTTAATTTCGTAATGCTCGTGGTACCTAGTGTACAGCTCGAGCAAGGCAGCACGATCCGTTGGAAGATCTTCCTGCTGGATTGCGATGATAAGGCTGGTCCTTGTTTTAATGCAGGTAGAATCCGGCTTATTAGGCTGGTCGTCCACTGGAAGCGTATTCGAGCGGCTACGCGCTTCGGCTACATGAGCGGCAACGACAGATCCAACATAAAGAATTTCATACAAACATCGTCCACTGCAAGCGGCTTTGAGCGGGCGGCTATAGGCGTATTCGAGCGTGTCGCGCGAATCCAAATTAATTTGGATCGGTCGCGCGTAGCCGCTCGAATCAGGAAATAATTTTCTACAAATAGTACAGGAAAAATAGTAAAAATAGCGGAAATGATTGGGTACAGGCTGAAAATTGGCACAGTGCTTCCTTTTAGGGTTCTCAATAAGGGGTTATAAAGTCTACCGATTTTCTACCCCGGAAAGCTCATTTTTTAGGGGGTTTTAGGGTCAATATATCAGTCTTTTGCAAATACATCTGTAACCGTAAGTCCTATCATAAAATAATCTTCACAAAGTTGGACTACCTTATTAATTTTTTTGGGGTGATTCCTGGATGTATTTGCAGAAAATATTGTTCTAGACAGGGGGTTAACTACTAAAATACAGGGTGTTCACGAAAAAAAAAGTATTTTGTTTTAATTTATTTAGAGTTGAATAACTAGTTTACTAATTATCGTAAAGCAATATACTTAGACTCATTTGATATAAATAACAAGAACTTGAGTGGGTCCATTTAGTACATATGTATGTATGTAGGTTGACAGCATGAGCAAAATGCTAAAAGACGAATAAACTTGTGATTTTGTGTTATAAACCCCTTATTGAGAACCCTTAAGGGAAGCTCTGTGCCAATTTTCAGCCTGTACCCAATCATTCAGCTATTCCGCTTTTTCCGGCTTAATTTAACTATACTAAAAGCCTTCCATATTGACAAAACACAAAATTATTATGTCCAATTCACTTCAAACTGAGCAGCATGAAAAGCTTGCAGTGGACGACCTCTGTAGCGTGTAGCCGCGTATCTCATAGCCGCTTGTAGCCGCCCCTAGCCGCTCATGTAGCCGAAGCGCGTAGCCGCTCGAATACGCTTCCAGTGGACGACCAGCCTTATACATGTAGCCGAGGAAAAGCCTAAAATTGTCAAAAATCTTCCTTTCTCGTAACCGAGATAGCAGATATCGACTTTGTGATATAGTACATGCCCTATTGTTGTTAGATAAGTTAATACAATAATTATTATCAACAGAAATGTTAGTATTCCTTTTATCATTTCTAATTTTCCATTCTTCATGTCTTTTTTGTTACGTTTCTTCAAAACCTTGGTTGTCCACAAGAAAGAAAAAAAAAAAACAAAAAAATAATAATGCTCGAAATACAATCCCCCCCGATATAACAAACGTTTCTTTTGAAAGCTACATTCCAATCACCAAACAATAATAATAAAAAAAAAAAAACTTTGATTAAAACTAGCTATGTTTTCTTCTATCCTACTACATATATACATATATGTACAATCCACGGGGATAGTTTATTCATGCGTGATACTTTTTAAGATCAATTATATATGCTCTTGCAACATTCTACGTCTACGTCCAAAATGGATACTATGAAATTCACCGAGCCAATTCATCGTCGTGTAATTTTTATCTGCTTTTAATCACAACAACAACGACAATAAAAAAAAATAGTGAAGAGAACTTTTAGAAACGCGCGCGTACAGAGATTGCTCGCTCAAGAGTGAAATTTATATCTCAAGACCGCCCCGCGTATCCCCAGAATACTATCCATATATATAAAAAGGCAACAACAAAAATAGCATTATATCGAGAGATAACTATAAAAGAAATAGCCCCAATTTTTTTATCTTCTACATTCTGCCTTCTTATGGCGCTTAAACGAACTACTACAAGGCGGACAATAGACACCTTTTGAAGCCGATGAAGAAGTTACAAAAAAAAAAAACGAGCAGAAATTGAAGAAGTAGTTTCGATCCATGATGGCTCTATTACATGTCACGGTGATTAAGCCGAGATTATAGACGATCTGAAATTGCTTGCTTGAATAGAAGAGAGCTCCTCAAAAAGTAGCACAATTAAAAGGTGATGAATAGAAAGAAAAAAAACACTTAAAAAAGAAGTTACCTGGAAAAAAATGAATTTCTAGTTTTGATTTCCTAATTGATGTGTGTGTGCGTGCGTGTTGGTGGCTCTGCCCAGGAGATTTAATTGCATTTAATAGTTTAAAAGAAGATATCGTTTTAATTTAATAAAGAAAAGGGGTCGTCCATAAACTACGTGAGGTGATTTTTGAGATTTTTCGACCCCCCCCCCCCTCCCCCTTGGTGAGATTTCGTGAGATTTGGCTCGACTCCCTCCCTCCCCCCTAATCTTACGTGAGATTTTTCAAATTTTAAAAAATCTAGTATTTACACTAAAAATATGTATTTACGGTCGTAACCACAGCAAAGCGAGCCTTTCCTTAGAATATAGAACTGCAGGAAAGGCCCTCGCTTTTAATCCTTGTTTGAAACCTGGAAATCTGGGTCAGTTGAGTGTCAAATTATATCTGCTTTGTTTACATTAAGATGAAATGCCATCAGCTAATTAGAATTCAGAGTGAAAGCCGTCTAATAAGCTCATCTGGGCGGAAGGGGGATGTTGGAAGCAAGCATTTATTTGAGATAACTGATAATTTGGACTCCTTGCTTTCCTCTATTCCACTCGCTTTTCCGCTTGTAGTGGACACACATTTACCAAAACGTTAGCACTCACTAAACAAGCATTTCATTACGCTGAAATTCGGCGTGTGCCTTCTTTTAGTTCTAAATTCTAAGGGCCTTTTCGCGGTCAGTGTTACTTGGCTCGAAATTCTGCAGCATTCGAAACACGCATTTAGCTAGCCGGTGGAGGCTAAACAATCAACAACAAATTTTTGTGTAGGATTTACCCATATCTTAAGGCCCCAATGTACACGCAGGTCGCCAGCAGGCCGTGGCCTGAAAGTTTTCGCCTTGAGGCCAAATATCACCCAAGTATACACCCACTGGCCGCCAATTGTATGGGGCCTGCAGTTCAAGAAAGTTGACAAAACTCGCATTTATCGTCAGTTCGGGCCTGAAGATCTGAATTTCAGTTTA
This sequence comes from Thereva unica, assembly GCA_949987705.1. Classification (NCBI taxonomy): domain Eukaryota; kingdom Metazoa; phylum Arthropoda; class Insecta; order Diptera; family Therevidae; genus Thereva; species Thereva unica. Next base: position 17,444,465 of record OX465286.1, read on the forward strand.
ATCACAAGCCGTGAATTGATGGCAAGAATTCACACCGTATCCACTCGCAACGGAAAGCAAGGCGCGAGGTGGTCGTGAAAACCATCCACACTCGCATTTGCGCTTGTTTGCGGGTGTTCACGGCGTGAGGCTGGAGCCGCTTTGAAGCTTTCGTTGAGGCCATGAACATTTTTGCACTTGAATTAATAACCTGCTATGCTATGCAGTCGTTTTCGCCTGTGTGTCTGTAGGGAATCATGACTTCACCTGCATGCCACGGCCTGTCAGGCGAATACTTAAAGTATCATCCCTCAGTTAGACTGAGTCAAGCTTAGTCGTGCCGGCCGGCCTGTAAGTGAATGGGGATCTTTAGTGGAGAAACATGTTTTACTTAATTTAACCCAATTTTCTCGCAATTTTACACTGTTTGTTTTTTCTAAAAAATAATTACGTGATATATGCCGAGACCCACCCCCCTCTCCACCACGTGAGATTTGGTGAGATTCTGATCGACCCCCTCCCCCCCCTAAACGCCTCACGTAATTAATGGACGACCCCAAAATATTAATTATGAAAATTACTTACTCAGCGTAATCATTCAGCACAGGAGCCTAATCAGCCATGTAGGTCGTCGTACACAATATATAAGATTCTTGCGACGTAGTTTCATTACAATTTTGTTTTTTTTTTGGTTTTTCGTTTATCCTGGAATGATAAAAATAAAAATTAAGTTTAGTTTGATTTTAAATAATTAATTAGTAATATTATAATAAATCAATCATGTCATGGAATTTTTATTTGTATGTAGCGCTACCACTTTGTTATACTACCAGCTCGACATGTCGTTTCAGTTTAAGTCGGCTCTACACGATGCTATGCACACCCTCCAGCGTTGGACGCGTGATCGTAGGACGCATTGTGTTGCCGATGCTCGAACTACGAATGTCCAATGTCAAGCGTTCAATGTTCGTATTTGGAAACATTCGTGCTGATGCAGGTACGGCGCTTTCATAGGTGCGAATGGTGCACTTGCACCGGGCGAAATTTGTCGGGGGCGCAATTTCAGAAATTTAGATTTACAATAAAAAAAAAATGTAAAGAATTTTCGTGGGTGCAAGAAATTACACACCAATTTACCTAATTCCTGTTCTTGTACTTTCTCATGCAAGTAAAAACCGGAAATTTCACGTCTCCTCCTGCAGAAAGTTTCCAGAGATCTTAGCTTCGATATTCGGGAAAAAATCTCCCGAGTGAGAGAAAAATCTCCTTTTTTTTAGCACTTTTTGAAAATTCTGTAAAAAGCACCATATCCACGCACACGCGGGATGTGCTTTTGGCGGTCACACTCAGCAGAATATAAGGAGCCCCAGATCAATCCTATGCCTCTTTATTAGGAGAGTGTTTTTTAATTACCCTTTTATTACCACCTTACAATTATATTCTCAATCACAATCAATTAAAGACTTGCAGTGAGAACCTGATCCTTTTAAATTTTGAGAAAAGTCCCAAGCTTGGTGACAGATTGGGTTTTTATTGAGGACACATGGATTCCACCTAACACCTAAAATACTACAGCTTTGTACTATCGAAGTTTCTAGCATTGTGCAACAACGGGAAGCCAACTTTATTTAAAGATAGTGAAATACCAGAGACTGGATTCGAACCACGCTCTTCTGGAATAGTAGTCGGTAGATGGTGTACCACGAATGGTCTTTAAATCAACCCAAATAAGGCTGTTATCTTTCTCTAAACGCTATAAAGTGGAGCTACATAGGTCCTATTTGTATCTAGGGTACCGCAGTTGATTACTCAGACGCAGTCAAATATTTGGGAGTAAAGTTAGACAAGATTCTGAATTGGAGCGGTCAACTGGACTAAAGCCACTAGGGTCTTATGAACCTGCAAACGGCTTTTAGGTAAGACATGGGGTCTTACATCACAAATGATGTACTGGATGTATGATAGGATCGTTAAGTCTGCAGTCACTTATGCCGCTATAGCTTGATGGCCCAGAACCCTTCTGTGTCACTTCATGGTCCGCCTCCAAGTCGCTGATAGAGGAGTGTATTAAGGGACTGAACCTAGTCTATTGGGAATCACTCCCAGGTCTTAGACAGGCTTAAGATCTTATAAGACCCTTTGCCTTAAGAGGGATCATCACTTTAAACAGCGAGGAGCTAAGGCTGTTTGTGGGTTATCTGACTGGCCATTTTGGGCTGCGGTATCACATCCATCCAGTGACTGTCTCAAGAGACAGAATGTTGACTCTTCATGGAAGCCACGTGACATCCTCACATATTCTTTGTGAATATCCTGCACTGATCTGGCTTAGAAGAAGAACGTTTATCAGAGGGTTTATGAGCTTCGCTCAAGGCCGGTCTTCAATTTAACTTGCATTCCTCCGGAAGGCTAATAATCTGTTCCACTAGTGAGGTATGTAGGCAATAGACCTAACTTGGCCGCAGTGTTCACCATATGAGTTACCCCCTCATTTCTTAATAAAATAAAAAAATATTGTAGATTGGATAAACAAGAGTGGTGCCGAATTCAACCCCACCACAACCAGTACTTTCTTATTTCCAATCAAAAGTGCAACTTAATTACTTCCATCCGTGGCAATGGCTGAAGTTTAGCTAATGGAAGATTCTCACACTTCTTAAGCGTTAAATTAGCTAAAGACTTTCGACTTACAGTGTTTGGAAATTTTTAAGAGGTACAGGTTTCTCATTCTGCCATCGGTGCTGTAATATATAAATCCTACATTGGCCTCTTCTTGGGGCGGGGCCTTTATCACCACCTTAAAGGGCCCTTAAATTAATGTACGACGTCACCGCTTGCACTACCATCGACCCCTTGAGCCACCGTAGGAATGTAGCGGTACTTTTATCGCTATTATCATAGTGACTGTTCTATCGAAATAAACGATCTTCCGCCTCCACGATAATCTTAAACCCGCAACACCAGTTTATCCCACTCATCTCACTCTGACCACCTGCATCTCATCTTTTTGCGCACTTAACAAGATAGCAATTCGTTTCTAAGTAGAACAACTCGAGTGTGGAATAATCTCTCGCAGTCAGTACAGCACAAGAGTTACAACGTAAGGTTCATCGCCACCTTCAACGTCTCCTTCATCCCGAACCCTCATAAGCCTTAGCCTATCTACCCCCCCCCCCCCGGGTCCTAGTACTGCTGAACAGATCAAGCTTACTACTATACATTGCATCATAACTTGAACGACATGACGGACTAGTAGTACAAAGGGTGACTCCTAAGCTTCATCTTACTACCAAAAAAAAACGTTCCAGGTGGTACAAAGGGCGATCCCTGAGCTTGGCACTGCCACATAAAAAACTATACTACTACATATATGAGATATTGCATTTTTATAGTAATTTTTTTATTACCCTTTTATTACTCTTTTATTACCACTATTATTTTATGAAGAGATTTTATTATTTTCCAAGATTAATATCTAAAAAAAATATTTTTTAAATAAGACATTTGATGAATGCGCACCGCGCACATCCCCGATGCCTTCCTCGATTATAATGCTTAAGAGGCAGCAGAAAGGTCAGGGATTTTGTTTTTGTAAAGTGAAAAAAAGATATACATCTGACCGCTATGCCCAGATTAAACTAAATAAAATAAATGGTTAAAAAAAATTTTTAAAAAAAATTCTTTACATTAATTAAAAAATGTACTGAAAAGTAAAAAATAAAAAATATTTTAAAGAAAGCGTGAAATTTCAATTTTAATGAAAAGTTAATTAAAAGAATGGCGCATTTTTCATCAAAAATTGAAAATATAACTGTAAATCGCGTGAGATTTACAATAACCCTCAATTTTTTGCTTTGTTAATTTCAAATTCTAACAAAATTTTTTGATGAAAAATGCGCCATTCTTTTAATTAACTTTTCATTAAAATTGAAATTTCACGCTTTCTTTAAAATATTTTTTATTTTTTACTTTTCAGTACATTTTTTAATTAATGTAAAGAATTTTTTTTAAAAATTTTTTTTAACCATTTATTTTATTTTCTACTTTTTAGTTTATTATATGTATTCCGCCATTTTATGATGGCAATTCTATTAGATTTAAAATTACGTCACACAGTTTACTGTATTCATTTGATACCCATGTCGTGGGCTCGGTGGAACATAATTGCAAAAACGGCCGCCATCTCGGAACCGTCTTCTTGATTTTTTTACAAAAAGGTCAGATTGCATTTAGTACTTATACATGATGAGTTGAACTCAAGTTGAACCCAAGTCTAACTACATGTAAACGGGAGTCGAGTTGGGTTAAGGTTGACTGAACTCGACTCAGCTCTGCTACCTGGGTTTAGTTGAAATTATGCATACGGACATGAGTTCAGTATTTGAGTAGTTGAATTTAGTTGACAGCAGCATCTCTGTGTTTGTTTGTGATTTTTTGTAACGTGTATTGCTTCTTTATTATCAACTCACCCTTAACTCAACTATTCATCTCATCATTCATACACATTAACCACCCGAACTACGAGTGTGTGCAAAATTGGAAGTTGATCGGTTATATTTTCTACTTTTTAGTCTATTATAAGCTTTCCTCAATTTAGTGTTGGCCGCCATTTTGAATTTGGAATGACGCCACATAGCTTATTGTGTTCTACCTGTCATATCCTTTCATTTGATACCCATGTCAGAGGGACGCGGAGCACAATTTTAAAAATCGGGCGCCATTTTGGATCCGCCATCTTGATATTTTTACAAAATGGCCAGATTGCATTGTCATCCAAACTAAACGTGTATGCAAAATTTCAGCTCTATCCGAAATCGGGAAGTGGGTCAAATTTAACTTCCAAGATTTGACGACAAACAGTGTAAGTGTTGGCCGCCATTTTGAATTTGGAATGACGCCACATAGCTTATTGTGTTCTACCTGTCATATCCTTTCATTTAATACCCATGTCAGAGGGCCGCGGAGCACAATTTCAAAAATCGGGCGCCATTTTGGAACCGCCATCTTGATATTTTTACAAAATGGCCAGATTGCATTGTCATCCAAACTAAACGTGTATGCAAAATTTCAGCTCTATCCGAAACCGGGAAGTGGGTCAAATTTAACTTCCAAGATTTGACGACAAACAGTGTAAGTGTTGGCCGCCATTTTGAATTTGGAATGACGCCACATAGCTTAATGTGTTCTACCTGTCATATCCTTTCATTTGATACCCATGTCAGAGGGCCGCGGAGCACAATTTCAAAAATCGGGCGCCATTTTGGAACCGCCATCTTGATATTTTTACAAAATGGCCAGATTGCATTGTCACCCAAACTAAACGTGTATGCAAAATTTCAGCTCTATCCGAAACCGGGAAGTGGGTCAAATTTAACTTCCAAGATTTGACGACAAACAGTGCAAGTGTTGGCCGCCATTTTGAATTTAGAATGACGCCACATAGCTTATTGTGTTCTACCTGTCATATCCTTTCATTTGATACCCATGTCAGAGGGCCGCGGAGCAAAATTTCAAAAATCGGGCGCCATTTTGGAACCGCCATCATGATATTTTTACAAAATGGCCAGATTGCATTGTCATCCAAACTAAACGTGTATGCAAAATTTCAGCTCTATCCGAAACCGGGAAGTGGGTCAAATTTAACTTCCAAGATTTGACGACAAACAGTGTAAGTGTTGTCCGCCATTTTGAATTTGGAATGACGCCACATAGCTTATTGTGTTCTACCTGTCATATCCTTTCATTTGATACCCATTTCAAAGGGCCGCGGAGCACAATTTCAAAAATCGGGCGCCATTTTGGAACCGCCATCTTGATATTTTTACAAAATGGCCAGATTGCATTGTTAACCAAACTAAACGTGTATGCAAAATTTCAGCTCTATCCGAAACCGGGAAGTGGGTCAAATTTAACTTCCAAGATTTGACGACAAACATTGTGAGTAAAATAAAAGCGGGCGCCATTTTGGAACCGCTATCTTGATATTTTTACAAAATGGCCAGATTGCATTGTCATCCAAACTAAACGTGTATGCAAAATTTCAGCTCTATCCTAAACCGGGAAGTGGGTCAAATTTAACTTCCAAGATTTGACGACAAACAGTGCAAGCTAAATAAAAGAATTTAAAAAAACAAACAAAATAAAAATTATCTCTGTTGAATTTTTAAGTTGAACTCTATATGATATATCTACTACTCTAATTTAACTAGAACCTTTCATGCACAACCCCCTCCTTCGCCCCCCTCTTCCCTGTCATTTCAAGTAGAGAGAGGGTCCGTACAGCCTCATGCCTGATGCTTCTCGTTTTCACACCTTTTGTGCTGAATTTACGGTGAAGATTTATAGCTAGCTTAGCTGTTAACACAATTTTGCATTTTCGGGGGTGTATATATATATTATATATATGTATATATTGTATATATATTTCTCACCCCTCCTTTACCCCTCTATATTCTTGCTCTCCCCTTACCTTATCCATCCTGCTAGTTACCGATGTAGATATATTAAGGATGGAATATAGTAGGGGAGCAAAGTTACAGTGACGAAGAAAGTGGTGGATGACTGGAGAGAGGGGGGAATGGTGTGGCTGTACGGGGAGTAGTTGATGAGTATCTTTTATTCTATGATGCCTTTCTTACTCTCGATCTTGAAGTTAAGAAAGGAAAATAAGAAAAAAGCAAGATATTACCTTAGTTGTGAGAAGATATAAAAAAAAGTGGACCCACAGCCTATCCGTACACCCATTGTACCTTATACAGCCTAGAGAGACCAGCCAACAATGATAAAAAAAACGGAAATAATATAGCTATATTTTTTTTATATATATAAGTATATAATTTAAAATATACCACGACCTGCGATAACTAGACGAAAAACACACTGAACTGGATATAAAACTGGCGGCTGAGAATGAACCCCCTCTGATTCTGAATCCCTCGGTTATACCCAATCCGGCCGGTCCCCCGTACTCCCCTCCGTTCAATCCACAAGAAAAAAAAATAAATAAAAATACACAGAATAGAATATAAGAACAATACTATATTTACAGGGTTGAAATTGACGTGGTGGAGTCGAGAACTCGGAGTTTTTGATATCACAAGTGGATAACAGGATGTGATAGAATGGGGATGGGTGGTAAGGGGGACGGGGCGGATGGTAGAGAGCGATGATATCAGAAATACTTACTCTATATAGTATCCCTAGGACCTTTTAGTAAAAAGCGAACAAAATTAGGTATGAGACCGACGACGGAACTCAAGAGGAATGGCAGTGGCTGGCTGGTTGGCTGGCACGGTGGGGGAGTTGGTATACAGGATATACCGAAGGAACGAGGGGGATGATTTTATAAAATAAAAGCAACTTGAAGGGACGGCTCGTAATTTATTACACAGTCGTAGGGAAAATTTTAAGCTTTCTTCGGCACTCTTGTGCACGTTTTGCATTGCTCCACTTACGAATAAATGGGCCCATGTCTACTTTACTTTAAAAGTATATACATATATATTTTTGTGTAAATACAAATATATATATGTATATATATATATGTATATCTATATATTTCCTTTTTCCTGTTTCTTCCTTACCCTCCATCTGTGCTTAATGTTCTTGATCCTTAAACTGCTGCCACAACCTTTACGTGTATATAATATAAGAATGGGCACTCAAATGGAAAGTTAAGCTGCTACTTCAAATTAATGTCTACAGAAAAACATTTCAAGCTGTAAAATTTTCCATGAAAATGATGTCACTGTTACCATCTTAAATTACCTCTTAAGTAGCACTTGATATACTTGAGTTTTATTATAAGAATAATGCTTTCTTCTTCTCGAGTGTGTGTAGTCTATGTCGTGGGTGGGTTGGTGGGTGTGTATGTTTGTATGTTTTCTTCCTATTTTTTTTTATTTATTTATTATTTGTTTCCCCTTTATTTATTTTTTTTTTTTTGTATTTTTTCTCTCCCTTAATTTAAAGAGTTTGTGGGCTAGCGATGGGCAGGTGGATGATGATCACAGTATCATGTTGAAAAATATCATTCACCAAATAACTTTCATGACCCATTTTTATTACCCCTGGTCTGGTATGAAATTTGTACAGTCATACCGCACTGTTATATAGTAGACATTTTGCGGAAGCACTAATTCCCCAGTAGGAAAAATTGGGAGCGATGCACAAGGGAGCTTACTTGGAGCACTCTCAAGGGAACTTTCATGGAGTTTTCATAAATTTTATAGAAAAAAAAAAAGAAAACGGGCAATTATCTTCGAGACCATAAAATGTGACATTAGCATACTCAATAGCTCGGCTTTCGTTCGATACGGAAGACAAGCAGCTTTGGAAGTGGTTAGAATTTAGTTGGGGGACTGCTTAGCCACTTTCAGGCTTGGAAAGAAATAGGCAATTGCAAAAGATAAACAAAATAAAAGCTTTTCAATACCGGATCACATACCCACAGGCGCCCATGAATATTTCTTTTTTAAAAAGCCTTTTATAATGCTCCTTGAACGCTTTGGAAGAAGCATAAAAACGTATGCTCCTCTGTAATGATATGCAATGCTAAAAGGTATATGGAACTGGTATTGGAACGGGAGCGCTGTAAGCTCCTTTTGGAGTGCTCAAAGATGGCTGTTGGAGCACTCCATTTCCCGCTGGGTCCGAACAAAACTTGTCTTCGTCTGGTATCCGCGCACAACACAACACGAGCCATTGTAAAGAAATATTTTTGGCCGGCACAATTAACAAAGACTGCAATGATTGGTCTCGTTCTTGCTCCAGTTTGCCAAAAACTCACAGGATAATCCACAGTCTCACATGATAATCCTCAGCTAAAAATTGAACTTTAAAGAATTGTGGTGGTCGTAAAGAATATATTCACTAGTATCAAAATAAATCTCGCAACACTGGTTATAGTTAAAAATCATAGTTTTTATTTAGGGTACTAAAAGTCGGTTATAACGGTAAATGCGTTTTTTATTAGGGGTAATAAAAAAAATTATTGGGGGTAAACAAATATTTGGAGGTAATAAAATTTTTTGTATAGGGTAATGGATTTTTTTATTTGGAGTTAATTTTTTTAGTAATAGTTTTTATTTAGAGTAATAATATTTTGTTTATAATGGAAAATACATTTTTTTTATTAGGGGTAATAAAATTTGTTTTATTTGGGGTAATAAATTTTTTTATTAGGGTTAATAATTTTTTTTTTATTTGGGGAAATACAATTTTTTGTTTCGGGTAATGAATTTTTTTAATTGAAGTTAATTTTTTTAGTCAAGCTCACGCATACTATATCCTCCGAATGCATTTAGTTCCAATTAAATCTCTATAACAACTATCACTCTATAGAAATAAAATGCAATATAGTCAACGACCTTTTCTTTTCCTTACACGAAAGCAGGAGGACTCCTTAATGAAAAATACAATTGAAAAATAAAACAAAAAAAAATCCATATAATCACTAGCGTCGTTCTGGATTTAATTGAATTAATTAAGGATTCGAATCCGCTTTTCTTGTAGGTTACTATGCAACAGGTAGTAAAATGTTCCAATCTCTACTACTGTACTTCCAATGCTCCCCTATAACATCCGTCATATAGAACACACATTCACAGGGGTAAGGAACAAAAAGGATTAAATTCAATAATAAATAGAAAAATTACATTCATTTATTTTACTAGTAATAATCATTAATTAATCCTAACTGCAAATTGCTTAATTGACAATTATGTAACATCCTTGCTAATTTTTAATTAATTCGGTTTCTATGCTGCCGGCGTACATTCCCCTAAAACACAAAATCAACTTTCTATTTTGTGAACGACAAAAAAAATAACTCTTGGCGGATTTTAATTACTAATTACATGCCACTTGATACTCAAAGTTATCCTGTCTATATCTCTCTCTCTCGCCCAGCCCCAATCCTTCCGTCTACCCTTTGTTACAGAGGATGGTGGTGGTGGTAGATGTCGAGAGCTGTAAGGGCATGTAAATTTTTTACGCTTTTCATTTCCTTCATCTCGATGAGAGTAAGTTAGTTGGACTTTGTAGGAATATAGAAAAAAGAGGGATGATGGTGGAAAAGGAGGGGGGATGAAGGAGCTAAGGACGGGCATAAAACTGGGAAAGGATTTATTGAACTGAATCTATTCGTGCATGATTACTAATTCAAAAAAGCAAAAAAAAAAACAAACTGTTTAAATTGAAATTGAATCAATATTGTGTTGGAATTGAATCAAGAGCAGGTCAAAAGCTTAATTCAATCACGTGTGATTGGTGAAAGTGAATGATGGGATGATTGCTGGGTGAAGGATAAAAAAAGATACAAATTCTTCCCTTTGCCACTTCTATGTTTTGTTAATGTTTTTATCATTTTTTTTATTGCTCAGTTTTCATTGTTCATATTCACGCTTTTTTTTTAATTTACATTCCGCTTTGTTATACGCAATTGGATTGGAACTAGTAGAATTTTACTTTTAGTTCGTAGAACCACACAATCAATTAAATTTGCCTTTTTGGCGTTTTCAATTATAGTTAAAAGGATAAAGCAATTTTGCTGGTGGTTGGTTTTCTTGAAAATGATTCCCTTTATGTTGTTATTTAACATTGATAACTTTTCATCAGAAATTTTACTGGCAAAAATTAAATTAATTAATCTTCTTTTCCCCGTAGGTGGTGCAACAGACCACAGACATTGAGCGTGGGTTTGACAGCATGGTCCTTTATCGGCTTATGTCAGGTAATTTTTGGCAATATCCCTTCAGGGTCCATTTAGGCTGCATCATTGTTTACATTTGTTGTAATTTAGCCAAGTTATCCTAGTAATACAATATAGGTTTCCAGGCTTTCCATCTTTTTCGCTGGTTAAAATAAAATGGTAATCGAAAAATTGCTTTTTCGTTTCCCGGAATATTAAGCTGCTAATCATCTTCAATTTCCAAGCCCTGGAGAGAGACAGAGAAAGAGGGAGATAGAGAGAGAGAAAGCTCCCTGCTTGACTGGGTAATGAGTCGGTTTTCTCACTCCAGTCTACGTTCTTATGTGCGTAAACTCAGTCGTGAGTCACGTTATGCCTTCAAGGATAAATGTGCCGCAGAAAGAGAAAAAGCACAACAAAAACGGAATTTTATATCTAAGATAGGGAGAGAAGTGCATAAAAATTTAGCATTATATGCAATTGAAATCGAACCAGAGACCTTTTATCTTGTAGCTCGCCTCCTACATTATAGCACAAAGTGATCCCACCGCTGCCACCATTTTTCAGTTGAAGGAATTTTATTTAATATGGGAAAAGTGCGAAAAAATGAAAGGACCATATGTAATTGAAATCGAACCACATGTCTCTGTCTTCTAACCACCTCCTGCATTGTAGCACAAAGAGATTCCACCGCTGCCACCACAATTTTTTATCCCCGCTTGTCATGCGATGGTAATCGTTTGTACAGAAAAAAGGGAATTACCAGTGCGATAACATGAAGGATCTGTGGCAGAAGTAAAAGTATCGTGGCAGTAAACAAAAGCTCCGCCAAATGTCAAAGTCAACAGTACAAAGGGACATTCCGTGTGCCTCTAGTCTTAAACAAAAAAAAAGTTAGGCCTCGATTCCCAAATCCGGCGGTTTGGAAGTGAGTGCGGATTTGACACTTTGCGATTCTCAAATCCGCAGTCGCAAATTCATTTAAATCGCAAATTCGGAGTGAAGACTCATGCGATAATGAAATATGCGATGTCGGATTATCTTCGGCGCATTTGTCGTTCAAATCCGCAAAAAATTTGTTTGCGGATCACACTTTTACAGCGCGGAAAATGTCAAAGAAAGATTCGCGGTTGCGGATTTGAGAATCGCAAAGTGTCAAATCCGCACTCACTTCCGCACCGCCGGATCTGGGAATCGAGGACTTAGTAGTTAACTTGTCACCGATAAGCGAAACTATAAGATGCGCGTTGAACTTTTTAGGCGATTTTATTAAATATAAAAGAAGTAAATTTAGTTTTTAGTAAAATGAAATATGTATATATTTTTTGTTATTAAAGTGTAAATATATAGCATTCGGCAATCCTCTCATTCGGCAATCCAATCATTCTCATATCGGCAAATCAGACATAGATCTAATTGAAATCGAACCACAGACCTCTTATCTTGTAACCAAGCCCACTTTTTTATGTGAAAGACTAAAGGAATACGATGATCCCACCGCTGCCACCATAATTTTACCCACTCCGCTGGGCATGTTTAATAATATTAGTTTGTTGCCTGTTATTGAAATCGAACCACAGACCTCTTATCTTGTAAACAAGCTAACTTTTTTATGTGAAAGACTAGAGGAATACGATGATTCCACCGCTGCCACCATAATTTTGCTCACTCCGCTGGGCGTGTTTAATAAGATTCGTTTGCTAAACAAAAAAAAAATTGGGATAGCTAGATTTGAAAAGATTAATGGAGTTAATAGAGTGGATAACTGGGAAAAATATCAAACTGAATACTCAATCATAATAATGATAAAATAATTAGATACCCTTAATATTTTATATGAATATCATCAGGTTTTTCACCATATTTTTATGTAATTATTTTGAGTTATTATAAATAAAAATGGTTGTGGTTAATACTTCAATGGTTTTCATACTCTATTTAATATTGTAATTCTATGATATTAAAAAATTATTACGAATATTTCATGACCAATTTTTTTATCATACATTACATATTTTAATCCTCTCAACCACTTAGTCCGCAGTACTAGCAGGAGAAATTCAATTTTCAATATCGTGGTAACAAAAAGAATTCATCATTATTATCAAGTATCAAAAATATGTGGGGTGGGAGGGGGGAATTCACAAAAGGGAATTTTTGTATGTAAAAATCATATAAAAAATCTTTTTCTGAATGGTATGAAGAGGAGATATTGACATAATCGTGATGAATTACCTATACAGATACTTTGATTTGATGGATAGAAATTGTATGTATGTATGTATGCATGTATGATACATCGAACATATGCACCAATATATTATATATGTATGTATATCGACTCATTCTATCATTCCATATAATTACTGCAGGATATTTAATTATGAATGTGTGTCCGCCCCAATGGATACTACATATAACCACCGGAGGCTTCTTGTTGTTGAATGAAGGGCGAACTTTGTTAGCAATCTGATGCGCTAGTTATGATGGGTCTTGGTCCTGATGATGTGTCTACTACTTGTGTCCTGTTTGAAGGGGAGGGGTTGTGTTTGGTTCAATTCTCTGTTCCAAACTATCTCTCAACTTTATATCGTGTAATAATTTACCAACGTGTGTCATTTACCACACCTCCCATTCCACACCTCTTGTCATTCTGCTGTTTGTGAAATATACCTATCTATATATACATACATATATATGAATATATCGCTTACCATAAACACCCTCTTCGTTCGTGTCTCTTCACAAACCAAACCACCTTCGTTAAAATCCCAGTCTAATTATTTCCTTGTGAGCAGCCATATGAAAGATAGTTTTACTATTCCTCCCCCCCCCCCCCCCCTCCACGCTTTATTACGTTCGTATTCTACTAATGAATAATTAAATTGTTTTTGCATCATATCCTTTAGCCAGTGATGATGATTTGTTTCATCAGGAATATTATTTCTACAGAAAATACTACCAAAAACCAGCGGTGGGGGTAGAAAGGACATGTCAGACATATCGCATTGATGCCTGTTTATTGATTATGGTGACGATAGGTATAATACATAAAAAAAACAAAAAAAAAATAGACACCATAGGCTCCCAATGCAACCCTCTACTCTGTATTTCCAATCTCTACTATGATTTAAGCCTGCACCACAAAATAATATCCTTTTTGTTTGTCTTGTCCTATCAAAAAATTTTATCTCTGAAAAAATATTATTCAGTGGTTAATCCTATGCTTGAATTGGGATTTTAATTTGGTTGAGCGGTTTCAGAGTTGGTTCGTTGGTGGTTGTTAGTGGTAATCCTAAAAAAAATCGTTTTTTTTTTTAGTGGAAGCGCTTATCGCATAAATTGAAATTCTCCGATGATATTATTGAAATGTCAGCTATTGTAAATAATTGCATAAATGCCCTTTATTAATTTTCGCTATCTGTTGATTCAGTAATTAATTCAAATTAAGCCTGCCTTGATTGATAGCAGAGTGAATGAGTGCGACAGAGAGAGATAGAGAGAGAGAGAGACGAATGACACTGTTATAGAGTAGTGTGTATGATTGGACCATAACTTGACCACCCACAGATAAATTAATTAGATGGTATAAAGTAATTCGCTTATAAATACAAAGTGAATTGAGGCTAGTAGGGAATATCGTTTATAGGGTCAGAGTATAATCATAGTTTCAGAGTATAATCATATAAAAATCAATGTACAGGACTTAAAAGAATACAGAAACTAGCCTAATCAGTCATTTCCATGTCCTTTTTTTTAATGTGATAGACCAAAGCTTTTTTTTAATGAGAAATTTATTAGCACATTCCAGGAAGACTGGGACAAAAAAGTTCTCCCCGGGATTCTCAGTATTATCTGAGATATAATAGCGGCATTCTAAAGATACTTCTCACAAAAAGTCTAAAAATATCAAGTTATAGTCTAATGAACAGCAACATGGTTTCAGAAAGTGACGATCGACTACTACAAACCTTATGATTCTAACCTCCAATATGCTATGTGCTATGAAGAAGGGTCATCAAATAGATACGGTCTATACTGACTTCAGCAAAGCCTTTGATCGTGTTGATCACCATATTTTAAGTAAAAAACTACTAAAATTTGGAATATAAGGTCCTGCCATGGAATGGATTAAATCATATCTCGACATCAGAACTCAGGTTGTCAGATTCTAAGGATTTCTGTCAAAAGAAATCGCAGTAACTTCCGGGGACCCTCAGGGTAGCCATCTAGGCCCTCTGTTATTCAATTTATTTATCTCAGACCTGTCGTATATACTAGAAAATATTCCGCATCTCTTCTACCCGGACAGACTTAAGAAGTTAGAACTCATGCCGCTGTCACATAGGAAGAAAGTGCTTATCTCGTGCTTAACTTTGGACGTCCTAAATAATAACGTTAAGGTGCAGTTCCTGTCCGATAGAATCAAGTTCAATACCGAAGCTCGTTACAATAGGCATACAAAAATGCTTAAAGAATACCCTAGAATAGAATAACAGTCACAGTGCTTGCTTCTCATCCTACATTAAAAAAATATCCTTTAAACAAAAAATTATATACCTCCTAACAGCACAATTACTACCATAAATAAGCATAGACTTAAGCTGACTTTGTACCTTAGTCTTAAATGCATTGTATAATTCTGTAGTAAGTTTAAGTACGCCTTGTTTGGCAAATAAATAATTAAATAAAACAAGGGTATCGCTGTTTGCAGTGATGCGCAACGCAACGTCGCTCTGTTTGTTTAAAAAAAAAACGTATAAATTATATCTTCAATCACAATTTCATATGCACCCTCATATCCCTTCATTTATAATGATATTGAATAAAGCTCATTTAATCCTTCATGGGATATAAGGCGAAAACAGTTGCCCTCCAGCGGACTCGGTTTTGCGCGACTGCTCTCAGCTCTGGCCAGGATCTATCTACCAGTTGTTGCGGCCTCTGCTAATAATGATGATGTTGCTGCTTGAATATTGTACATAAAAACTGCAATGTTTTATTATGTTTATTACGTGGATCTTTATGACGTTTTTATTACCCTTTTATTACCACCTTTCAACTATATTGTCTGCGCTCGCATTTCCTTTCTTTTATATTGCTGACTCGATCTAGGTGGTTGTTTCAACGACTGTCCTGGATATATGAAGTTATTTTGTGGAGTTTAGCATGCTTATAGGTGCTATTATGATTTCTAGTTTTTTTTTTGTTTATCTGGAAAAACCAAGCTTGGGAATCACCCTTTGTCTACCAGTCTGTTGTTAGCTTTTAAAAAAAAAAAAACCCCTGTGAACTTAACGCAACGAACTTTATTTCATGATTAACTATTTTATCGCATACAGTAGGTTAACATTTTACATGAAGTATACAGAAGAACAAAGTAGACGTAAGGTCTGTAAGGCACACAGGCGAGCCATGGATATTGTTCTCTAACACTTCCCCTCAATGCCTCTGCCTCGACTGAGTCCTAGTAAAATACAAAATCGTTTATGTTTTTCCTGTGCTAACAACTTGGTTAGTATATCTGCGACCATTCCTTCAGTTGGTACGTAATTATTAAGTGATATTATTAAATCCTTATACATTTCCCGAATGTGGTGATATTTTATATCAATATGTTTACTCCTCTGATGATGCACAGGATTCTTTACTAGCTGCATAGCACATAAATTGTCTCCATTCAACACGGTAGCACCTTGCACAAATTTTCCACACGACAGTTCACCTATAATACGCCTGAGATGGATAGATTCCCTCGCCGCTGTTGACATTGCAATGTTGTAGAACTCTGCTTCTTTGCCTGTCAAGATACGGCTGATGTCCTTTCGTCCACATACGTTTTCTTTTGAAATTGGGTTGGTTTTGATTATTTTGATTTAGCTAACAGGGAATGATGGTGTGCGTGAATATCATCATAACCCGCCTCAATTCGCCGCTGTTCTTCTTCAAGAAGTTTCGTGACCAATAGTTGATATTTAGGCAATTCATCCCACTACGAAATTATCGAATGATTTTGGTAGACTGGATAATAGAAGAATTACCAGCAGCTTATCCTCTAAATTTACTCGTATTTCGACTACTTTTCCTTTAGAAACAAACGCAGCTACGGTAACAGACTATTGCGGGATATTCGGTTTAGTAGCGTGGTCTTCTATGAACAAGAAAAAGAAGGTGTCCAAATATGAAGCAGAGATGTCCTGTAAAAATCTTTTACTAAACTATGCGTTTTTCCCAGCCGCAATTAACGCCATACCTACTCCTATGGGCCAATTCCCCCCATGATGGCTGCCGTAATTCTGACAATGTATCGTGAGAGTCTGCTTAGGTTCGGTTAGATATGGCTGAGCTGCTGGTACACACCCCAAACACTTGGGCCAAAGGGATAGTTGCGGAATCCCAAACTTCGGGAGTGCTTAGAAAGGGTTCACTAAAAGTGGTAAGTCTGGTTCTGCTTATGACTGGGTGGGTAGTGACAGAAAGAGTGTTTTACACTTTCCTCCTCGTCTAGATTCTTACAGCTTCTGCAGACATCGTAGGTTGATATAGATGGTGAGGTGGTAGGATGAGTGGAAAATACTGCTAAGAGCCATCTATCGAAGGCTTAAGTAATACGAGCCCAAAGAAGCTGGGAAAGGCAAAAAATGCAAGGAAAGATAGAAGTCAAGCGGGGAGAATGAGAGTTAAGAAAAAGGTGGTTTTCATTTTACGCTGGGCTAGAAACTTACAGGATCGAGAACCAGGACCATCTCGGTAGAGTGCCCTTTTAGTATCGATGCACCTACGGTGGTATTAACGTAGCTAGTAAATTGGTTAGAGCGCTTCGCTGAAGTCCCTTTTCCCAACGGTAAGTCGCTGATTCTACTGTCCTACTGTCCCGAGTCAGGCGAGCACCTTCAAAGGACCTATTGTTAAGGGCCACGCTGATGACTCCAGTCTGAAATAAAAAATATCGACGTGTCGTAACGGTCTAAACTCAAACGCCATGTAAAAGGGTTGGTTTAATCAGTAAGAATACGGAGATGCTGCTGTCAACCAAATCCAACTACTCGCCTTCTGACACTCCCGTCTATATGCATAATTTCAACTTAACCCATGTAGCAGAGCTGAGTCGACCTTAACTCAACTCGACTCGCGTCTACATGCGACTCAGGTTCAACCTAACTAAAACTAAACTAATTCTGTTCTGGCATCCATTATCACTAGGTTTCGTCTGCGTATGTTCCTAGCTTTTGTTTAAAAATGAATAAGAATAGAAGGTCCTTTCAAAAGTTCCCATCGCCTCAAAGCTGTCTAAGCGGATCTAAACAGACGGAAAGATAGTTCCAAAAGGAAAACAAAGAACAAACGCCGGCTTTTATCCGATACACAATCCTTACTGCGCGGTGTTTGGCTATGCTTAGAGATTCAATGGCAGGATTGTTCTCAGCGGAAAAAGTGAGAAAGACAAAAAATCACATGCTACTGTGGGAAATCGAACCTCCAACCTCTGAGATGGTTGCAGACCTTAAAACCATAAGCTACATGCAGCCATAAATTTTTCGTCCTTTTTTATTTATTATTGTTGTAATAGTCATCTGTATGTGTGTAGATGTTTTTATATATGTCTGTTACTTCTGCATATATTGTAAGTTCTGTGTTGTGTTCAAATACAAATAAAACAACAACCAGCCCAGCTCTTAAACAACATAATAACAAAAAAAAATCGGGTATAACTTCTACTTCGAAATCATGAATGGAATTGGAAGTACAAAAAACCAACGCCAGGTAACAACAACAACAACAACAGAAGTGCAGAACTAACTTTATTTTTTTCCGCCTTTAGTTTCAAGGAAGACAGGTGAAGATGTTAAAAGGAGCAAAACGGGAGAGAAGTGAAAGAATTATCCTTCACTTGAAAACATTTCCACTTCAGTTCCATCACCACACCATTCTAGCACCAAACCCTCCCCCGCTACGCGCTCCAGAACAACGAAAAAAAGGCTGCTGACACAATCCACACCAGGTTATCGTCTATCGTACGAAAAAGCATACGGGGGTGAGAACGACCCCTGTGCTAAGCTATATATATATATATTTTTTTTTTGTTTCTTTATCCACTAAAACTAGGCAAGCAAAGCATTTTCCACCAAATCGAGGAAAGAAGTAGCCGAGTTTTAGTGTAGTAAAGCGATTGTAGAGAGTTACCGAATGTCTGGATAAGAAGGTAGAAGAAAGTTTTTGGGGTGTAAGAATGGCAGCCATATAGTTGGAGAAGGGGAGATTAACAGGGAAGGGAGTAGATGATAGAAAGACGAAGGGGGCTGGAGGAATAAAACACTTTAAGGAAGAAAGGAAGAAAAATAAGAGAAAACTTGAATGGTTTGATAGTAGTATGGAGAAAGAGGGGAGGATATGGCTCCATAGATAAGCGTCCAGGGTTGAAGGGATACACCCTATATACATATATATATATACATAACATACTATATAACATATATAATTGACTAAACTTCTCTTCTCTTTAATCTTAAAGAAATATTCAACTCACACTGAGCAGGGAATTGAAAAGTTTGTTTCGATATAGTTTCCGTGCTTTTCATTGACTGACTGACGCGCTCTATACAACAACATTGAATAAAAAAATAAATAAAAAAGAGACAGAAAAAACTAGAGAAAGAGATATACAGATCAATTAAAACAGGATATAGAAAGAAAAAGGAGAAGAACAATTCTTACAAAAACAAAATAATTGCCTTAGGTGGTGGTGGTGGTATTTTTTTCTTTGATGGTGGTGGTCGTTGTGATAATTTCTTCTTAAGTCCAAGGGGTTAACTTTTTCAGCCATCCAGTATCCAGTAAATAGCAACAACAACAAGATAACCACCCCATAAACCACTTAAACATCACACACCGTACGTGTTAAATGCTTAATTACTGTCAATGTTCTGTTCTCTCTCCCCTGCTTGGCCTGACTGAAGTTGGAAGGAAACAGTATGTTATGGCTTGGAATATATTAAATACCCTATCAACACAATCTATCATTTCCCCTCGAAAACTAATTGCTAGTCACATATGTAAAAAAAAATTATAATAAATTATTATTAATTATTTTTTCGTCCTTGAAAGATATCCTTGAAATTTTCGAAGTGAATGTTAGTGTATTTTTTTGTCCCTTTTTTGTAGTACTACTACTACTATTAAAAAAAACACATCAGGGATTCCGAGAAATTCTCTGGAGAAGTTTGGAGAGGGCTGCTACACTCCCAGGGTAGCTTAAAGAGTCTATAAAGGCACAAAAGGTGTTATTACAAATCATTTCGACGTTGCGGTTGCGGACATTGTCCAAAGACATGCCAATGAGATTTTGGGTCGCCTGCCCAGATGTACCATATCATTAATGAAGATTTAAAAAAAGTTTGGGTCCTAGAATTGATCCCTGTGGAACACCAGCCGAAATAGCTTAAGGGCTGGATTAGGCCCCTTTCAAAACTATCTTGATTGAACTACCAGAAAGGAATGTCTTAATCCAGAGAACTAAATCTAGCTTCAAATTTGGTCAACAGAGCAGTATACCATACTCTGTCAAAAGCCTTGGATGTATCTAAAGTAAAAACAGACCAGACTCATCGAAACGAGATGAATGCTTTTGTTGAAATTCTCGGCTTAACATCCAAGGAGGTCGCCAATAGAAAATTGTTAATCTAAAGCTATACTGTGCTTGTCGTGTTTAATTTGGTTAGATTCCAGATTTTGCATCAGCTTTCTATTCATTTTATTGGCGTCAAGATTTTGGAGATAATATCAGTTTTTGATGCCTGCAGTGGTATTGAGAATCTATGAAAATGAAGGCTACGAAGACTTGGCGTTGTTACAACTCGCAAGCCCTTTTGGTGGTGCCACGTAAGGCTACAGCCAGAATCGTGTCAATAATAATAGGACACTAACTAATTGGGCTGCCGGATTGAGAATTCCGTATAACATTCACTGCCGTAGAGCTGCGGAGAGGAGCAAGGTTGTGAGACAACCGCACATTTTCTCTGCAGGTGTTCAGCAGCCGATATCAGACACCGTGTATTTGGAAACCTCTTCTTGAAGGATTTGGGGGGATGTTTCAAGCTCGAAATAGGAGATTTAATATGTCGGGATCGATATAAAATCTCTCATTGTTTGCTGCTTACTTTCACGCAAATTTCTTTCGCGGGTGTGGCTACAAAGCGGGGCACCTTGGCGTCAATTGTGTCCCAGTTTACTGGTTGGATGGGTCTGCCACTCTTACCTACCTTCCTGATCATGGAATTACAGGAGGAGCAACTGATATTGAAAGACAACAGACTAAAGACTTTACTCTTAAAGTTATCGTTAATACTAGCTTATACCTACGATCTCGTCCGCTGGAAATATATCACATTATACCTTAATCTAGGCCCCCGGGTTTCAAGTAATGAATGAGTTATACAGAACCTCACGCCCGTAGTTCCTTATAAGGTAGGTAGAGCGTCGTGAGCAAGGAAGAAATGAGTTAATAAGACTTCTTTCAAAACCTCACATTAATTTTTCAAGAGCTCTCTGTAAGCAACATAGTAGTTTTTCTGGTTGGAGAACGATGAACCGACTCTTGAGTACGTACCATACAATTGGCCATGTGAGAAACCGTCACTCCTCAGATCCACACTAGCCATTTTCAAACTCTGTCCTTGAGACTTACATATTTATGGTCAAGGCGTAACAAACCTTAACAAGAAATTGCAGAAGTTTATTGTGAAAGTGGTAGTCGGAGGATTTAAATTGTGCAACAGCAAGATTGAGGTAGAGGACGTGAGGTGGTATTTCTAGTGGGTTAAAAGTGTATTGGATTACTGTAATGTACAGGATTATCGACTTTCGTTACTGAGTCCATAGATTTATACTTCATATGCCCAGTTGGCAGCTCCTCTAATAGAAAGTTATTGATGCAGTTAGCCGAATCATTTGTTGGAGTGAGAATAGGTCTTTCCCTTAGCCATGATGCAGCCTGATGAATGTTGGGGTATATTCTGTCAGTCAAGTCAAACATATCTCCCACAATATCGAAAAACTTTCCATCACCAATATCTAGTAATAAGTTAGAAAACTTCTCTGCTCCCAAATCACGTTATAGGCGGACGCGCACCCCCCGAAACGCCTTTTGTATGAAGAAAATTCAACTTGAATATTTATAATATTAAAATATTACTAGCTAGGACCCGGTATCCCTCGCTGCACCCATAAACCAATAGTAGCCAATAGATATGAAGATCGAGATATGAATTTTACATAGATGAAGTGCGTCAAAGAACGGGTACATGGGTCTTGAAACGGCCACCATGGATCTAACAGTATATTGAGTATACTTTATTGCTTACTGGTTTCTTTCCTGCATGTGTTTACCAGGCCAGCGAACTAAGACTTGCCGTCCTCGTAATTAGGACCAGCGCCGGCCCTAGCCCTTGTTGAGAGTGGAGCGAGATTGTCTTTCGGCGCCATCTTCCAGTGAAACAATTAATTTTGCACGCTTGTTTTTTTTTATGACAATTATTGTCAATTCGTAAAATAAAAGTTATTTAATTATTCCACTAATAAACGCTTTAACTAAATTATTTAATTATGTGCATTTATTCAAAGTGTTACACAAAGAGACCTGGGTATCGCCCGATGGTAGAACGAGAAATCAGATAGATCACGTGGCCGTCAGCCGCAGATGGGGAACAATTCTTGAAGATGTCAGGAGTTTCAGGGGAGCGGATACTGGAAGCGACCACCATTTGGTTATAGCAACTATTCGCCTTAAAATCGCCGCAATCAGAAACGTTCAACATGATGCTAGAACCCGTAGACGGTTTAACGTAGACCTTCTGCGGGAGAGCGTTAAAAAGCGGGAATTTGCTGGAAACCTACAAGAATTATTAAACCAGCAAACCGTTTCTGACGGCACAAATATTGAAGAATTGTGGAGTACGACAAAGGGCGCGATATTGACGGCTGCGGAAACGAGCATCGGTTATGTCCAAAGAAACCAGCAACACTGGATCTCGGACACAACCTGGCAAAAAATAGAACGCAGAAGGGCCCTCAAAAATAACGTAAACTCTACAAGCGACCCGAAAAGACGTCACCAGCTAGAACGGGAATACTCCCAATTACATCGGGAGGTTAAGAGAAGTAGTGTCCGGCGTGATAAAAGGCAGCAGATAAATGAGCTCGCAGAAAAAGCTGAAAACGCGGCAAACACAGGCAACAGGCCCTGAATGGTACACTTACACAGGAATCCCAGGAAAACAGCAACAATGCACAGCCAAAAAGAATCGCCACTCGGGCCCCATCCAAGACGGAAATAGTAACCGCAATTCATGCGATGGCCAATGGTAAAGCAGCTGAGAAAGATGGCATCCCGCCAGAATTGTTGAAAGCCGACTCAAGCCTCATAGCAGATGCGCTTCAGCCAATCCTAGAAATAGCGTGGAACACCTGTACCTTTCCGGAGGATTGGACGGAAGGTATCATAGTCAAAATACCAAAAAAGGGGGACCTAACAATATGCGACAACTGGAGAGGCATCTGTTTACTATCTACAGTGGGCAACATTTTGTCCCATATATTACTATCTAGGATAAGTGAGGCAGTAGACCGAACGCTTAGGAGGCAGCAGGCCGGATTCAGGAAGGGCCGCTCCTGTATTGATCATATTAACACCTTGAGAATAATAGTGGAGCAGTCTACTGAATTCCGATCCCCCCTTTACCTTGCTTTCGTAGACTATGAGAAAGCGTTCGACTCGGTTAACAGGAGCTTCATTTGGCAAGCACTACGGCGACGTGGACTGCCTGATAAAATAATAGAATTGATAAAAGCCCAATATAACAATTCCAAATGCAGAGTTCTCCATAATGGAAAATTATCCGACAGCTTTGAGGTGAGCTCAGGAGTACGACAAGGATGCCTACTTTCGCCATTACTATTTCTTATAGTAATAAATGACATCCTTGTCGGCGCTCTAGATAATAGAACAGGCGGCATACAATGGGGTTTGGTAGACCGCCTTAAGCACCTCGACTACGCCGATGATATCTGTTTGCTGGCCCACAGACACCAGGACCTCAAAAACATGTTAAACAATTTGGCAACCGAAAGTAGTCCAGCAGGCTTAAGGCTAAATCCGACTAAAACAAAAGAAATGCGGATAAATGCAAACACCATTGAACAGACTGCGCTGAATAACCGTGACGTGGAACTGGTCGATAAATTCTGCTACCTCGGTAGTATTATTACCGAAAATGGCGGTGCAGAAGAAGATGTCAGTTCCAGAATAAATAAAGCACGAGGCGCATATGCATGCCTGTTCCGCATATGGAGATCAACGGAGATCTCAACTAACACCAAATTGCGGCTGTTCAACTCCAACGTTAAGGCAGTACTTTTGTACGGTTGCGAAACATGGAAAGTCACCCAATTCATCACAGGGCGCCTACAAGTCTTCATCAACAGATGCCTTCGTCGTATTCTAAAAATCCGCTGGCAGGATAGAATTTCAAACGAAGAACTATGGCGCCGTGCCGGCCAAGAAAGGATAGACGACCAAATCAGACGAAGGAAATGGAATTGGGTTGGCCACACCTTGCGACGCGAAAACGAAAATCTAGCCAAACAGGCCCTTGACTGGAATCCGCAAGGATCCCGTCGAGTAGGAAGACCTAGAACAACGTGGAGGAGAACCCTACTAGCAGAAGCCGCAACAACTGGGAGATCCTGGTCGGAGCTGAGAGCTGTCGCGCAAAACAGAGTCCGCTGGAGGGCCACTGTTTCCGCCCTATGTCCCATGAGGGATTAAAGGAGTTTAAAGAAGAAGAAGAAGATACAAAGTGTAATTTCATTTTAATTTAATCTTTTTGGGGAAACAAAAATAATAATCCGCGTTTTTCATAGAATTTTCTTTAGTTTTGGAATTTCGTCATAATTAATTTTGTTTACACACATCCGGTCATGGTGGCAGGTGGAATTTGCAATTTTATTATATTAAACAAGTGTTTTTTAAATGATTTATAAATGTTTGTACAAGGTGTTTTCTAGGTAAAAATCAATTGGCTGGTTAGCTTTTATTATTATTATTATTATTAAGGTGAATTGAATATTAAGTTGTAAATACCCGCTGGAGGCTCCCTTTTGTGTTGCGCATTTTATGATTTCGTTTTGTGTGTGGTTTTTAGTATTTGCTTTGTTTTATTTCGCGGAAAATTTCGTTTAATTTAATTGTAATTACTAGGAAATGCAATATAGAATTCCAGGTGTTTTTATAACAAATGTGCATTTGAGGATTCTGGTTTAGTTGATAATAAGTGGACAGGTGCAATGCCCATCTAATGTCACCACTATTGTATTTGTATTTTTCGCTCCATTTCTGGCATAATAGAGTTATTTTAATTTAGATCTTAATATTTTTCATTCTAGCAAAAGGGGAGTAAGCAGAGAGCCGGATCACAATAAATTATTGTTGATCATGTAAAATGTAAACAGGGATAAAATACACTTAATCTCATAGATAATCAGGAGTGCTCCACAGCCTAGGGGTCATCCATAAATTACGTGAGGTGTTTAGAGGGGGGGAGGGGGTCGACCCGAATCTCACCAAATCTCACGTGGGGTAGAGGGGGGGGGGGGCTCCGCAAATATCACGTAATTTTTTTACAAGAAATGTTAAAAAAAAATTTTCGTGAAGAAAACACAGCTTAGGAGTCACTCTTTATACTATCAGTATCAGTTAAAGTCATGGTGCAATGTCTAGTAACAAGTTTGGTTTGAAGAATAGAAAAGAATATGAAAGGTTAAAGGGGATCTGGGGGTGCTCAAGGAAATGCCGATGAACCTTACGTTTGAGTTCTAAAATGTACCAGTTGGGAAATACTGACTGTAGAAGAAAATTCCACAGTCGAGTTATTCAATTCATAAATAAACTTCTAGATCAGTGATTCTCAACCTTTTTTTTGTTGCGGCACACTTTTAACAATTTCAAAATTTTGGCGGCACACTAACAATACAATAAATTTAAAAGAATTTTACTAACAGACCGTCAGCTAGTGAAAGATTTAGGTTTTTTTTTTATGTGGCAGTGCTAAGCTCAGGAGTCACCCTTTGTACTACTAGTCCGTCATGTCATTTGTCACGTCATGGTGCAATGTCTAGCAGTAAGCGCAGTAAGCTTAGTACGGGGGAGGGGTGGGGAGGGGTATAGGTTAAGGGTTAAAAGGTACGGGGGGGGGGTATTGAAGAAGGTGGTGATGAACCCTGCGTTTGAACTCTTGGATGTTGTAGGAGCTCGGAAATACTGACTGCGAGAGGTTATTCCACAGTCGAGTTGTTCTATTAACAAACGAATTCATATCTTGTTGAGTGCGTGAAAAGGGGAGTTGCAGGTGAAGGGAATGAGACGAGTGGACTAATCTGGTGTTGCGGGTATAAGATTGCCGTGGAGGCAGGAGAGCGTTTAACTCGGAGGGACAGTCACTATGATAGTAGCGATAAAATTTTGTCAGTGCTGCTACATTCCTACGGTGGCTCAGGGGGTCGATGGTGGAGCAGGCGGTGTCGTCATCAATTAACTTGAGTGCCCTTTTTTGCACCTTATCTAACCATGCCAAGGTGGTTATTGGGGCGCCGCCCCAAACGAGGGAGTTATATTCGAGAAGAGGCCGAATGTAGGATTTATAAATAACAACACGGGCCGATGGCTGGAGGAGGAACTTGCACCTCTTAAGAAATCCCAAGCACTGGGATGCTTGTTTGGCGATTTGGAATATGTGGTCATTCCATCGCAAGTCTTTGGCTAATGTCACGCCTAAGATGTGTAGGGATGGGTCGGCCATTAGTTGAACTTTATCCACTCTCAAGGGTGGAGAGGTGTTGAGCTTCTTTTTGGAGATAAGACAGTACTTGGTTTTGTCGGAGTTGAATTCAACACGATTCTTCTCTCCCCACTTTAGAATCAGTTTAATGTCGTTATTAATCGACTTGGACATTAGTTCGCGATCATCAAGACAGGATCTGGCATGAGTCTGTCTTGTATCGAAGCTGTACGAGTAACGTAGAGTACCGTCGTCAGCGAAGCTGAGAAGTGGGTTGGAGGGGATTGATAGAAGGTCATTTATAAAAATGAGAAATAGGGCCGGTGATAAAATTGACCCCTGAGGGACCCCCGCAGAGATCGGGTGGGATGCGGATTTGACGCCATCCAATACTACTTTGATTGAACGGCCAGAAAGGAAACTCTCAATCCACTTTTGTAGAAGTGAGTCAACTCCAATAGCTTTGAGTTTAGCTAACAGGGCTGGATGCCAAACTCTATCGAAAGCCTTGGAGATATCTAGAGCAACCAGACTAGACTCACCGGATCCATGAAGACTACGGCTGAGGTGTTCTGTAAGACAGACTAAAAGATCGCCAGTGGATCTTTTTTGTCGGAAGCCATACTGTCTGTCGTTTATGAGTAGGTTGGATTCTAGATATCCCATAAGCTTTTTGTTGATTATCGTCTCCATGGTTTTGGAGAGAATAGAAGTAATTGCTATTGGGCGGTAATTGGAGGGAAGGCTGGAATCACCTTTTTTCGGTATGGGCTGAACATGGGCAAGTTTCCAAGAGTCGGGATAAACTCCGGAGAAATATGACAGGGAAA
This sequence comes from Thereva unica, assembly GCA_949987705.1. NCBI lineage: Eukaryota > Metazoa > Arthropoda > Insecta > Diptera > Therevidae > Thereva > Thereva unica. The sequence continues at coordinate 17,471,794 of OX465286.1, forward strand.
ATAATTTGCGCAGAGGTTTAGCCAAAGTTGAGGCGCACTGTTTTAAGACGATAGGGGGTATATTATCGGGTCCAGTGGATTTGTTGGCATCGAGCTCTTTGAGGCACCTGCACACCTCTCGAGCCCTGAAAAAAACCCTGTCCATTGAATGGGCGTTACGCTCGGAAACAGGGGGTAACACATCAGTTTCGAGTAAAGAAGAATTCGAAGCGAACATAGATGCTAATAAATTGGCCTTGGATTTTCTGTCTGTTATTACCTTCTCATTGTGAATAAAGGAAGGAAGTTGAAGTTGTAGTGAAATTCGTCTTGATGGAACTTACCAAGGACCAGAAGTTTTTGCTACCGGAGGTTGCATTTAGGAGTTTACTTCTCAATTTGTTGTCAAATAAGGTTTTGACTTTTTTGATGGCGGTTTTACAAGAATTTCTTTGTTGTATGTAATCTAAACGGAGCGATTCACTCGGGAAGCTCTTGTACGCTCGGAAGGCGGCTTCTTTAGTTTTGATTGCATTCATACACTCCCGATTAAACCATCTGTTGGGCCTAGGCTTCACAGATTTGGTAGAATGGGGAATGAACAAATGCATTCCTGCCTGTATGATCCTGGTGATACGGATAGCGGCAGAGTTGGCGTTTCTATTCCGGAAACACAGGTTCTAGTCTGTAGTCTGGAAGAAATTAATAAGCCCCAGCCAATTGGCCTTCCCATAATGCCATACAGTTCTTCGAACTGGTTTGGGAGGGGAGGGAAATTCGAATGGGAAGTTAGCACTGATTAGGCAGTGGTCTGAATTGCCGAGAGGGGAATCAACTTCGACGGAGTAAGGGAGCGTTCAAGTAATACGTAACGCATTTGGGGGGGGAGGGGGTTTGTAAAACGTTACGATGCGTTACAGGGGCGGGGGGGGGGGGGTTCGAACAACGCGTTACGTAACATTGTTTTTTTATTTAAATAAAAAAATAGGGCATTCAAATCTCCCAACATAGCAACCCTTTTCGTTTATGTTTTACGGTAATCGCGATTAAAACAATAAATAAGCTATTTTAGCGGCTTTCTGGTACTTTGCGTCATATAATTGTCACTTTCAGGTAAAAGTGTTGGGTGTTACGTAACGTTTAGGGAGGGGGGGGGGGGGTACAGAAAAACGTTACGGCGCGTTACAGGGGGGGAGGGGGGGGTCAAAAATTTTCAAAAATTGCGTTACGTAATACTTGAACGCCCCCTAACGCGCTGGATAAGAAGTTAGAAAAAGATCAAGGAGATAGGTTCCTTGATCAGCAACATCAGGGACTCTTGTGGGATGATCCACAATTTGATGCAAGTTATTGATGTCTGCAAAGAGCTCGACGTCCTTGCCAGAAATACTGGTGCCATTTGAGTAAGTCAGCCATTTAACGTTGTGAACATTGAAATCACCCGCAACAATGATTTCACACTCAGGATTGGACGACAAAAAACCCGAGATCTGTTCGGAAATAGTATCAAATGATGAAGAGGAGGCTTCGTTACTTATGTTAGGACTTCTGTATAGGAAGCAGAAGAATAAGACGTGGCTTTGGAAAATGATTTTAATCCAAAGATAATTAAAATCTGAAGTCGCGCTTGAATAAATTTTATAATAAGCCACGTCGTCCCTAACATAAATGGCAATACCCCTATGGGGGGGGGAGATTGTGCACTAAAGTGTATCCCGACACCTGGTAATGACCTAAGTCATTATCGGGTGATATTTGGGTTTTACTAAGTGCGAAGATTGGGGGTTTATAATTAGATAAGTGGCACTCAACAAAAGAGAAATTCGCATGAAGTCCACGAATGTTACAAAAGTCAATACCAAAATTTGACTTGTAACGGGACTTCGGTTGCGCAGGCTCAATCGCCACGTTCTCGGGGATATTTCCCGGCATTACATTTGCCGCAACCATCAGAGTAAAATTTGTCCTCGTCAAAGTGTTATGCCTTTTGAGACGGGGCAAATTTCATCGACCGACAGATTTTAGCCGCGGCACCTGCAGGGCCGAGATGCGAGAGAGGCAGTGCTGGATTACCCATTAGGCCGGACTAGGCCATGGCCTAGGGCCCTCGACGAGCAGGGGCCCCCACGAAAATGTGATATGATTTTTTTTAAATACAATTTTCAATTTCAAGTTAATTTTTTTTTGGTAGGCCATGACGCTATTGAAACTAAACTGAAATACAATAAGCAATATAGTATACTCAATATACAGTTAGATCCATGGTGGCCTTCTCAAGACCCATTTACCCGTACCGTGTCTTGAGATGGTTCCATGGCGCCATGGTTCTAACGGTATATTGAGTATATTAAATTGCTTATTGTATTCTGGTCAAAATTAACACAAAAGCATATTGCAAATGCCTCGTAATTTTACAGAAATAATAATTGAAAAATGTTGTACTCAACTATTGGGGGGGGGAGGGAGCAGAGGACTTTAAGAGAGTTTAATTTTACAATTATTAAAAAAAGGGCGCCCCAAAATTTGAATGGCCTAGGGCCCCCATTTGGCTTAATCCGGCACTGGAGAGAGGGTAGGAAGCAAGGGTACTTACTTGTGCCGTTCGTCGGTCCGGTCGGTCGTTGAGTCTAGTGAAGGGTGATGGGCCTTCGCGTTAGACTGCGCTCGTTTTTTTGTCACTGTTTTTTTTGATTGTGTGTGTGTTTTTTTTGTGCACGTTTTAATTTTTCCACAATTTTTTATCACAGTTCACAGTGAAAATATTCAGCGCGTTTTTCAGGGACCGGAACAGCACACGTCCGTACACTTTGCTGTCCTAGCCCAAACTCCCCATTTTCTCATGCTAGCCTCGAAGAGGGTTGAAAGGTAGATCGATGTTGAGTTGGAAAAAGTCAAATTAAGGCGCCGCTCCTGGGTATAACGTAACGTAACGTATTTTTCGTTACGAAAAATACATTACGTTACGTTATCCCCAGGAGCGGCACCTTAATGAGAATTCCATGTAGCGCAAATGAATTCCGAAATAGCTTCCTCAAAAATATCACTCCCAAAAAAAAAAACCAGCGATACTGAAGTGAGGTATGCATTATCAGTTTTTTATAATGGCCCTAGTAGGCAAACCTTATTTCAAATTAAGTGGGGCGAATTCTGCCTTACATATTCAGAAAACGTTTTGAAAACCTTCAAAAAAATACCCCGGCTTCACCGACTGAGCAAGCAAATTGGCGAACTGAACTTCTAACCTCAGTTCAGTTCGCATATAGTTTAAACATATTCAACTGAGGAAAAACAAACCTCAGTTCGCACAATGGGTCCCGAACTGAAGTTGAATGTAAAAGCTCGCTCAAAAGATGGTAATTAACTAGAATAGTGGAATGCCATTCCAGTGGGCTCTCGCATTTCTGATTTCTGGGAGAAAAGCAACAATTTGCACGAACTGAACATAAACTGGACTTTAGCCGGTGAAGCCACTTACGTGGATTGAACTGAACATTATTGAACTGAGGTCGGTGAAGCCGGGCCATTGACCTTTAGTTTAACTCATACAAAGCTTTAGTGTTTGTTGATGTATTGCTTCATGTTTCAGGGAATTATGTTGGTGGTGACCGCGAAGGGTATCATTTAACATACTCAATAGACCGGTTCTGGTTCGATTACAAAGGCTAAGCAGCATTGGACGTAATTAGTACTCAGTTGGGACACCGTATTGGTAAAACGATCCTTGCGATTAAAAATATAAAGTTTTCGACACAGACACAGTTATTATTCACATATGCACGCCGAACTTCTCTTACTTTTCGAAATCCCTTTTCCACTCGGAATCGAGGAGCAATGATTTTTTTCCGGGGACCAAATGAGGCATTTCCGTAGGACGAGGCGCGAATGAGGCAAGGGATAAGATACTCGGTGTGGGCCTTATAGGGCAATCTAATCGGGGTCCATATGGGGCGGTCGGGCTAGGCTCATAAGGGCCCCTCCCAAAATGCTAGTCGGACATAACCCCATAACCAAAGAATTTAAAGCCAGCTCGTAATTCAATTGACCGAATAATATTTCAACGGTTACCTATTCGCGTGCTCTCCACCTACAATGATTATGCTCCGCCGCCCCTGTTCGCTAGCAGTATTCTTCTTTTAATTTTTGCCGTAATGTTGTGGTCTTTGTTGCTCTTTGATGCTGCTTTGCCTAACGCTACATCTGCTTCCTTTGCTGCAGTCATTGACCTGCCTATGACGTCTATATCATCTGCATGTGCCATTAGCTGAATAGACTTGTTTAGAATTGTCCCTCTAGTTTCAATACGTTCCTACCGGACCGTTTTTGATAATAATATGTTAAGTAGTAAGCAGGATAGAGAGTCTCCTTACCTGAGGCCTCTGTTCGCACCGAAAAATTGCTCCGTATTCTCACTCCGTTTATCATTCGATGAAGTTTTAGTGATTTGAATTAATTGGTCTGGAAAGTTCAGTTCCATTGCTTCGTAGATTTTTGAACGTAGCGCAAGATCATATTCTGTCTTAAACTCAATGAAAAAGTGTTAAGCTCTTAATATTAAACTCTTTCGTCTTTTCAATTACCTGTCTTAATGCGAATATGTGATCGGTTGTGGACTTTTGTTTCCTGAATTTGGCGGCACACTTCAGGAATTTGGCGGCACACAAAAGTGCCGCGGCACATAGGTTGAGAATCACTGTTCTAGATCGTATTGTAGGGTATGGGAGTGAGCGGGCTAGTCTTGTGTTGCGGGAAAAATATTGCCGTGCAGGCAGGAGGTTCTGAATTTCAGTGGGAGCGCCGCTCTGGCAATAGCAATAATGTGTAGAGAGGGCTGATACATTCCCACGTTGGCTCAAATGAATGAGTTTGATGGCACGATTTTGCACCTTGTCGAAGCAAGCCAAGGGGGTTTTTAGTAGAGATTCCACGAATATTCGGCTGGTATTCGGCCTATTCGGCTACTTTTTTGAGTATTTGGTATTCGGCCGAATAATCCACATTATTCGGCCGAATACCGAATAATCATGAAAATCGCGTAAGTTTTTATAAATAAAAACAAGTTTTTCTGCGTTTGTTGATAGCAAACGATAACGCATTTCCTCGTGAAGAAGTCCTGCTTGAGAAAATAGTCTCTCACTATACACACTACTGCCAGGAAACGATAGATAAATCTTTACAAATATTTAGAGAGTTGGATATTGTTTTGTGTTTGCTGACCACCACTTGTAGTTGTAAGGGTCTGCCGTCCGATCTAGGCGAATTGTTTTTAAATAAAAATCCATCTCATTTGCAGTAGCGCTCTTCTCCACATTTTCATTATTATCTTCCGTATTTTCCGTAGCGACTTCCTCAAAGCAGTTCCAGAAACATGAATTTCAATGGTCCTATCGTTTTCATTGGTGTGTCTTTTCTTACAAAGTGGAGAAGAATCATCATCGGTACTGCTAGATTCATCACAAATTATTTTCAGAACTTCTAGAATAATTTTTTGTCTTGTTCTTTCAGTTTGAACTAATCCCCGGAAACTTGTTTTGAAACGCGGGTTAAGAAAAGTGGCCACCAGATATTTGTCATTTTCATAAAAGTTGAACCGGTTTTCAAGCTCAGCTTGTAGTGACGATCTCATTCTCACTCAATTTGGTGCTCTCTCTGCAGTCTCGCTTTTCCCAGATATTTCAACAAAGTAACAGCATGTGCAATCACTTCAGAGATGCAGGATATACCTGAGCTGATTGTTTTTGTAATTTTTTCGAACGGTTTGAGGATTTTGACACATTGTTCCATTAGCTCCAACTGAGAATGTGTTAAGTTGTTTAAAGATTCGTGATCTGTTATGTACAAAGAGACAGCTCGTTTTTGTTCTAATAATTGCTCCATTAAATAATAGAGAGAATTCCAGCGTGTGCTTACATCTTGTACAAGTTGGTGGTTTGGCAAGTTAAGTTCTTGTTGAATGGATTTCAGCTTTTGCAATGCTATACCAGAATGGATAAAATGGGTAATAATTCGTCTCGCTGCAACTACCATCTGTAGTAATTTCAAATTATTACATAGATGGGAAAATTTGTCTATGCTCGAAAAATTTGCACTCATTTTTTGCCGAACATTCGGCCGCCGAATATTCGGCGCTTCGGCCGAGAGCTCGGCCGAATTATTCGGTATTCGGTATCCGGCCAAATCACTATACGTGGCATCTCTTGTTTTTAGGGCCATTGTCTATATATACGGATTGTATTCAAAGCGAGGCCGAATGTAAGATTTGTAAATTGTATCCAGGGCGTCTGGCTGAGTGTTGGGGGGGGGGGGGAACTTATATCTCTTAACAAACCCAAGGCATTGGGGGGCTTGTGGGTCGATTTGGAATATGTCATCATTCAATTGAAGATCCTCCATTAGGTCCATTAAACGATAGGTTTTGCTGTCAGTTTCTCACAGTTACTGCTATGACTGACGGAAAACCTACCGTGTCTCAGGTGATGATTGATGTAATTATTTAAGTATTTTGGTTCTCACTAATCACGACTGATGGAATTGATTGACGCTTGCATGAACGTGTAATGGACGCCTTAAAGTTTCCCCTAGGATGTTAAGAGTTGAGTCAGCGCGTAAGCCAGCTCCAGATTCACGCCGTGAACAACCGCGAGCACCCGTGAACGCGAGAGTGGATGGTTTTCTCGTTTAGCTCGCTCGTTGTTTTCCATTCTGAGTAGATACGGTGTAAATTTTCCGCGTTAATTCGTTGGTGTGGAGATGCCTTTACATTTTCTTCTCTCTCGGAGATAGGAGGTATATCGGTGTTATCGAGAAAACTAGGTTAAATTAAGTAAAGCAAGTCTCTCCACTAAACTAGGTTTAAATTCTACACAAAAACATTTATCGCGGTTATACAAACGCCACAAATAGCAAAGTAGCCCTGGATTAATTAGCCGCCATCGGCTAGCCTACAGCGTTCGAGCCGGGTGGGTGCGACTCTCGGAAAGGCTCGACTTGATGTGTTCACGCCCGTAAATATTAGTGATTTTTTAAAATTTGAAAAATCTCACGTGAGATTATGGGGGGAGGGAGGGGGTCGAGCCAAATACGAAATTTCACCGAGGGGGTAGGGGGGTCGAAAAATCGCAAAAATCACCTAACGTAATTAATGGACGACCCCCTAGTGCTGGCCAGGGCTTCATTCAGCGCTCGCCTTCATAAATGCGTCGATCTAGACCATCTTTTATATTTACAAAATCTTCATAATTATTTAAACATTATTATCAATATTATGACAGATCTTTTTTTATATTTCGCGCGCGTGTGTGTGTAAGCATGATAAATTATTCTAATTAAAAAAAATGTTTTCTTTTTATTTTGTGATAATTTTTTTCATTTTTATACCCTAAAACAGGACATGACACAGGCACCTACACACCAAAATTTAACAAACCAAAAAGGAGCCGGATGTATGCACGGGGGCGGCAAGGAAGATGAAGTTGGAATAAGAATTGTGGGTGGCATCACGCCTGAGTGTACGTCTTTTATTGGAATTTTATTATAATAATTAAAAAAAAATATTTTTATATAATTTCAGATTCATTTTTGTTTAGAAATTTCCAGTCTTAAATCAATGAAAATGAAGTCAGTAATGGGGGGGGCTTCACACATTTGTACGAAGAATATTTTCAAGGAAAAATTAAGTTAAAATTAGAATAAATTATTCATCAGTTATTTTTTTATCATTATTAAATTAACATTGGAATATTTAAAGATTTCTCGTAACACGACGACAGTATTTTTTCAGCTGCAAATTCAAGCTCAGGTACAAGTCCATTCTTGTTCTCAGGGGCGGCGCTTTCATAGGTGCAAATGGTGCACTTGCACCGGGCGCAGTTTCAAAAATTAAGATTTAAAAAAATATTATTACTTGAAAAAAAAAACTTGTTTTCGCATGCCTTTATTGTCATATATTAAAGAAACTGCGTCTTTTTGCACTGTCTTCTGCAAGGTGTGGCCAGTCCAAATCCATTTCGTTCGCCTGTTTTCGCCGTCTATCCATTCGTACGGTGCCATAGTTCTTGATTTGTAATTCGTACTAGTCGTACTATTATAAATCCCTAACTCGGCGGGAAACACCTGGATTGTCTCTGTTCTGAAATTTTTGAAAGCGCCTTCTATATCCAGGAAGGCTGTTAAGGTGAAATGGGTTTTGCTATGAACGATTCTACTGTAGAAACTAATAAATGCAGTGCAGTGATCACATATTATCGCTTGAAACATTAAGGCTTAGAGAACGCCATAGAGAGTTCTATTATTGAGATTCGAGTGTATAGTATCCCAGAGGTCCCGGGTTCGATTCCCGGCGGTGCCACGGTCCTAGCCTTTCCCAATTTCCCACCTACATAACTTTCCTTCTTTCTTCTTCCCTCTTTGCATTCCTGATTCCTCCTGTCATAGCCTTCACTAGTGGTTCCCCGATCCACCAAGCGCATATCATCGGTTGGTTGATGAGATTGAACTCGTTTCAGGAGGCATAACACTCCAGCGAGTTGTTCTCGATACCCCGATGTCAGAGTCGCAAATGGTTGGGAGTAGGTGAAAATAAAAAAATACCGCAGCTAGGTTGTGACAGTTCTTTCCTTCACTTCTCTCTCTATCTTCCGACTAGAGCTGCTGTTCGACATTTCAAAATAAATACATGGTCGACAGTACAAAGGGGCCTTCCCTAAGTCTCTAGTGTGTCACATAAAAAAAAATAGTACTATAGATTTCGAAGCCCAGGATTGTGCTTGAAATAATTAGGAAAGTGCAGCTAACACCGAAAAACATCCAATGCAATTGGTGCATTTACACCGGGCGCAATTTCAGAAAAAAAAGTGTGCGTTCATTTACATATATTAAAAGAACTCCACAGAGTCTTTATGTCTTTTCCCAATTGTCCTTCAATGCGATCAAAAAAAGAACAGCTGATGGGGGTGCAATGTGTTACACTGCACCGGGCGCAAAAAATCTAAACGCCAGTCCTGCTTGTGCTAGCTACCATTTACCAGTATATCATCTCGGGTGGCCTCATGATGACTAATGACTAATGGTAAGCTGAGCTGGAAAGAGAGACTTAGTGCGTTTCCGTGGCAGCTTGAACCTTACGTGCTTTTGGATTAGATTTTATCAAAATTTTAAATTTACTTTTAGAGCTAGTAAAGATCTGGTATACTTCGAGGGTGGATGCAAACAAAGAGCTCAGTTGTGTCTTTACCAGTCTAGTAATGTAAACGTAACCTCTATGTATGCTCAATAAATAGAATCTCGACTTTAAAGGAAATGGTTCTGTTGCAGCTCACACGTTCCTCTGAAGTTTTTCCATTCAAAATTAAATATGCAATTCTCAAACGACATGTTTGTTAACCATATCTATAAAAAGCCTTTCACCATGACAACAGAAAATGTAACCATAGACTGTCGATTATATTAGAATTGCTAAAATGTTTTTGATAATAGTATAGTCAGGCGGTCAACTAAAAGGTAAATTACGACGCTGTCATTTCGATAAACCAGGCGAATATGGCGCAAGCAATAAACAGAGACGTTTCTGAACGTTTTTGTAATAAATTCTGGTCGAGATAAGTTCGTTCGTTTATTCTCAACCGTATTTCACAAGTAATTTCTAGGATGCTTTCAACACTTGCATAAAATATACATCTTTTAATGGATATTACTCATCTACCGTATTATCGACGAACTGACTTTGGCAGGTAGATGAATAGACAACAAATAGGAGGCTAGTCCGAAAACTACATATATTGCTGTATACAATAAGCTTAATACCTTAATGCCTTTAGCGTGTAGTAGTAGTAGAAGTCCCTAAAAGCTAATATTATAAGTTATTCAAACACTGCACTACGTTCTATATATATATCCATCAAGAGACTAGACTAAGAATACCTTGTCCTACCATAGACACATCATCTACTATACAGTAACAAAACTCTACCATCAAAGTTGGTCTCTCTATAATAAATTATCCAACTTAAGCGCAGAATTTTTTACTGTAATTTTGCACACAAATAAATAAAAGCGTCCCCCGAACCAGAACTACAAAAAAGCTTATAATAATAGTTAGCGTGTGCAAAACCTTATCTCTAAAGCAAAAATACAAAAAAAATATCCTTTATTCACGGTCTTGCTAAGGAGCTAAGGATTAAAGTCATACGTACATACACTTACCTCCTTGATGTAGTACAATAAATTGAGGGGAGGATTATTCTCATCATCTTCATCATCATCACCACCCTTGCATGTGCGTTTATATATAAGAGGATATACATTATGCGCTCAGCTCTCGGACAGTTATGGTTGAGCCTTTAAGTCCTTTTTGCATTTTTAAGGATGTTAAGTAGAATTTTTTACTAAAAAGTTTCGATTTTTTTTGTGCACATTGTATCCGCATGTGAGTTTTTATGGCAATAATAAAAAAAAATGAAATAATATGAAAAAAAAAACCTTTCTATATTTTAATATCTCTCTGAGTAGACTGACATGGGCCCCTGTGTTGAAAGTCGAGTCGTGTAATGTGACAAGTCGGTTGAGTTGAAAAAAGTCACCTTTCAGTAAAATTACGATTTTCAGCACAGGGGCCTTATAGTAGAAGTTCTAAGTTGAGTTTAAGCCGATCTGTGATGAAAGTCGTGATTCGACGACTCAAAAGTCACTTTCTTCAGCTCAAACGACTTGTCACGACACACGACTCGATTTTCAGCACAGGGGTCATAGTATCAAGTACACACTCACATGGCATACTTGATTTCTTGTCTTCCACGTACAAAAAAAAACACCTTAAGAAATATTTAAATAGGCGAAAAATAAAGTACAAAAAAAAAACTAAAAACTCTCTTCTGTTGATAAGGATATTTTGTGGTGGTTGGGGGCACAAAATGCTAAGAAGTCAAAGATATTATAGAGAAGAGAACAAGAAAGAGATGAAAAAAAATGCGAAAACTGCTTACCGGAGGGTTGAATTTCGGGTGGTGGTTGGTGATAGCAAAAGCGATGTGATTCTGGGAGACGGTTAGGCAAAAGTAAAAGATTCACTTCCCATTTCTTTTTCTTCTATAACTTTTTTGGTTAGGGGTTGATAGTAGTATGTGATATACATAAACGCCCAGGAATTGAATAAGAGGGGCTCTCAAAGCTAAAGCACTTAGCTGTCGACAGAATTGCAGATTCGGTGTGTATATTCTCTCTAGCATCCGGGGGTCCAAGAAGACGTGTGTATAGTATCTTCCATTCTATCTATATATGTATTCATATGTATATATGTATATATATGACAAACGTCTGTTATATATGGGGAAAAAGGGATAACAGTAACAACAACAACAAAAAAATGAGGAAACTTAGAAAATGAAAAGGTACGATTCCATACAAATCTTCTTTTTCCCCAAGCACCCTAGGGACTTTTCAATATTTTTCAACAGCCCCAGTGTAGGGACAGACATCTTCCCCCTTAATACCATCACCCCCATATAAACTCCCACCGCTGCCACCAACCAAAAACTCTCACCAAAAAACACCCCCGTCTGCCGTTCTCTATCTAGCTATCTTCAAACTTCACTATATCGTGCACATGGTGTCAAATACGTATGTGCTAAAATGGGAACGACGACGAAGAAAAAAAGAAACGAAAGGGCACAATAAAAAAATACGAACGAACATCCCCCCACTTTCGGTATTCTCTTGTATTTTGTGTCGTAGAAGTCGCCTTATATGTCACTATCGGGCCCTCCGGTCAGATTTTTCTGATTGTCTCCTGTCATTTTTCTTGCGCCCCATACTTTATTGGGTTGGGTGGGAGGGGGGGGGGGGTGGACCATCATGTCCTGTGCACACATTCACACTTTGTATGTATGTATGCATTATCAACTAGATACAGAGAGACAGACTTAATGGCATGGAGCTAAGAAGAAGAACAGAATTCCAGAAGTTTACTTTTGTGCCCTACGGCAAATTTTAACACCAACGGATTCTTACGATTTCGACACCCAACTCCCCCCCCCCCGCCTATCCTGCTACCACCCAACCTAGCAACCACTCTGCGTCTTCTCTCATCGAGCTCCACACTTATTCCGCTGTTGTATTTTCTGTGCGCTACCAAACCTTCCTGTCTTTCATTTTATAAGCTTTTGCAGTGTAACCCTCCCGTTTTCGACACACCATTTCTTGGGTGATATACCCTCTCCGCTCCGGACTGGTTCTTGCTACCCGCTACTTCGTCTTATAGGCCGCACTACCCGCTCTCTAGTCACATATCTAGATACATACATACTCTAGTATACTCTCGGCCTGGCACATTTAGGTCTCTTTTGCTTCATCGTGTCCCTTTTTGCCTTTGCCCACAAGCAGCTTGAGAAAGTGCGGGACCAGTACCAAGAGGGAAGGGAAGAAGGTGACTTTGGGTGAGTGGGGGGTGGTAGGTATTAATGTGAAAAGCTTCAATTATGAGCTTTTTTCCTCATTTTCCCTCTTAGTTCCGTTTTTATCGCCGCTTAACTTCCTTCACTAAGGTACTTAAGAGCTAAGCTCCCGGATGTATTACAATTCAAGTTTCGAGCTTAACCTTTCGCGCTTTCCTTATCACTTTTTTTTCTCATCCCCAGCACACCCCCACCACCCCTTTGCCCCCTCAATCTGTGCATACTTTTATTTTATTTTTAGTTTTTTTTTTTTTTTTTCATTTTCTTATTTTATTTTTTATTTCACATTTTTTTCTGTTTTTTTTTTGTAATTCGCAGGAGTCACAAAGTCCTTCAACTCGTTCTAAGAAATTAACACAGTCGAGAATACAGAGCAGGGCGCAAAAAATTGGAGTAAAACAAGATGAGGATTGTAAGGAGCGTGTCCTCTTCCCTTGTTTTTTTGGTTCTTCCTCTTCATTTTCATTTTTTTTTTCTTTTTGTTGGTGCTGTTGATGATGATTCCCTCTTTAAACTCGTTCAACGTCCCTTTTGGTTAAATTCTCAATCTCAAGGTGAGTGTGTGCCAAATGTAGAGTGTAGTAGCTGCTTTTTGATGGGTGAAGGGGAGGCTGTTAGAAATTCTATTGGTGACCTTAATAAATGATTGCAGATGAAATCAAATCTTCCTGTTAGCCCCCCCCCCCTCCTCGATAAAAGCCTCCTGGAATCAACTCTGTCTCGGTCTGTCCCTGTCTTTCTAGTTCAAGCTACCCACCACCTCTACTCCTCTATCACAGCCAGCCGAACTCTCTCTACCCCCAATTTTAGACTCTTCTGTCCTTAATTAATACACACGGCCCTTTCTACAGCTTCTCTGGGGGACCCAACAACTTATGTACCCTATACCGATCGATATCAAATATTAGTTAGGTCGGATTTTGAACTTTCAATTAAGAACTTGGACAGGCAATGTGCAAAAGTAATCAGAATTTCCTCTTTGGGATCCCCATATACATACATACAAAAAAAAAGTTTTTTCGGTATTTTCCACTTGAAAATATAAAAACAAGAAAAAGCATACAAAATCGGGGTGGTATCTCTCTTCGTTGTGGAGATATGGCAACAGCAGGACTTCAACAACTTCAACTTGAACATGCAGTAGAGCATGATGTTAGAAAAATATAGAGCTACCTGAAGGGTTATCCAAATAGAATTTTAATAGTTAGATATATACGAACGAAAGAGACGTCGAGATGCATGGATATAAATTCCGAATCATATTAGAAGTGGATGAGAATTCCAAACATATTGGTTCTTTCGAAAATTGCCGAAAACAAAATTGTGTGCATCCTCCAAAACACTACCAAGGAATAGAGAGAGCCAAGCCAATCAGTTTTGTGAAGTTATGAAATTTTGTTTGTATTCTCGAATATCTGTTTGAATTTCGTTTTTAATCATTCAATTGCGAGCGAGTACAATTTGAGAAATAGTTTTACCATTAACAAAGTGCCCCCTTGGGGCTCTGAATAAGTTTCCTTTTTTGGCGTTTTACATGGTTGAAAAGAACAGATTGAACAGAAATTGAAATAGAGAAACATAGAACAGGATATTACTTAAAAAATAGTATGAGAGAAATTGGTTGATAATAAAGAGATTTATTGATTGCGTAATATGATGAAATAGGTGGGTCAGGTTGTATTCTTTTTATTTTATACTGCAAAAAGTTTTGGGTACAAAAATACTGCGGTCGCCACTTGAATCTGTTATATTTCCTACAGTGCCTCCTTTTTCTAGACCTGATACTGTCTGCCTGATTCGTGATATTTGTAGGCTGAGCACTTCGCCTCATCAAGTCCCCTTCTCTCAAATCGATTCAGTACCATAAGTACCGTCTTCTATATGCCTAAGAGGACTAGGGTATATTGGCTGGCATTTAGGATTCTTCCACAGTTCCCATTACCTCCAGCAAAGCTCTTTTAGTCTATGTTGAGCTGGGGATACTAGGCACACATAAACCGATTGGTGGATGTGAGAGACGAGTTCAGTATCTCGAGCAAGAAGGATACTTGACTAGTCAGTCTTAACGGTTTTCGTGGTCCCCTCTGCTTCCTGGTTTTGCGGGATTAAGACGACTTTCGCCTGTCTCTTAAGTAGGTAGGTAATGCAATACTTGGGTGTGGGAAAACCCCCTGTTTGAACAGTTTGCGTCCAAGGTCATTAAAATGTGTGCTAATTACCACCCATTAGCAGGTAATAAAAGCCATTAAGTAGGCCTATTTGTAATGACCTTGGTCGCAAACTGGTTAAACAAATTTTTGTCTCCACACATATAAGTATTGCAGCTGCTACTTAAATCATACGCAGCTCTTGAACATGACCACTAGCCATGTTATCACTAGCTCAAGTAATTTGAAGAAATTGACTAGTAGTATGCTGTCCGGGACGGCTGCTTGGGGCAGGAAGCTACATATTATAATAATGCTTTACAGAATCTTATCCTTTGAAATATAAGCGAATGTTTCTCCACATAGTAACTGATCCTTCGACTGATGGAACAGAAAAGTTTTGGACAAAATAGGCATGCACCCCCAGTGTTCAGCATATTCCATCATAGTTCGATCGCCAAGGACGAATCGGACGACAGATGGACATAGACACCCAGTTAACTTGATAGTTCGAAAATCAATTTGAACTTGTGACCTAATCACTTTTTTTATTTGTGACCTAATCATTCTGAATTCTCCTAACTTGTGTCTTAATCACTCTGAATTCTTCTAACCTGACCCAATCACTCGGGATTATCGTAACTTGTGACCTAATGACTCTTTTAATTTGTGACCTAATCATTCTGAATTCTCCTAACTTCTGACCTAATCACTCTGAATTCTCTTAACGTCTGACCTAATCACTCTGAATTCTCCTAACTTCTGACCTAATCACTCTGGATTCTCATAACTTGTGACCTAATCATTCTGAATTCTCCTAACTTCTAACCTAATCACTCTGAACTCTTCTAACTTCTGACCTATTCACTCTAAATTCGAGTAAATTGTGATCTATTCACTCTCAATTCTCCTAACTTCTGACCTAATCACTCTGGATTCTCGTAACTTGTGACCTAATCACCTTGATTGACTTTTAAAAAACATTAAACTCTTGTTGTGTTTTAACATAAACCCTTTTTAAGTTTTCTCATGGTACAGCCATTTGTGTACTAAACAATTGTTTGATATTACCGGGATTAATTAGTTAGACCACATCTGATAATTGGTTTGACCTGCGAATAACTGGTTTAATCTAAGATCAGGGTAAAAGTCAAATTTGATTCCCATGCCCAATCGCCCTAACACCTACTTGCCAGTTCTCCAACGTCTTCCGAAAGGTACACCAATCTTTAACTCTTTTTAAATTTGATCGTGGAGCTATTAATCATGGTCTCCTTTACTATTTACTCTAACTCAGCCTCGAATGTTACTATAGGCGTAATAGTAGTGGCCACCACATGTAGATTCACAACCTACGCGAAGGAAGCTCTTCAGAAATTTGTATGCCCGTATCTCAGATTATTTAATACTATAAGCTAAAGTCCCTGTGGGGTGGGTATCGTAATTTTTTTTAGCGCCCTTTTCTGTAGGCGCGTGTTAAATGCTTCTTCAAGAATGTCCTTCCACGATTCGCGACCATACTACTCCAAATACGTACTCCCACTACTGACAGGGAGACAATCTTCCACAGCCTTTAATCTGGGATTTACGATCTTTCGAAAACCTGCTGGAAGACTTTAGGTATTCTTAAATAAAGCATCCATTAACGCTTTCATAGTTTACCAGTTGCTCCAATCCAACGTTATATCTACATCGATTGTCTCGTTCTCTGCTACTGTACCGAGTATCCTTCTTAATAACCTCCCATGAATCTGTAATCTCCCAACTCATACGCTAGTGCATCAAGTGCAGATTAAATTTATACATGCTGCATACGCTTCTTCGTGTCAGTTCGGGTCGAACAGGGGACCCAGTTCCTACAGGACAACAATGTTAGCAAAAAAAAAGCCATCAGCAAATCTTCAACTACTTTGAACTATTTTTAAATTCCCTACGTGTTTTGTGTAAAAGAAGAATTACATTGATAGCAAATATGCGAGTCCTTAAGCAGCTTTAAATCTCAAATAAAAACAACCCAGTTTTCAAGCGTTAGGATCTTTTCTAGGGTTAAATATATATATATAGCAACAACAAAAAATCCCTTTTGAGCTTTGATAGTTGTGCGTAGGTGTAGATTCCTCTACACTGAATTGCGTTTTTTCTACTCTGTTAAACATTTACAAAATTCAAGAGAATCGTCTCTATTCAACCCTTCCATCTCCTCTATATACATATATATGCCCACAATTTTCTTACGTCATGACTAGCGTGACAAGACATATTGTCGCCTCGAGCATATATAAACCATGTGTCCACTTCTCTCATTGGTTCACATCCTCTGTACATATATACATATGTATAAAAAGGAAAAGGTGAAGTCACTCACTTAAAAAAAAATAATAACAAAATAAAGAACGAAAAATAACCCCCAAGACACGACTTTGTGAATTCTCCTCCATCATTTCGGGTTCACATATTTTAAATTAAAATACAGAAAAAAAATTATTTTCCTCTCCAAAAAATCAACCGGGCAGCGGTCCGGCCATAAGTCAACTTTTTCGGAGCATCAATTTTAATAAGTTAAATGATTCGAATTGAATTCATCATAACCATCATCATCATCCAGGACTAACTGGAAAGTTTTATTTAAAATCAACAAGCTGCCCTTCAGCAGCACACAATTCCAACAACTCTCTCTTCAAGTGGTCTCTCTCATGCAAGGGCTATATTGGAACACAGAGGGGGGTGGTTATTCCCTTTATGCATATACGAAATAAAACCAAAAATAAAAAAAATAATACCAAAAAAGTATATTTAACCAGCAGCAAAGTGTTATGGGGTATATGATTTAATAATCACTCTATGGCCGTAACTGGTGCTCCTCTCTCTATGAGCCACATTACTACTATTTGCCCCCCAATATACATATGTACATGCACATATCTCACGCCCTGTTTGCTGGAGTTGTAATTAAGCATACATGACTTTTTAGTTTTTAAGCCGCTTTTTGGTCGTTTGAGACTTGTGTTTTCCACCACTTGACTCGTTCGTACCTTTTTGGGTGTGTGCTTTGTGTTTCATTTAAAACAATTCGGTTTTGGCTACTAGGAGAGCGGTGGGAGGAATGTGTAAAATTATATTTTACTAAGAATTTCAACAAGCTTCTCTACTGGAAATCGTTGCAGTTAAATGAGGTTAAGTAGTCATGCATACGATATGGCATTTTCAAATGGCAGCAGTCATAAATGGCAAAATTTCACACTTTAAATCGTGTAGACCAACTTAAAGTCAATTTCGACTAATCGATCCAGCTATTGAATGGGTGCTATAGACCAAATTGATCCATGGCATTCTTTGACGCTTGGGTTCAAGTCTCGTTACCATAGCACAGTACCCGGTCTTATTACTGTTGAACCGAGGCTGTCCTATCGACTGCTTCTAGGCTCAACTAGACTAACTTGAAGGCGATTTCGAAAAATAAGTCCCATTATAACGAAGGTAGACTGTTCTATCGATTACTTCTAGGTTCAACTAGAAGAACTTTCTACCAATAGGTTGAATCGTACCCAGGGTTTAATGTTCTATCGACTATTTCTAGGCTTAACTAGACCAACTTGAAGGCGATTTCGACCAATACGTCCTATTATCCAGTGGTGCTTAAAGTAGATTGTTCTCTATCGATGCCTATTTAAGTTGTGTTCGCCGATAGTTATACTTCTTCCCATTCTAAATCGAACAGCTCTAGACTCTAGATCTCCTGGCATCTCCTTTGTTTCAACTTAGTTCATATTCAGGCCTTAGTTCTTTGCCGTCTCTTTAAGTTGTTCAACATCATAAGCTTCTTATGCTGCCAAAAAGCAAGCCTTCCTACGATGTTCGGGTCATCTGCCTGTCTAACTAATTGTACAGAGTGTTCTGCTATTGACACTCTTCTTTAGACTGATGTTTGCCTTATTACCCATTCTGGGGCGACGTTTAAAAGCATTAGGGGCAGTCTATCCCTTGTCGTATTTCGAACTCTTCTGTTACTGCAGTTCACGTTGTGCATTTGATAAGTTTTCCATTTAAAGTAATGGAGCTCTAACCCAAATAAGACCTTGTTACAGCCTCTCTCCTTTTGTAGAGTCCCAGATCAGGTATACAGTGTTCCTTTGTACGCTTGCCAGAGTATAGCAACAGGACTTCTGGATTACTGACGCCATCAGTTGTGGTCTCGGGTGTGACGACGAGGACAAAAACAAGGGTGATGAGCTTTTGGGGTCAGAGCCATCTGTGTGAAACTATTTGAACTTCGCAGTGGTGGGTTAGTTTGGCTTGGGTTGGCTTTCACGTTGGGGAGTCTTGGGAGGGATCTTTTTCGGTTTTAGAGTTAGTGTGTTGGGTGGACCTGGTCTGTCTGGTCTGCCTAATCTGCCTGATGTATCTGCTACAGTCTTGATCGAACCAGTCAGTCTACAGTCATCAGTGGTATCTTCTTAATTTTGCTACGAAATTAAGGACCAACCTAAAATCCTTGAAAGGACTCTTTTCATTTTTAGTTTCAATTCCTTTCTACACCTACACAAGCCATCCCTACCGCGCTATCGAACGTGGAAACCTACTTCTATCGTGAATTTCTTCCTATATTCCTAAAAGAGGAGTGTGGGTGTGCAATTTTACTTCTAGTAAAACTGTGCATATTACACGACATTTGAAATATACAATTTGTAACAAGTTAAAAACGCGCAACGAACAACTATCACCTCACGTACTTATATGATAATATCCTTTCCATCTAGAGACGCGCGCGCGACACCAAAGAAATAACAAACAAAATGCAAAAAAAAACAACAACAACAACAACAAAAAATCATATACAAAAACCCCCGTTTATAAAATAAAAAGAAAAATATTATCAATTTACATCACTCTTCACTTAAGTGATTACACAACATCATACTGTACGTGACGCGATCTTGTGCTCATCTTACTAATAATAATTCATGATTCATCGGGGGATTGAGAAAAAGACGTCGTTTCCCATTTTCCGTGTGTAAATCCTTGAGAGAGAGAAAATTCTTGCGAAATATTATATTCAACCTTCTTTTCTCCACCAACATCGTGCGCGCTTTTGAATTTTTTTTGTGCTTTTTCATTCCTTTCCAAAGCAGCAGCATCAGCAAAGACCATCATCACCAGCTACCACAGCATACCATCTACCACCCCCCAAAACTTCCACACATTACCTTTTTCGCATACGTAAAATATTTACACATATGTGCACACAGGTAGAGTAGACACGACGGTGGTACCTGTGTCGTTTGTTCTGGTTTTGTGCAGTTCTAATAAACTTTTGTGGTAAAACAAAAAACATAAATTTCACTTAAAATCAATTAAACATATACAAAAACAGAAAAATTCCTCTTCATGAGATGTTTGAAAGTGCCCTAAGTCACATAATTCGTGCTCTCAATGCTGAAAGTGCCCTAAGCCACCTAATTCGTGTTGGGTAGAGAATGTTGTTGGTGTAGTTATTATTGGTGTTAATAAGTTCTGTTTTCCGGTTTTTTGTAATTAAAATTTATTCTGTGGATTGTAAAAGGGTGTTCGTTCCGCCGATGATGTTTTGGGGCATGTTTTAGAAAAAAAAAACGTGTTAACATAATCAGTTGTTTCACTCTGCGATTCCTGCTATCTGTACCCGTAGGTATTTTATGTAGTTTAGATTGCACATCATCCAATACTATCTAAATAGAAGGGCGAAGTAGAAAGCTGTTGGTAGAGTCCACACCATAAAAGAAGGGAAATGAGCGCTCATGTGGAATTGTGATTGAGAATGTAATTGATAAGAGGTAATAAAAAGCTAATAAAAAGTCATACAAATTCGAAATCCACAATCCTAGAGAAAGGAGAGCGCATATGGAATTGTGATTGAGAATATAAATTTGAAGTGGTAATAAAAAGGTACTAAAAAAATCATAAAAATTCACAATCCACAATCCTACAGAAAAGAAAACGCATGTGGAATTGCGATTGAGAATGTAATTGAGAAGGGGTAATACAAAGGTAATAAAAGGGTAATAATTAAGTCATAAAAATTCACAATACACAATCTTAAAGAAAGGAGAGCCCATGTGGGATTGTGATTGAGAATGTAATTCAGAAGTGGTAATAAAAAGATAATAAAAGGGCAATCTAAACGTCATAAAAATCCTTTTAATAAACATATAAGCCGGTAATTTGCATTTTAATCAAACACTAGTGAAATTACTGACTTCTGGGAAGCTTGAGATTCTCATTGAGTGAAACATATGATAATCCGTTTGTTTATATTGCGCTCTTTCAACTGGCAGCTTTCATCATTTTCAAGATTGGATGACATCAGGCATTTTCATAAAGTAGAACCAAAAAAAAAAAAATGAACCAAGAATTGTGTTAAATCCTAGAGGTGGTAATTGACAGGTATAATTAGGAAAAAAAAAATAACTAGTCACAATATGGATCAATATACACACATAAACATACACAGGCTTAGAAAAGTTATAATTCAACTATAATTACTTTTCGTTTTAAGTCTTGTATTTCAGCCAAAATGTAAGCAATAATAGCCTCGAACTTCGACAAAACCTCATATATACCACCATCCGCCGTCCAATGTTTTACTTACTATCATCCATCGTCATACCACCCACAAACCAGCCTATCGGTTATCGTTCACTCTAAGTGTATCCTTAACCACCAGTAGTATAACAATGCGGTTAAAGCTTTTAAATAAATAATACTAAGCACTTAACCGTTTCTTATATATAAATATATATATGTACATATATATATAGGTATGTATAATGTATGTTACAACAAGGAATCATCAACCAAACGATCTTGTTGTATGTATATATAGTATATGTATGTCTATAATGCCGACCCCATCCATCCATCCATCCAGCATGAACACAAAAACGAGCCCCATCAACCTTTTCTTAACCTCTTAAGCCACTAAACAAGAAACCAAGCGCGGCACGAGCAACACCTTTACCTATGATGAGCTGAAACAACAAGAACAGCAGCAACAACAACAACAACAAAAACCAATTTTTTCACATTTTCTGTACTCTCTCTCTCTCTCTCCACTCCCAATACTAAGCTTTCTTCTTACAATTTTCTTTTTAAGAACCACCCTGCATATTCACCCTTTAATATTTTTTTGATGGTGTATAGTATGCCTTAGACGTGCAGGAATATATTTTTGTATATGTTTATATATATAGAAATACTTTTTCCTTCCTAGTCATCTAATTATTATTTTCCATGAAAATCCCTCAAGGAGAGCAGAAAGGAAGGCACACACACACAGGATTCATACCTGAACTGAACTGAAGGACGAAAGAGCCACGATTAATATTGCAAGTAATATGATATTCCTTCTGCCATATTCTATTTTCTTTTTTCTTTTTTTTTTTGTTGAGAAAGCAGCACACACACACACAGAAAAAAAAACGAAGAAAAATTGCTGAGATATTTTTTAATCTATTTTCCTTCATTTTATTCATTTATTTTTTTTTTACTTTTTTACTTTTTTTTTTTAACATAAAAAACACGTGTAAAATGCCCAAAATTCTTTGTTGTTGCCTACGAAGTTTTTGTTTTTGTGGAAGACGAAAATTAAGGATACGCCGCGCCTGTTAACAAGGATGGTTTCCTAGGATATTTATTTGAAATACTCTCTCCCCTCCTCAAACCAAGCCATATTATCTCTCTACGCTAGGCAAAAAAACATGTTATATTGCCTGATAATTGGGCTTTCGCCCACCCCCACCCCTTAATACTTCTTATACGTTCAAAAAAAAAGGAAATTGGTGTAAGAGCTTCTGCTAACACAAAAAAAAATCATTTTTATCCTTGAATAGATAACAAATATCGCTTGAAAATTTCCCTCATGAAAAAAATAAAATAATAACACTCCTTCCACCCTACCTGCCTACCATAAAAAAACCTCATTTTTTATACTCTCCTCATATATACAAGTGTATTTGAAGACCATATATGAAGAAGGAGAATATTTCCCAGATTAGGAGGCATCATTCTACACTCCGAAAAGGAGAGAAAGCAAAAAAATTAAAAAAAAAAACAGGACGACAAATCAAAAATCTAAGATCAACATCCCAATATCACCTTGGGTACCTCCTGAGTATGTCCTTAAAAAAAATAATGAAAAAACGAAATTCCCCTCTTCAAATTCTCTCTCTCGATATTGAGTCGTGTGCGCCCTTCTTCAAAATTTTATTTATTGCCTCTTGTTTGTTATCGAAGGAGAATCACAAAAAAAAAATAAAATAAGTGATTGAAGTCCTTTTCGTATCAGTGATTATGTGAGTGCCCCAAAAAAAACTGGAAAAAATTGGACCTTTTCGTTAGAGATATATGCCCAAGTCCTGCAGGACCGAGGGTCGTGGAGGGGGTTATACCTGAAGTGGTAGAGAAGGGGTAAGGATATTATTATTTTTTTATATTGATAAATTAAGTTTCGCGGAATTAATCGAAGTGAAATTGAGAACCCGGATAGCAAATAAAACGCATAGAGGGCAAACTCAACATAAATACGATATAGATAAACTAAAACGGGAAGAAATAAGAGATGCATACACCAACATGCTGTCGTACAAAACTTGAGAGAAGTAGATTAACAGCCTAACATCAACGACAAAGCAAGTCAAAAGCACAGCATAAAGGGGGGCAGCAGAAGAGGCACTAGGCTGGGCACCTAGACAGACTAGAAATGATTGTTTTGACCAGGACTGTAGAACCGCAATCGAAGAAAGAAACCAGAGCCATCGAGTGTACATCGCAAGGCCAACAAGAGCAAGGATGGAAGTCTTCAAGGAAAAAAGAATAATCGCAGACAAGCTTTGCAGAAAGAAGAAGAGGGAATATCTAAATAGGAGAATCTTGCAGATACAGGAAGACTTCAATGAAGGGAGAACTAGACAAGCGTACAAAGGAACTCGCCAGATCACCAATAAGTTTCAGCCAAGAACGGACATCTGTAAGTACATAGATGGGAGCTTGTTGGCAGATCCTGATAGGATAAAGGAAAGGTGGAGAGAGTATTTCCAGAACCTATTGAATCCTATCCCCATATTAAACGAGAATGCACAGACAGAGGCATTTGTAATTCCCCAAGATAACATCTCAATAGAACCACCAACACTGGATAAGCTGTTAAATGGCAGAACAGCAACAAATCGCCTGGTGCCAATGGAATAGCAGCTGAGCTGCTAAAGGAAGGAGGACCCCAGCTATTACAAACCTTACACGAACTCATATGCACCACCTGGGAGGAAGAAGTTATACCAGAGGACTGGAAGAAAGCGATTATATGTCCAATCTACAACAAAGGAGATAAATTAAACTGCGAAAACTACAGAGGCATCTCACTCCTCAGCATCATCTACAAAATCTTCACAATACTTGTGAAACAAAAACTGGAACCTATAGCGGAAGGCCTTATAGGAGAATATCAAGCTGGTTTTAGGCCAAACAGGTCAACATCGGACCAACTGCTGACCTTAAGGCAAATTCTGGAGAAAACCTGGGAAAGGAATGTAGATGTATACCAGATATTTGTCGACTTTCAACAGGCATATGACTCAATAAACAGAGAGAGGCTATACGAGATCTTATCGGAAATAGGAGTCCCCTCAAAGTTGGTACAACTAATCAAATGCGCCACAAATAGCTCACTGGCGAAAGTAAGGATCCAAAATGTTATAACAGAGGAGTTCGAAGTACGTCAAGGGCTTAGACAAGGAGATGGGCTGGCCCCCATGCTTTTCAACCTGGCCCTAGAATGGGTGATAAGGAAAACGTCAGTCCAGAGAAGTGCATCAATAGCTACCCAGTAGGTACAATTACTTGGATATGCGGATGACGTAAACATCGTGGGAAGGTCCTTTTTGGCAGCAAAAGAAATCTATGTCGAATTAAAAGAGGCGGCAAAGGACATAGGCCTGAAGATAAACGAAGAAAAAACGAAGGTGATGCAACAATCCAGAGCAGGAAGATTTAGAATGGGAAGAAACATAACCATCGACGAACATAACCTAGAAGTAGTCGATAAAACAGTCTACCTTGGGTCTACAATCACAAACAGAAACGAAGAAAAAGAGGAAATAACCAGACGAATACTACTGGATAATAGAGCCTTTTATGCCCAAAAACAAATCCTGCACTCAAGATTTGTACACAGGAAAACGAAACTCTCACTCTACAAAACAGTAATACGACCAGTACTGTGTTATGGTAGCAGACTTGGACTATGACCCAGGACATAGAGGAACGAGTCAACAGGTTTGAGAGAAAAATCCTCTGATGCATAATAGGCCCAACCAGAGAGGATGGAATATGGCGAAAAAGATACAACAACGAGAAATTTTTGACGACAACAGATTGAGACTAGCCGGCCACGTAATCAGGATGGAGGACAATCGTATCCCAAAATGGCTTATAGCCTCAGAAATTTCGGGAAGTAGGCCAGTAGGTAGACCCAGGAGGAGATGGATAGACTCTGTCAATGCAATGCTCAACATCCGAAACTGGAGATAAGCTGCAAGGGACCGTCAAACTTATAGAAATGCTCTAGAGGAGGCCACGGCTCGATTTGGGCTGTAGCGCCATTGGATGGATGGAATTATTTATCTTGTACAAATACCGACACAAAAAAAATTAAGAGCGAAAAAAAAAACAGAAAAAGGAATATGCACGAGAAAAATTCACCAGAAAATCTTTTCCACCTTTGCACACTGATTAAGTTCAACAATTTAAAAATTGCCAACTGTCTTGTATTTGCCAAAATAATATATGAAAAGTATTTTTTTAATTAGGCAAGGATTATTTTCAGGACGAGAAGATACCGCGAAATGTAAAAATAAAATTTCACAATCATCCTACTACGCCCGACCAACCAAGCCCTTCCATTCCCCATTCAAACTTTGCTTATCTCAAAAAAAAAAATTGTATTTATCAAATTTTAAAAATATCCTTTTTTTGTGGAACTTTTACTCGCGATAATATTATATTTCCCTTTTCCTTCTTAGTATAACAACAACAACAGCATTATGAAAAAAAAACGAGTCCTGCTTGCGTGCGTGTTTATAAATGTGTTAAACTGAATTATTCAGTGGCGTTGAGAGTGTGGCAGTTTTTTCACTCCTGCATTTTAACATAATCAATTTTTTTTTTGCTATTTGATTCCCCCGAAAATTAAATGTAGCGGCTTGATGCTTTTAACGAGGTATTAAATGATTTTTTGTTTTAATTTATTAACGTAAAAATACCTGGAAAATAATGGACAGAAAGGGGATTTGTTCAGAGAGATGAGAGAGTGAGAGATGCCCCAAAAAGCTTAATATACTTAACAAATCCACTGGACCACACTCGACAGCCCAATAAAATGAAGCAAAAAATCTTTTCTGTCATGGTGTAGTGAGACGATAACTAAGTCAGATTAAAGAATGGCGACCAGAGAGAACTTTATAATGTCTGCTACAGGCAAGGCTCATATGGTAGGTCTCTATAAGAACTATCTCCCTGAATGTAAGAAAGCTAATCGAGAAGCATGAACTAACCTATTCCTATTCCTATTCTTCCTATTCTCCTCTATTCTTCAAACCAAGCTACTACTAGACATTGCACCATGAACTGAACGACATGACGGACTGGTAGTACAAAGGGTTACACCTAAGCTTGGTTTTTTCATATAAAAAAAAAAAAAAAAAAAAAAAAAAAACTGTGGCAAGAATAATGCTAAACTATCGAAAGAACTGGAGATTCTGCCGGACTAAGCAAGATCTAAAAAGTAAGGAGCACTCCAATCCCGACTTTCGTTAAGAATGCTGAAGGGACTTACGACGGACACATAAGTAGCCGAATACAAATAAAACTCGCCCGCTCTTAGCATGAAACTGGCACGGTAAGCCTGAGTAAAAATTATACCTTTTCAAATGTAGCCCCCGGTACAGCCATGTAGAAATGGTAGGGTAAAAAAAAGGGTAACAAAAATGGCAAAATACATTTAAAAAACACTTAAAATGTTTAAGTGGATTTTTATTACCCTTTTATTACCATTTTATTACCCCTTTATTACCAATTTTTATGTATAATTTTGATTGACAATATAATTGAGAGAGAGTGACGGTTGATCGCTTGTGGAAACTTCAGACTCTCTCTCTCTCATGGAAACCAGCGGTGCGCAAATGCGGGATCCCCCACAATTTTTGCGGGATCAACAATGCGGGACTAGACATGCGGGATCTGCGAGATTCGCGGCATTTTTGTGGAGTAGAATCACCTGATATAAGAACGGGGAATTAATAGAGAAACACAATATTGCAACGTATTAATAAAAAATATATTTAGGCTCTCCGAACATGAGTCGACTGCTTGCCCCTGTACGAAAGTGGAAGTCCTTACACGGGACGACAGAAACAAGACCGACTTGAAACTAGTTTGAACTGGTCCCGTGCAACTGTTCTTGCCGGTCGAAAGCGATTTCAGTTAGGTGGTTGCACTTCATCTGAACTACTAGACATTTTGACAAAACCTTATAATCAAAAACTATATGTGGGCACGGAACACCGATTGATCGAAAATCAGTTGTGCTCGTGTGTGGACAAAAGTTTCATTTTGATTGCAAACTGGTTCTGCGAGTGATTATTGTAAAACAAGTTTGAAATTGGGATTGTAAAACAATCGACTCGCGTGCGGAGGGCCTTACATTCCACAAAATTGCCCTAATAAAGCATCCTGCCGGCTTAAACGATTAATAACAGGATACCATTTTCCCGCTTTGGTCGGGTCTTCACATAGCGGACGATAGACATCTTTGTTCACCTGGTAGTCTGGTACTGCATGCGTCACAGTCTTTGTCGGCTGGTTAGAAGGATTGTTTTGTTTTAGGAGGCATAACACTCAGAAGAGGCTGTCTCCTGCTAACCCCGACTGTTGTGGCTCAGCTTACTCTTAGCCTCTTATCATATCTTTTTTCTATTTTCGAGCTAAGCTTACTACCAGACATTGCACCATGAAGTAAACGACATGGAGGACTGATACTATAAAGGATGACACCTAAGCTTATACTCTTCCTCATAAAAAAATCGTTAAAATATCTGCCTACTAAGCAATACAGCTATTAACACAAAATCGTCTAAGTATATTTATATGTACGTGTATCCGAACGTGATCAATTACTGAGTTTCCATGCAGGGTTTACCTTCGGTTAAATCAGAGTAAGCGTCCGGTGGAAATGCGGGTTGAGTAAAGTTTCGTTAAATCCAAGAAAACTCCACTAGGAGGATTAAGCTGGGTTTTGCATATATGTGTTTGTTTAAATGCGTTTACCGCAAGTACAGTTCACACGTAAAGTTCATCCCCCCCCCCGACTCCCCTAACCCTACCTATGCTCCTCTATTCTTCAATCCAAGCTATATATATATCACCGTACGGGGATTAACCTTGCCGCTTATTGTATTATATGTCAACCGAGAGCTACTTAGTCAGACAAACAAAGTATTCAGGTCAACTTCACTCGGTCCCGCAGGCTTGCGGGATTGAGATTTTGTTGCGGGATTGGATTTCCTAACTCTAAGGGAGTCAATCTTGAAGTGTATCTCTTATATATATGTATATATATGATTCCTCAATTAACTAAAACTAATTAAAATAAATATAAATAAAAACTCCATATAAAAATAAACAATATAAACATTTTTACCTTGCTGGAAACCAGAACAGGGCGACGGCAAACACCTCTAACACTATAACCTTAACTATATATTCTGACTACGAATTTATATTTTATGCAAAATCATACTCTGAACAATAAAAAAAAGAGAATATCCAAATCAATAATACATCAACCATTGTCTGTTTTTTTTTATTATTATCTTTTTACCTATCTATAGAAGACACACAGTCATTGCCCCTTGCTTAAACAATAAAGATTTAACGATCTTTAATATTCCGGAATTTTTAATTAAAATTTTTTTGCATTTTATTTTTCATCGTCTTCTATTCATCAGAGATAAGCTAGCTACTGTCCGAATTTTCTATTTATAATAAAAAAAAAGTAAAAGTGTTTAAAAAAAAACACAGTGTGTGTGTGAAGAAGGCAGGTGATAATCGTTAAATACTTGAACCAAAAAAAAGGGGCGACATTTTTTAGTAAAGAAAAAAAAAAGGGAATATTGTCATCATAACTTTTACTATTAACACTATTAACACCAATTTTTAAGTTAAAATTTATAAAAAAAATAACGAAGCAAAACAATTTTTTTTTTTTGATAAATATATGTATTCTCACCAATTAAATTATGTATATTAATCGCCGCGTGTTTAGAGATGCCTATACACGAAAGCAAAAAAAATATATACATATATACGGTATAACCACCAAAAATCACGCCACATTAATCAAGGCATTATATGAACATGAACAACAAAAAAAAAACACTTTGAATATATTCACAACATCATAGGATATCATATTTCACACACAGGTGAAAAAAAACAGAGGTGAAAAGATTGCATTTAAAATAAAAAAAACTCTTTCTCTATATTTTTGTTGTTGTTGTTTTGTTTGTTGTACGCGCGCGAGAATTTTCACTGTTTTCACTCGTTTTTTTTTTAAACACTTTAAACACTTAAACACTCATTTTTGGATGGAAAAACACTTAAAACAGTTACGACAAGAAAAATATGCTATATGATGATGAAAAATCAGTGTCAATGTCACACGCGGATTGGATTAGTTGGAAAAAGTGGCAAAATAAATATTTCACGACGAAAAAAATATATGTATGTATATATCTATATAATACTGTGATTACGATTATGTTATCGATAAAATCCAAACTCTCCCCTTAAAAAAGAACAGGCGCCGGGGTAGGTATGGGGCTCGACGAAAAGCGCCTATTTTCGAAGGGTAGTAGAATAAAAAAAAAACGGCAACTTCTTGTGTGATTTTTCGCTTATATTGTGTTCAGAGAGAGAGAAAAAAAGAACGAAATATATTTTATTTTTTTTTTTCGTCTTCTTTTAGAATCGATTACCGGGGAAATTTCCTGTTTTATTATTTTTTATTTTTCGTTCATCGTTGTTTTTTTTTATTATTATTCTGAAGCGTATAGGACACGCAAAAATATTGGGCAGAAACACACATCTGTTGAATACCGAAGACAATTATTCACCAGGAATTTCTCTCATATTTCGTACACATGCGGCGCGCGCGACGAGCTGCCTGCTTCTCGCCCTCACCTGAGCACGGAGCGAGTGGTGCGAGTGTAATATGGCGAGGAGGAGGTAAGGAGCTAAACTAAAACGTGAAAAAACCATCAACAGCCTCAGAAGCAGCAGCAGCAGCAGCAGCAGCAAGCACCAGCGGCAAAAAACATACAAAACGACATATATTTATATATATATATGTATATATATATATATATATATATATATATATATATATATATATATATATATATATATTCTCCTCCTCCACCAACCCCGAAGAATTTAAGCCCATAGTAAAGTGATATACATACATACACACATACATACACATGCATGTATAAAGGTAAAAACACGTTTCCAAAAAGGGATCTTTTCGGGGGGTCTCTGGTATTTTGTACAGAAAAAAAATTGTTTTTTTTTTCATCATTTCGGGGAAGCCAAAAAGAATAGTAGTAGTCGCACACCTCCTTACAATGCTTCACAGCACACACAATACAATCCATCGAAGGATAACAAAAAAAAACGAAGGACAAGAGACGAGCACACGACGTCGAGGGGTTGGTTGGTGCCGTAAGGCAATGGAGCGAGGGCTAATCCTGCATATTGAAAACTACTATGAAGAGAGGGGATAAAATCGGGTTCGTTTTTTTTTTATTCTTACCTGTGCAGCAGTGTACACGAAGGGCTATTTAAGAATTCGATTGAAGAAGACGAACGAGAGAAGGCAGCACACAAGCCCTTGTAGGTAGAAATATATACTTGCTTATATATATATGGATATATATACACACACACACACACACTCATAAATCTATACCCAAATAGATTTTTGCAAGGACAAAAGAAAATCCCTCGAAGTTCTTTCTGTGTATCCTTAAATATCGTGTGGATGCCTTCTATATTTCTTCTTGATACTGGCCTGCATGCAGATCTGGACTGGCCTACCAAGTTACCGGGAGTTTCTCGGTGGGCCGTGCCGATTGCTAAATCAAAAACAAACCCTTCTTGTCAAGTTCATTACAATTTTTGTTAAATTTTCGAAGTTGTGTAGTGTTCGAAGAAAATACTTATGCGGCCCATCTTGAAAATACAGCATCGATTGTTATTCCATATGTGGGTTGTAGATTCGGTTGGGTTATTATGTACTAATTTTCAAATCAAAAATTCTGTTCAAGCAATATTGTCAAAAGGATTCAACTAATTTCTGCAAAATTAACATTAAAATCTCCTGAAAAAATCATCGAAAATTCGGCTAAATTATCTCCTACGATACTTAACCTTCGCGGTTATATATACATATATACAGGGTGTCCCACATAAACTTACAAAGCGGCCGGCTGTGGATAGGTCTTGGATAGACGAACAAAAAATCGTATGGGTGGGGGGGGGGGGGGGAAATCGTAACGGTTTAGCCGCTAGGGCGTTTTGAAGTTTTTTTGCTAGAGTTTTACATATCACCCTGTATTTTTGTAACCGTGTAACCCATTTTCATGATTATGGTACTGGTGTACGCAGAATTCCCCCACCTATCTACGACGGTAAAAATAATGGTCCTATCTTATAAACTTTTGGAGTTATGAGTCGCCAAAGTCAAAATTTTGTATTTTTTTCACTAAAATTTCAACTAAAACCACCTTTTTCTCCAAAAAATACGTGATAAACCTAAACTTTTTTTTCCAAAATTAAAAAGTTTGGACAATTTCCTATAAATAATGTACACCGGTACCATAATCATGAAAATGGGGTACACGGTTACAAAAATACAGGGTGATATGTAAAACTCTAGCAAAAAAACTTCAAAACGCCCTAGCGGCTAAACCGTTACGATTTCCCCCCCCCCCACCCATACGATTTTTTGTTCGTCTATCCAAGACCTATCCACAGCCGGCCGCTTTGTAAGTTTATGTGGGACACCCTGTATAAGTAACGGACACGATGGTGTAAGAATTTGATGAATTCTGTGAATTTTTGATTTGGTGAAATATACACAACAACCATAATAAATTCTCTCCTATCGATTTTATCTTGAGAAGCACATATGTTTGTATGTATATTAGCAATAGCTTCTAGGGTAACATTAGGTTCACCTGCATTTCGTATTGTAAGTTTACTATATTTAGGGTAGTAATTCGGGGTATATTTTTATTTTGATATATCGCAACTCCCGCAGCTCTAAAATTTTCCCGTTTAAATTTTACTATTACTCTTAACTAAATTCTAACCTCAACTCTTAAAAAACAACCGAAGTCCACTGAACTCATCAACTCTATACTAAATTTTTAAATTTTTACCTACATATGTATGTCTTAACCCTAGGACCCTACTCTGGGGTTCTTCAAACCCCACAAAGTCTTACCGGCCCTGGCGTTTCGGCTGTATTAGTGGTAGGGCCAAGCGATTTTTACCATTGGGAGGGGGACCAGTATAGAGAAGAGTGCTGCAGAGAAAATCTTTAGTTCTATTTTAGAAGTGATACAGTGAATATTTGTTTAAACGTTGGGGTTAGCGTAACCCCACTAAATGTAAATTTCCTGAAAATTGATAATATTCATCGCTTGCAAAAATTCTGATATCCTTCGAATTTTCGATTCATACATTTTTTACGTGTTATTTATACCTTTTTCTTTAGTACTCAAGACTAAAGTTATTTAAAAAAAGCACGAAAAAAATTTTATAATTTTTTCCTTAAATTTTAATAAAAATTGCAAAAATAATTTTGTTCATGTTTTTAATTGCACTTTTTTCGGGCTAAATTTTATCTAATGCTATTTTGCCATATACCACGCGATTCTGCACCTTCTGCTGATTAAAATTAAAAAAAAAATGCCTATCTACAATGAAAACTCACTTAACGGTATCGAGTTAAAATACTGGGGTGCACGTAACCCCTATGTAGGAGATTTGTTATATTTGAATAGTGTAGGGTCCTAGGGTTAACTCAACGCAACTCAACTTTTAATCAAACTCTTAAGTCTACTCAACTTATCTAAACTCAATTTAACGCTTAACTCTTCTCTTACTCAATTCTAAAGTCAATTCTTAACCCAACTATTAGCGTAACTCGTAATCTTTAACTGAAACTCAATCTTTAACTGAACTGTAAACTCAACTCTCACATTCTCTTAACTCAACATAGGTGAACTCGACTTATCTAAACTCAAGCCTTTGCTCAACTCGTACCTTAATGCAACTCTTAAACCAACTCGTTAATCAGCTCAAGTTGACTCATCTCACGACAAATATTACGACAGGCCGTTAAGGCGTTATACAATTTTCAGTCAAGGCATACTCGTCAATTTTACACCCTCAAGGTCAGCGCCAATAGATGTTTCAAATGAAAGAACCGAAATTTTGAATTTGGCGAATCTTAATCTTATAATTTGGTAGGGTGGCACCATCACTTTTACATGTTTAGATAGGTGACAATATTCTTACATAGGTGTCCTATCCGTGAAAGCAGATTGTACGGTAATAAAAATACAGGGTGATATGTAAAACTCAAAAGGGCCGAAATTTTTCAATATCCCGGTCCTAAATTCATTCTCAGTCCAGCCCTGCCTGCATGTTTGTTCCTAAACATATATATATGTATGTTCATTCCTTAGTGTTTCTGATCTTAAGGTACAGGGTTCATGTCTCCATTTACGATAGACCCTTTGTTCTGACACTGGTTTTCTCTACAATTCTTCACAGCATTTAAGGCAGATATGCACCCCAAAAAATGAACGTAAGAAACAAAAAAAAAATAAATAGATACAAAAAAAAAGAAAATTTCAACAAAACGAACAACATCCATAAAAACTACATACAACAATAATCCGCTGTGCTACATATTATTAACAAAAAAAAAAAAACCAAAATAAAAGCACACCATTTTCACAAGGATTTCAAGATCCCATATACAATATCATCATCATCATCATCCCCCAACCAACCAACCAACCACCACCAGAGAGTCTCAGAGCTCAGCATCGCACCCCATATGCAGAGACGACACGTAAAAGTAAGAAGGAGAAGTATTTTACGTATAACAGCAGCAGCAGCACAAGTAGACAATGCTATGAAAAACCATTTAAGGATATGCCGACAGGACGATTAATGGTGCATAACTCTCACCATATGTGTCCTTTTACGTTTTCTTAATCTTTAAACAGAGTAGACAGCATATTTATTTCATTTTAACAACAAAAACAACATATACTAAGAATATATATGTATGTATATTTTCTACAGCCAGTCATACCATACCTCTATACAAACATATATATAATCGCGTGTCCTTCCATCCTCCTCCTCATCGCATCATCGTAACATTTCTGTGTGTATTTATGGCATTTTATACTATAAGAGTTTTACAACAGTTCGGTGTAACATTTCTTGAGAAAAATAAAGAAATAAAAAATAAAAAAAAAAAACAAAGAATTCATGTACCATACATAATATAAGAGGTGTAAGGACATACACAGAATAAAAAGAAATAAAAATAAATAAATAGGTAGAAATATATGGAAAATTTTTGAATATATGTGTATGTATGTACATATGTAAACAACAACCAAAAACATAAAACCAAAAGCACAAATCCACAAAGGCATACCACCACCACCCCCCAAAAAACATGTCCTGGTATCATTAGTTATATTGTCTTAAGACTGACACGCATATATCTTTAAAATCTTTTCCTCCACAATATATGCCACACAATATCCCCATACCACCCACATCACCGCCCGCGTCGGGTAGAGCACAAGCCTGTCCGCCAAACGTTTTTATGTGTAATCTGTAAGGGTGCGCTCTGACTATCTCTCCCACCCATCCACAATTCCCAGAAAATGTAAGAAATTCTCAGGTGAAATATTTTGTTTTTTTTTTAAAGGTGTAAACATGCATGACCTGTTTTGAAAAATATAAAATAGAAAGCACTCGACATATGCTGCAAGAACAATAAATTTTCACTTAAAAATTCACTCACTCATTTATATGTATGTATAATATATTTCATATAGTAGTAGAGAGATCGCGTTTCGTTTTTTTTTTCTTTCTTTCATTTCGCTTGGCATATTGTACTATACACTTATATCGCCATGTTTGTCGCTTAAATTTCACTGATCGAGCATAGTCTCGTTAAAGAACGAAATCTTACTCTTTGATATCGCGAGTCACTCACAGAGAACACTAAATGGCGATGAACACGTTGTTTGGACTCGTAGGAGTTTGAAAATATTCCTTTTGTTTGGACTCGTAGGAGTTCGAAAGTTCTCCCAATGTTTAAACTCGTAGGAGTTAAAAGTAATACCGTTGTTTGGACGCGTAAGAGTTCGAACAATACTCCCCATGCTTGGACTCGTAGGAGTTCGAAAATACTCCTCTTATTTGGACTCTTAGGAGGAGTTCGAAAATAATCCCATAGTTTTGACTCGGAGGAATTCGAAAAAAATCTTTTTGCTTTGGCTCGTAGGAGGTCGAAAATAATCCTATTGTTTGGACTCGTAGAAATTCTAAAATTTTCCCTTTATTTGGACTGGAAATTCCGCCATTGTTTGGCTCATAGGAGGCTTAAAATAATTCCGTTGTTTGCACGCGTAAGCGCTCGAGCACACTCCCGTTGTTTGGACTCGCAAAAGTTCGAAAATACTTCTCTTATTTTGACTCTTAGGAGGAATTCGAAAATACTCCCATTGGTTGGACTCACAGGAGCTCGATAATACTCCCTTTGCTTGGGATCGTAAAAGTTCGAAAATAATCCTGTTGTTTATCCTCGTAGAAATTCGAAAATACTCCCGTTGTTTGGACTCATAGGAGTAAATACTCCCGTTATTTGGACTCAAAGGAGTTGGAAAATACTCCTGCTGTTTGGACTCGCAGGAGTTCGAAAAAAAAACTCCCCTTATTTGGACTGAGATTTTTTGCCTGTACCGTGCACAAAAATGTGGCTGCAGGCAGAGGTATTCGGGCGGTAAAGAGAAGTGTCTGCCGTGATAAAAGGCAGTAGATAAATGTGCTCGCAGAAAAAGTGAAAAGCGAGGCAAACCAAGGCAGCAGTAAAGTGCTCTACCAAATTACTAAACAGCTCTCGGAGCTCTCGAAAGCGCTCTACTAAAAAGCATGCCGTTAAGAGTTGAGATCAGTGCTGCCATTTTGTCATTTGTGAGGGGAATAAAATTCGCCTTTTTAGGGGAGTTTTTAGGTTGTCAATGGAGAAATAACAAAATTTTCCATTCGAAATTTTTGTTTATAAAATTCTCAAGAATATCAAGCTTAAATAAAAACATTACATTAACTGCAGCTAACTAAATGCCCCTATTCCATATACAGGTCAGGCCGGTAGGTACGTCTCGATAAAGGCCGCACATTACTCAGTCTGACTAAGGTATGAAGACTTGAGGCATACGCCTGACAGGCGGTGGACTGCAGGTGGACTTCATGGTGACATATACAGGCGAAGGCGACAGTTTAGCGTATCAATTTGTTAATTTAGGTGTAAAAATGTTGATGGCTTCAACGAAAATTTTAATTTCAAACTGAATAGAAGTTCAGATGATCTTCAGACAAGGACTGACAATGAATGCCCACACACACATAAAGATTTTTGTCAGTTGTCTTGGGGTGCAGCCCCCCCCCCCAACCTGACCACACAAATTCCCAAACCCCAAGAGATCATCTCAGTACTTGGTAGTTCTTAAGAGGAGATCCAAATTCCTCCTATAGTGCCTTCGACTTTGACTGTAACATAATATAAAGCGAATCCTATCTTGGTCTCTCCTTGAATAAAAATCTTATTTATTTGGGGCTCTAAGAAGTATCCTAGCATGACTACTAGATTAAATACAGAAAAGGACCCTGATGCCCTATAGCAGCCTTGACAAAATATTATTGGTATTATCTTAGGAATAAGTCACTTCAGATAAGACCGCTTGGATAATTACCTACGTTTACAACCGACTTTTTACGCACGGTACAGACAAGAAATCCATTCACAACTCGACTGTGGAATAATCTTCCGCAGTCAGTATTTTACGAACTCCTACGAGCTTTTTTTTCTGGAATTGAATTTTCATATGCGCGTTGTATTTTTGTCGAAGGATTTAGGGTTATTTATGGCGATGATCCCGTTGTTTTAACTCGTAGGAGTTCGAAAATACTTCTGTTGTTTGGAGTCGTAGAAGTTCGAAAATACTCTTGTTGTTTGAACTCGTAGGAGTTCGTAAATATTCCCATTGCTTGGAGTCGTAGGAGTTCGAAAATTCTCCTGTTATTTGGACTCGTAGGAGTTCGAAAATTCTCCTGTTGTTTTGACAGGTTTGAAAATACTCCCGTTGTTTGGAATCATAGGAGTTCGAAAATTCTCTTGTTTTTTTGGACTCGGAGGAGTTCGTAAATACTCCTGTTATTTGGACCCATAGCTGTTTGAAAATACTCCCGTTGTTTGGACTCATAGGAGTTCAAAAATACTCTTGTTGTTTGAACTCGTAGAAGTTTGTAAATACTCTCATTGTTTGGAATCGTAGGAGTTCGTAAATACTCCTGTTATTTGGACCCATAGCTGTTTGAAAATACTCCCGTTGTTTGGACTCATAGGTATTCGAAAATTCTCCTGTTTTTTGGACTCGTACGAAGGAGTTCCAAAATCCGACTCGATCCGACTCGAAGGAGTTCCAAAATACTCCTGCTGTTTGGACTCGAAGGGTTCGTAAATACTCCCGTTGTTTGGACTCATGGGAGTTCGAACATACTTACGTTATTTAGACTCATAAAAGTTCAAAAAGACTCCCATTATTTGGACTCGTAGGAGCTCGTAAACACTCTTGTTGTTTGGACTTGTAGGAGTTCGTAAAAACTCCTGTTGCTTGGACTGGTAGCAGTTCAAAAATACTAACTGCGTTTTAGGGTAATTTTTTAATAAATTGTATGGAGTCATAGGAGTTCGAATGGTGATAAATATCAAGTCAAATGTGTCTACTTTCATCAGTAGATCCAGCGCGACCATTTACCAACTGATTGTTAATGGAAATGAAATTGTCATAAGGAGAAGACTATCCCAATTGACTCTTTGTACACGTTTAAGACTAATTAAATTTGACATTGTTGAAATATCAGTATCGCTTAACTGGAAGAGTCGTTTCAATTCGCTACAAGTCCACACTGTGAAGTTCTTATCAATGACAAAATGATTTTATCTATTTTTACGCGCAACATTTATTGTATTTAACGCATTCGTGCCGCCAGTTTTTTTTTATCTCGAGTCTAGAGTAATGTTTCTTATGAAGATAAAAAGGTAATGCCTTTTGGTAGTTCGGTTTGGTTTGGTTCGGTTCGTTCACTTGCGCTGTGCCACTTTCAAGTAAAATGAAAAAAATAAATTAATTCGATCACATTTAACATATCTTTATCTATCCAACAGAGAGAGAGAGCCTTAGCCTGTCTGTCTGTCGTCCATCTAGTGGTGCAATTGCAGTTTGTCCACTAGCAGATTGAGAGTAGTGAGAATGGGCGAAAGGGGTAACACACAACGAAGAAGAAGAACGTTGTGATTTCATTTTCATGTTTGTTTTGCATTGAAGATGAACACCCATATGCATATACTACTTCTTCATTGCTGCATATACTCTACTCTGGGCGATAGAGCCGAGGATTCATTGGTCGGTTTTTTGTTAAAAGGCTAAAAGAATATCTCTCGCTTTTTTTTGTGGGTTGTTTTTTTTTCGACTCTCTACGTTATTTCTTTTCTGTTATCACACAAGGACATGATATGAGACATGAAATATGTCCGCTTGCTTTTTCTTATCTTTTCATGCAAAGACGCGGTTTGTTGTATGAGAAGAGAATGCCGCAGCGAAAAATTTAAAAATAAAAAAAAAAAATAACGAAAATGAAATGAAACAACAAATAAATGAATAAACAACACACAAAATATAAACAATTTCCATCCGATCTGTATATATTATATATGTATACGGATAAATGGACGTCATCGTCGTCGTCGGTCGTCTTGGTTTCATTTTTGTTTTTTGTTTTGTGGAAAAATAAAAAATCTGTGTGTGCCGTGTGTGTTCTTATCGTGATATCCACTTTAAGTAAGTTGGTGCCCAAATGATGTTGGGGTAATCTAAGGAAGAGTCCTCTTTTTCGCTTTTATATATGTACATATATATATTCACAAACGGTCAATTAAACGTAAAAAGGAAGAAAAGTCTAAAACAACGACAAACAACAGACCAAAAAATATATAGAGAGAGAAATGCATAAGAAGAAGGCATATAAGTATGTGGATATAATAAGATAAAGATGAATAAAAATTTCAGCAGAAAAGATACGGAGATAGAATGATGATGTCAAAAAAAAAAAATACTACTCCCATATAAAAATATGAAAGAGAATAAAATCGGATGCCCGGCCATCGCCGTCGTAGAGTCGTCGTCGTCTTCGTCGCCGTAATTAATTTATGCCGTGGCTGCAATCGGAGTCTGATAAGATCTTCAAAAAATTTTTGACTTATGGCTACAGCTTAGATTTTTAATTTTCTCTCGTTTTTTGTGCCCCTCTCGGTTTCCATTTCTTTTTTTTTTTTTTACTTTTCTTATATCTATATATTTATATATATTTTTGAAATTGCATAAATTACAAGAAAAGAATTAAAAGTCGGTGTAAATTTACATGGCACAGAAGGGTTGGAGGGTCTCCTCCTATAGGTATTATACTCGTATAATAGTACAACAAGCGCAAGAAAAAAAGGGTTGATGACGGCTGTCGGGGGATCGGTCTCCACTCTTTATTATTTTTTTTTTATTTTTCCTTTCTCTATATTTAATTCATTTTAATTATTCCACCTTCGATATTGTTTTTAGATTCGAGGGGATTCTCTGTGGTTGATGGAGAAACAGGCTCGACTTTTAAGATGATTGTTTCTGTGGATGGGGGGGTGGGAGGAGAGGGTT
The DNA here is from genome assembly GCA_949987705.1 of Thereva unica. Lineage (NCBI taxonomy): Eukaryota > Metazoa > Arthropoda > Insecta > Diptera > Therevidae > Thereva > Thereva unica. The sequence goes on from OX465286.1 coordinate 17,511,535, forward strand.
TAGAGTTTAGAAAGTTATTTTTAGTATTGAGAAACCCTTTAAACCACTTGGAATATGACAAGAAAGGGTTGTCGAGGTCGAGGAGGGAAAATTAAATTTTCAAGATGTTTTCCCGTAATTTATCCTGATTCTTTTGTAGTATAGACGATTTTTTTAGTATCATTTTTTTGTTAGGAAAAAAATATAGAGAGGATATTGATGACTTTTTTTTTTGTTGGTCGGTCGGATTTAGACTAATACCAGCCAAAAGCTGGGGCCGGTTCGTGTATGTCGAAAACGAAAAAATTTTTTCGTCTCGGGTTCGTGTAAGTCGAAAAAATTGAAAATTTTCGTCTGAAGCCGGCGAAAGGCACTCGAAAGCTCTTGGGTTATCGAGTTTTTGCATTAGGACACGAACAATTTTCTTTCGACTTACGCTAACGCTAAAATTTTCGTCGCCAAAATTTTTCGACTTCAATTTTTTTTCGTTCGACTATCGTCGTTCGCCATACACGAACCCGCCCCTGTCCTTTCATGCAGGGTCGGCGCTTTTATTTTTTTTTTTGCGCCCGGTGCAGTATGTTATATTGCGCCCCATCCACTGATTCTCACTACAAAGGATCTTGTGCCTCTCATTTTGTTTATTTACCTCTTTTAACAAATCTCCGAAGCGGAATTTATGTATATCAATCCCAATAAATAGTAGTACACAATTCAGAACCATCGGAATAACTCTTTCCTTTGTGTGAGTTTATAAAGAATTTTCAAAAGTGTTCCAGAGCAGTATATACATTTTTCTTTCATTCGGGGAATTTTTCCTCTCAATTTTTACTTCTCATTCTCGAAGATGAATGTTTCTGTTTCTTTACTTTTTAGTTGGTTTAACTACATGGGCAGAGATTTTATAAAAATCTCGAAGCTAAAATTTCGGATAAGTTCCTGCACAAGGGTAAGAAGAATTTCCCCACTTTTCCCAAAGCATAGGGACAGAAATTCGGTAAATTTGTGAATTTCTGGCGTCTGCGCGATCCACCTTTAATATATGATAGTCATGAAAACATTATTTTTTTTTTAAATCTTAACTTCTAAAATTGCGCTCCTTCCAGTTGCGCCCGGTGCGAGTGCACCATTTGCACCTATTGAAGCGCCGCCCTTGCTTTCATGTGACAGTCCTAACCCCAAAAATCGTCCTGTTTGTACTACGATTTCGCCACGTCACGATGCAATGCCTACTAGTAAGCTTAGTTCACAGGATATCGGACATATTTAAGATTGTGAAGAGTCAGGAGAATGTCGAAGGAAATGAAGATGAACCCGTTGTTCAGATTTGTAGGAGCTCGAAAATACACCCGTTGTTTGAACTCGTAGGAGTTTGAAAATATTTCTGTTGTTTGGATTCTTAGTAGTTCGAAAATACTCCTGTTGTTTGAACTCGTAGGAGCTCGAAAATACTCCCGTTGTTTTTACTCGTAGGAGTTTGAAAATATTTCTGTTGTTTGGATTCTTAGTAGTTCGAAAATACTCCCGTTGTTTGGACTCGTAGGAGCTCGAAAATACTCCCGTTGTTTTTACTCGTAGGAGTTTGAAAATATTTCTGTTGTTTGGATTCGTAGTAGTTCGAAAATACTCCTGTTGTTTGAACTCGTAGGAGATCGAAAATACTCCCGTTGTTTTTACTCGTAGGAGTTTGAAAATATTTCTGTTGTTTGGATTCTTAGTACATAGTTCGAAAATACTCCCGTTGTTTGGACTCGTAGAAGTTCGATGTGATCTATTTAACGCTATCGGTATTAATTTATTCAAAAATTGTTGCACCAATGCATCTATTGTCGAGCTAAATTTACAACTTGACATTGCACCTGACATTGCATGTTCTGAACGGCAAGACGGACTGGGAGTATAAAGATTGACATAATAAATGGACTGAAAGGGTTAAACTGAATGTGTTGCTGTACCCCTCGAAATTCGTGGGTTGGGTTTGGATGAGTGATGGTGCATGTTTATACTGTCATACAAAGAGTAGTACCGGGGGCCTCGGTAGTCTAGGCGTAAGGCGCCTGACTGCTATCCCAGAGGTCCCGGGTTCGAATCCCGGCCAGCCTCACGGTCCTTCGCCTTTTTCCACTTTCCCACCCACATAACTTTCCTTCTTTCTTATCCCTCTTTACATTCCTTATTCCTCCTGTCATTAGCCTTCGCTAGTCCTTCCTCGCTCCACCAAGCGCATGTCATCGGTTGGCTGATGGGATTCAATTCGTTTCAGGAGGCATAACACTCCAGCGAGTTGTTCTCGATGCCCCGATGCCAGAGTCGCGAAATGGTTGGAAGTAGGTGGAATAAAAATATCGCGGCTAGGTTGTGGCAGCTCCTTCCTACTTCTATCTCTTTCTACTCTCTATCTTCCGGCTAGAGCTGCTGTTCGACATTCTATACGAAAAAAATAGATTGTCGAACAGTACAAAGGGGCTTTCCCTAAGCCTCTAGTCTATCACAAGCCAAATTGTAGATATTGGGCACCAATAGAAGAAAAGCCACGATTGAAGCACCAACAAGCCCTGCACAGCCAAAAACGGATCGTTTGAACGGCTCTACGAATAGAATAGTCGGATCTTTTTAAAGCGAAACTCTTTTTTTTAGCGGCCTTTTACGGGGAGTAAATCTAGAAATATTAACTGGAAATGTTTGATGTGAAACATCTATTAGCAGGGGTAAGACCGACTGGTATGCCGTGATCGCAAAGAGCATGGTACCAAGACGGTTTGTTATAATATTTGAGTTAGGTTACAAGTTGTGTTGATCGACAATACAGTTGAGTTGAGATAAGTTGATATGAGTTGAGTTAAATTAAGCCAAGATTTGGGTTATAATAGTTGTATTAAAAGTTTAGATAAGTTGAGGTAAGAGTTGGGTTAATAATTTATTTCAATTTGTTGACTTTTGGAGTCACGTTAAGAGTTGATGTAAGCGTTGAGATGAGTTATGTTGTGTTAAATTAAGTTGCGTTAGTTAAAAGATCCGTTAACCGTTGAGTTGTATTTAGACTTTAGTTGATATTTCAGTTTACAGCTAAGAGTGCAGATAGAAGTTGAGTTTGTCCCTCATCCTCCTCTTGTATCCGCCACTACCCTAAGCGCTTTATTCTTTGTCCATCTCGCGACGCTACCAAAGAGTTACTGCGGATGTCAAAGAACATAAGGGGAAACTGCGCGCGAGATTACCACCTGTATGGAGAATCGCAATTGCAGAGGGAACCTCCGAGGAGACAGAGTTGTCATCTTCTCCTCTTGCTGGCTGCCATTCCGTAGGGTAATGTCTCGTTGTTCTCGTGCGACTTTTCTTGACCAAACAACCCTTAAGGCTAAAACTTCTGAATTTGTTCAAGTAATCTACCCAGGGCCGGCGCTTGGGTTTTTTGCGCCCGGTGCACACTGCCATATTGCGCCCCATAAGCTAGATATTCATTTTTGAACGCATGGACGGGCAATAGGAAAAGACAAATGGAGAGATAATTATCAGATTTTGCGCAAAATAATTGGAGATAATAGGATAGGAAGTTTCGCATGGGTCAACATCCAACCAAGCATCCATCCTGCTGAAAATGTCGTTAGCGGAGAAGAGAGTAGGAGAAAACGATAGGGTGGGCAGATTTTTTGAGCCCCTGAATTATTTTACTGAATTTTTTAAAACAACTTTTTGACAGCTGGGTGTTGTTGCTGTTGTTTTTTTTTGTCTCCCTTTTGCTAGGAAAAGAAAAGCAATGCCAGCAACAGCGCCGTGAAGTTTATATCAATCACGGTACACAGCAATACACAATACAGAGCCATAGGAATATGTTTTCCTTTGTTTGATTGGATATGGTGCTTATTACAGAATTTTTAAAAAAATGCTCCAGCGTAGTATCTCTCACGTGGGAAATTTTGTTCCTGAATTTTTGCTTCTGATCCTCGAAGACGAAGGTCTGTTCCTTTAGTTTTTGAGTAAAATCTCGACTAACATTTCTTCTGTAAAATTTTATAAGAAAAAAAAAACTCGAAGCTAAAATCTCTGGAAACCTCTTGCACGAGGAAAAGTGAAATTTCTTCGATTTTTCTTGCATGAAAGCGCCCCTGATAAATTGCGCCCGGTACAATTGCACCATTCGCACCTATGAAAGCGAATCTACCCTTTACAAAAAATTTTCTTGTGATACAATACGCACACGACATGTCCTCGGGGTACTCCTTGGTCCCAAAATTTATCAATGACAAAAAAAACGTACTAGAAAAGGTAGTCCTACTAATACAGCAAGCACAGACCACACGACCTCTTTTATGATGCCTACTTAAGGATCTAAGATGATGCTACTTAAGTACGAAGGATCTTGGTAGGATCACGATTTGAGTTTGTTTTTTTTTTCTTAATTTTAATTTCAAGTGGTTCACGTCTTAGCTTAATTGTTTTCGAGAAGTTAAAATCCCACCTTCATCTCTCTTCCCTTAAATAATAAAAACCGTGTGAAAATTGACATTAATCATCCTTATTATCAAGGAGAAAGATAATGATAATAATCACCTGCCCAGTCAGCCCCTAAATTTCACATAAAAGTTTTTCACACTCAAAAAAAAAAACAAAAAAAAACAGACCCTTCTCTCTCCTCCGCCGAATCCTCCTCCCAGGCAGCCATCTAGCAGCCTCTCGACAAAAATATTTTCGTATATATATTTTTTTTTAAATCCTACTCATTTTGGTTATAGTAATTGATAAAAGGGATCCCGTTAAGTTTTTCCCCATTTAGCATAATCCTTTAATCTTTTCTACCTGGACTCGTCGGTCTATCTCTCTATCTCTTTCACTCTTATCCCCATAGCTTATCACCTTTCGTCCTTATGGGGATAACAAACAAACAAAAAAAAACACTCAATCGAGAAGGGAAGAAAAAAGCGTTCTTTTACCACCACCACCAACCACCTCCCGGTGTGTCTGGGAAAGGGCAGCCCTATACAGTAGCAATAACAGCAACAACAACGAGAAAAAATAAGGATACCTGAGAGTTTATCTTATGAATTTCTTTCTTCCTTTCAAGGAGATCCTTTTTTTCATTTCCTGCAACCTCAACGAAGAATTGAAATTTTCCTCTGATAAGGAAAAGCGCGTTTTGTTATATATATATTTTTTGCGCTCTCTTCTCTCGCTCTCGTTTCTAGCATCTAATCTACAAGATTGGCTTGGTAAGGTGTGCTCTGGCCCTAGTGAGTGGCGGGCGGAACGACGGCTTGTGTTTCACAGAGAGAAGGAATCCCCTTAAGGAGATCTCCTTAAGGAAATTTTCTTCTTTATATTTTCTTCGTTTTTTTTTTTTGTTAACTAAATCCAGGATTTTTTTTTTCATTCGGTTCAAGAAGAATATCTCATTAAACGAGGGGCATTATAACTTGTGATAAGTGGGATTTGGATAAATAAATTCACTGGTGAAGGTGAGAATTGTGTTTTGACAGAGGTGGAATGACGGTGGGGTGAATTATTTTGCGTTACCTTTCAGGAAAATCTGAATATCAATAAATTATCCAGGATTCGTTATGGATATTGCAACAGGCTTTTAACAACGAACAACGAAACGAAATTAAAAAAAAAACGAATCACGACCAGAACACAGTGCCGGGGTTTGTGTTTTTTGCGCCCGGTGCACTATACCATATTGCGCCCCATAAGCTGTTCATTTTTGAACGCAATGAAGGATAAAGGAAAAGACACAAACACTCGCTAAATAGGAGAAATAATTTTCATAGTTTGCGCAAAATTTAAGATTGCACAAAGATAGGAAGTTTCACATTGGTCAACATCCAACCAACAAAAATACTTATACTGAAAACATCGTTTGCGGAGAAGAGAGTAGCCGATAGCGATGGGGCGGACCGTCTTTTGACAACTGTATAGTTTTTGTTTTTTTTTTTGCATCCCTTTTACTAGGAAAAGAAAAGAACAGCAACAAGCAAAAGCACTCTAACGTATAGTTTGTTGGAAAATTTTGTTGTTGTGAAAACCCATGCGCGATTCTTCATCAAATTTCAAAAGGAAATTGACGATTACAGCCAACAATAATTGTTGGTTGGCCCGTTTGGATTTGGTCATATTAATTTTAGACAGTAATACCCCGGCTTCACCGGCCGAACTGCGCAAGTTCGAGGAAATTGATGTAATAAACTTAAATTTTTGCCTGAGTTTCACATATTGAACTCAGGAAAAATAAAGCCCAAGTTCGCCCAACAAGAACATAAAATTGAGATTGAACATAAAAGCGCGCTCAAAAGAGAGTAATCAACTGGAATAATGGAAAATCATTCCAGTGAGCTTTTGCATTTCTAACTTCTGGTGAAAAAACAATAACAATTTCAAGCATAAACTGAACATTCCAGCTGATGGAGCCACTTATGTGTATTGAAATGAATTTATTGAACTGAGGCCAATTAAAGGGGAGTTCTCGCCACAAGGAGTTTTGTTTTCCTCATTTCGTTCATTTACCCATTTTTAAAAATTCTTGAAAGAGAATTTAAAAGTGCAGCAACCACGCCCTCAAGTTTATATATCAATCATGGTAAACAGATACAATACAGATCTCTGGAAACTTCCTGCACGAGGAGTACAGGGACAGCAATTGGGTAAATTCATTTAATTTCTTGCACCCGTGAGAATACTTTTCATTTTTTTTTCCAAGTTTAATTTTTTTTTTAAATCTTAATTTCTGGAATTGCGCCCCCGAGAAATTGCGCCCGGTGCAAGTGCACTATTCGCACCTATGAAAGCGCTGCCCCTGCCAGAAAAGAAGTCCGCTGAACTGGAGGAGACCCTGGAGCATCTTTGTCACACGAATGCACATATTTGTTGTTGGTGGGGATTTCAATGTAAACTTATTAAAATCTTCCAGTCAAGAAAAATTCTTCAATCATACAATGAATACCTTAGCCCTTGCTCAAATGAATACCTTGCCAACCTACTTTAATGCGTCGAACCCATCGCTACTCGATGTCTTCCTTTGTTCCGAACCTAGCATGATTCTGTTTCAAAATCAAATATCTCCTATAAGTTATTTAGACCATGACATTCTATTTGCTAGTTACAATTTTCGGTTTGACGCAATTACCAGGAAAACTATAGTATATCGTGATTTGAGACCTATATATCTCACATCCTTTCTCCTCAAGATACTAGAAAGACTTGTGGAGATCCATGTTAAGCAAAGCATTGATAGAAAACTGCTTTCTCCCTCGCAGCATGCCTACACGAAAGGTAAATCAGTAGACACTGCTCTCCACTCCCTAGTAGCGGTCATCGAAAGATCCCTTGAATTCAAGGAATTCACGTTGGCTGCTTTCTTAGATATTGAAGGTGCTTTCAACAATGTTGAAACTTCAGCGGTCACGAGGGCACTCCAGCGTCCGAATGTTGATGGGTGCTCCAGGTCCTTTATTGATCAGCTGCTGGGGTGCAGGGTCATAAAGTTTAGCCTGGGGCTTTCGGAAGAAGTCAGACGGGTTATAAGAGGCACACCACAAGGTGGGGTCTTATCGCCGCTCCTTTGGAATATGACAGTCAATGAAGTGCTGATAACTCTAAAGGAGTCTGGGTGCACCACGGTGGCCTATGCTGATGATATTGTGCTGGTGGTGACCGGCAAGTACATCTCAACAATAAGAGATCATATAATGCAACAAGCATTGAATACTCTTGCTCATTGGGCTACTACAAAGGGTCTAGGCGTCAACCCAGCCAAGACTGAAGTAGTGCTCTTTACATAGAAGCATAGACTTCCCAATTTTCCTTCTTTAAGACTTTGCAATGAAACACTGCATCTAAAGGAGGATGCGAAATTTCTAGGTCTCGTACTCGATAGGAAACTAACGTGGAGGCCGAATCTTTTAGAAAGAGCAAATAAGGCCAACTGGGGCCTTATAACCCGCATCGTCCACTGGCTCTATACAGCCGTAATCAGACCTATACTTATGCATGGCATATCGGTACGGTGGACTGCATTACAGAAGATTACGTATCGTAAGATACTGCAAAGCTGAGCTGTGTATCAGTGGTGCAACGAGAAGCACCCCTACAGCTGTGCTGGATGTCTTATTGCATCTTACTCCTTTGGACATACACGCCGAGCAAATGGCAGCCTGGGCGGCTGCCAGGACAAAGGCTTCTGTTGGATGGATTCCATGCTCATATGGCCACTCATCCATCCTTAGAAAGTTCGCCACCGGTGCGAACAACCTAGACTATACTACACCTACGTGGACCTTCGAGAAAGGTTTCAATACCATCATTCCGGCCAGAGATGACTGGACAGATGGTGTTATCCCAACTGGGTCACTATGTGTCTTCACAGATGGCTTGGGAACAGTGTAGGCTCTGGTATTTTTTCCGAGGCATTGAATATAAATACCTCTCTTCGTCTACCCGACCACTGCAGCGTCTTCCAAGCGGAAGTCACTGCGATCTGGGAGGCTCTCGAATGGTTGAAGATAAATAATATATCTCATAAGAATATACAGTGAGCATCAATATAAAGTTAACACAAATTCCCCTTTATTTTATTTTGAGCCTTTTAGGGAGCCTCCAGGACCCCCTTAGAGGCAAATGCGAATTTTTAAATTATTTTTTAATTGTAGTAGAGACTGTTACGAAGATTTTAAGGGGTCGTGTAGCCTCCTCCGATTTTTTTTGAGGAGGTAAAAACGTGGATTTTTTAGTGTATTTTTGTTGTTGAGCCTTTTGTGTTAACTTTATATTGATGCTCACTGTATGTATTCTATCGGATAGCCAAGCGGCCCTCAAGGCACTTAATTCTGTCGTCACAACATCCACGACTCTTCTGAACTGCCGTAGGCCTCTGTGTGAGGCTGCCACTCAGTTTGATATAACACTGTGTTGGGTTCCTGGACACAGTGGGATTAGGGCAAACTGTAGGGCAGATGAGCTTGCTGGACAGGGAACCGAAGTGGAAAGGACACCCCACTTAACCCGAATGGGAATGCCCTTAGCCACCTATAAACTAGCTGTGAGAAAAATCAGCTTAGCTCGAGCTGGGCTGAGATGGACCACAGCAACGGTTTGTCGCACTCTTCATTCAATGTGGCCAACTTTGGACGCAAAGCGTTCAAAATCTCTTGTTCAGCTGAACAAAAAGGAGATAAGCCATGTGGTAAAGGTGCTGACTGGTCACTGTCCCTTTGGCCCACACGCCGAAAGATTCGGACTTCCCCACAACGACTTATGCAGAAGTTGTGGAAATGAAGAAGAGAAAGAAACTGTCTCCCATCTTCTCTACACATGTCCCGCCCTAGCAAGGAAAAGAGGGACCTTCCTTGGCTCACCTTTCCTTGATGGATTGAGCGAGCTGCAAAATACTGGTGTGTCTAGACTCTGTCGCTTTATCAAAAGCTCAAAATGGCTTGAAATGGCCTGAACTATGTCCCAACACTAGAATGGCATCACAATGGGCCCAATAGCGTGCGTAAGTGGGCTCCCTGGTGGGGGCAGCCATTTCAACCTAACCTAACCTATATCGTGATTTTAAAAATCTTAACCGCGATCGGCTCCTGGAACACGTGTCAATTACTTCCTGGAACACGTGTCAATTAATTAATTAATTGCAATGCAAATGATTGCTTACTGCGAGCACCGTATGCTTGTAAATCCATATCAGTCTGGCTTTCGGAAATATCACAGCTGTGAGACTGCTCTCCTAAAAATCACGACTGACATACGGAATTCTCTAGATGGAAACAAGTTATGTTGTCTACTCCTGCTAGATTTTTCCAAAGCTTTTGATAACGTCAATCACTCCGTCCTGTTACGCAAACTCAGTACACAATTTGGTTTTTCCTCTTCTGCCCTCACGCTTATGCATAGTTTTTTAGCTGCTCGTTCACAACAGATAAAGATTTCCCATTTAATTTCCTCCCCTGCCGTGCTTTTTGCAGGCGTTCCCCAAGGATCTATCTTGGGCCCTCTACTGTTTAGTATATATATAAATGATCTTCCACTAATAGTTTTTTTTATGTGAAAGACTAGAGTCTCAGGAAAGGCCTTTTATACTGTTAACAATCTATTTTATTCTTATAGAGTGCAATGTCGAACAGCAGCTCTAGTCGGGTATGAAGGAACTGCCACAACCTTCCCGCGATATTTTTAGTCCAACTACTCCCAACCATTACTATCGCGACTTTGACATCGGGGACCCCTGTCTCCTGCGTCAACCGGGTCAAAAATATTGGTATTGCCTTGAACAGAAATATGACGTGTTGTGACCACATTAGCGATATTTTTTGGGCAAAGTATATTGTACTTTAAGGCGACTTCGTATTCATAGGTAGTCTCTTGTCACAAGATGTTCGCATGAAGTTGGTTAAAGCCATACTCATGCCGCACATAATGCATATGGCCTCAGTGTCTTCCCTTCGTTAGATTCATCCTGTAACCGTAAGTTAGAAGTAGCCTTTAACGACTGCACACGTTTCATTCATAGCCTTCGCAGGTTTGACCACATTTCGCCCTTACCGGCACTCAATTTTTGGATGTTCCCTAGGTGACTACCGAGATTTTAGGGTTTTGTGCTACTACCGCAACATAATCAATAACCGAAAACCCTGAAATTTTTTTTTTTTTTTCATATTTTTAAAAAGGATCCTCTACAAAAAAAAAATAAGAATTTTCTAACTGTTCCTTTACCAGAGAGCGAGTAGTGCACGGCGCTGGGTGGCCCTTAGTCCTTCTCGTTGTCGATGCTTATCTATTCTGGAGTGACATTAAGTGTCCTTAAAAGCATGCCTCTGCCCCCCATTATCCCTCCCCAAACACCAACCTCTCAGCAGCAGCGCGTTTAAGGAAGGCCAGGAGATGATTATTAAATTTTAAATTGAAAATCAACGTCGTCGTATCTTCTCAATCTCCTCGAGACTCTCTCTCTCTGTGTTAGACGGGGGCACAAGAAAACTTGATAAACGAGAGTCCTCATCTACTTTCTTTTTACTTATCAATTTAATTTTCCTTATATTTTTTCGTTTTGGTGTGGGTGTATGTCTATGGACTCTAATATTTTTTTTTTAACCCCTCGCTAAGTTTTTCTTTGTACTCACAGGAAGCAAAGTAGCAGCGGCTACTTACTTAAAGAAAATTGAGATTATATCCTCAAGCAGCAACTACGCAACTAGTTCTAGCCTTTTACTCTTTTAATAATATAAATAATAACCCTTTTACCTTTATGTTTTTTTTAATTTAAAACTGGAAGAAAAAAAAAATGTCACAAACGACACAACATCGCGCTTTGAGGTTTCTTATTTCTTACTAAAAAAATATTTTCATAATTTCCGTTCGTTTTCTTCCTCAATAAAAAAATCGCTATCTTCCGGTCAGCGATTTTATAAAAAAAAATATTTCAAAAGGAAAGAGTTCATTCCTACCTCATACATACATACACATACACACACTCCCAAAGTTTCTTTTTTTTCCTACTATGTTTTCGGTGAAACAACAAAAACAATTCTGTTTTGTCGTTTAGATTAATTGTGGGTGGGTTTTTTTGTGACGATATTTGCGAAATATGAGAAAAGACCATTATCCATTAAAAAATATCGAAGAAAATAAAACAGAACGAAATTAATTGAAATTTATGAATGGGGGGGGGGAATGATTGTTGAGTTAAAACGATGTAAAAGTGGGTCGAGATTGGCCATTGCCATTGAATGCAGTACAAATAAAATTAACTTAATTTATAGAATCACCATAAATAAGTTCAAAGTTGTCATTTTCCCATAATCGAAACAAAAGCGAGGGGGTTTAATAACAAACACAAAAATATGCCGTCAAGATTGGGCATACATTTTGATGTTGTTTTTTTTTTTCAAAAAGTACTCAGTTTCAGTTTTTTTTTTCAAAAAATACTTAACCAGTACTCAAACAAAAGAAACAAAAAAAACTTGCCCAAAATTGACCTCAAAATTATTATTTTCAAATAAAAAACTCCTCCCCTCTCTCTGTCGCTCTCTATCTCTCTCGCTCTTTCTCTTTTGGTCTTTCTCTCTCGCTCTTTCTCTCTCTCTCGCTCTTTCGCTTTAGGTCTTTCACTCTCGCTCTTTCGTTTTTCTTTCTCGCTCTTTCTCTCCCTCTCTCTCGCTCTTTCTTTCTCCTTCTCTCTCTGTCTCTCTTTTCTATTTTATTTTTATTTATTTATTTATTTTATTTCTATTTTACACTATACAATTAAGACATATGGGTCTTTTAATATGTATAGGCTATACACAAAAAGGTAGCAAAAATAACATTAAAAAAAGAAAAAAAACAAAATCAATAAAGGAAATAAAAATGAATACATAGTAAACGAAAATTGATACAAATTTAATGTGAAGCAAAATACTTATATAAAATCGCTTTAAATTTTTTACTGCTGCTGCTTCGTCGTACATCTAATGGTAAGGAGTTCCACAACCTAATAGCACGAACAAAGAACTGTTTTTCGGAAATGCTGTACTTAATGACAGGCACAATTAGAGTTAACGCTCTTGTGGAGTTCGCGAAATTAATTCTATCATAAAGGTACTTTGGTTGCTTTAATAAAATAATTTTATTTAGGAACCAGACAGTACGAAAATCAAAATATGAGGATAGCGTACATCCAAACACAGATCTGACGTATACTGAGACATGGTCGAAACGCCTAATATTGTACACATAACGAACGCAGGAATTAAACGCAACATTAAGCTTATTAAAGATAACAGACCCAGCCTTACAAAACAATTCACATCCATATGTCAGCATTGGAACAATAAGTGTTTTCACCAGCAAGAGTTTAGTATTCCGAGGAGTAAAGTAAGCAGAGACAGATAGTTTTCGCAGAACAGCATATACCTTGCTAACAAGAGAACTGATGTGATTACCCCAAGATAGGGTATTATCAAAAATTATACCCAGGTTTTTTACAAAATTTTTATAGGGCAAGACAGCGCCGTTAAGAATTACCCTAGGAAATTCGCTGCTGTCAACACCTGACCTGGATATAACAATTACATTAGACTTGTTTGCGTTGAGCCTGAGCTTGTTATATCTCGTCCATTCATATATAGAATGTAGATCTTCGTTGATTCTGGCTACCGCATCCTCGATTAAACCAATTGGTCTAGATATATATAATTGCGTATCGTCAGCATATAAATGAAATTTGCAGCTCTTAATAATAGCAGTAAGGTCATTAATAAACATTGCGAAGAAAAGAGGCTCCAGGATTGACCCTTGAGGTACGCCACAAATACACTTAGATGGGGTTGAAAAACAATTATTACAGAAAACGTATTGTTCCCTATCCTCCAAATATGACTGCACAAGTCTAAGAGTGCTGCGAGCAAAATGAAATTTGAGGCCAAGTTTTTCTAACAATAGCTTATGGTTTACCGTGTCAAATGCTTTTGAAAAATCCAAAAGTACCAGCACAGTAACCATGTCACTCACCATGGCTTTACGGATGTCATCTGAGATATTCAGTAATGCCGTCACACAGCTATGTTGAGGGCGGAAACCAGATTGAAAATCAGACAAAAGTTTACGGTCATTAATATATTTAAATGTTTGATGATGAAATAGTTTTTCAAACACTTTGCTGAGGAATTTTCTATCTCTCTCATTGATCGGGTGTCGGTTCACCTCTCCAAAACGTAAAACTTCAGCTCCGGTTGCTTCTCTTCCGATCTTGCTCCCATCTGTGTTTGTTTGCGGATGAAACTCCTGCGGTTTAGTTTTTTTTCTAGCAGCACAGACTCGACTGCTCAGATTTTTAGGTCACTTTCAAAATACTTTAAGCCACTTTCAAAATAACTAAATAACTTAGGCCACTTTCAAAATAACTAACTAAATGACTTAAGTCAATTTCAAACTAACTAAGTCAGAAGATGAGCCTGAAGTTCCGAACGTTCGATCGAACGATTTTAGAAAAAAAAAATTAAATTTTGAAACTGATGGTTGGACCTTAAAAAACAAGTAAATAATTGTTTTTTGATACGGGGAAGTCAGTAGAGGTCTTGAAAAATATCACCCCTAAATTATTAATCACGAATTTTAAACCTACCCCTAACTCACCCCCTAGAAAGGAGTATTTTGGGAAAAAATAGTTAGGGGCTTTAGGCCCCGCTGAAATTTTGTACACTTGTTAAGGGTGCTGGTAAGAACTACCCCAAAAAATTTCAAGTTTATAACATCCCCGGGTGGCACCCTAAAACAACCCCCTAAAAATGATTAATTTGGAACAAATAGTTAGAGGCTTTAGGCCCCGCTGAAATTTTGTACACTTGTTAAGGGTGGTGATAAGAACTACCCCAAAAAATTTCAAGTTCATAACATCCCCGGGTGATACCCTAAAACCACCCCCTAGAAATGATTATTTTGAAACACATAGTTAGAGGCTTTAGGCCCCGCTGCATTTTTGCATACTTATTAAGGCTGGTATTAGGAACTACCACAAAAAATTACAAGTTGATAACATCCCCGGGTGATACCCTAAGACCACCCCCTAGAAATGATTATTTTGAAACAAATAGTTAGAGGCTTTAGGCCCCGCTGCATTTTTGCATACTTATTAAGGGTGTTATTAGGAACTACCACAAAAAATTTCAAGTTCATAACATCCCCGGGTGATACCCTAAAACCACCCCCTAGAAATGATTATTTTGAAACAAATAGTTAGAGGCTTTAGGCCCCGCTGCATTTTTGCATACTTATTAAGGGTGATATTAGGAACTACCACAAAAAATTTCAAGTTCATAACATCCTCGGGTGATACCCTAAAACCACCCCCTAGAAATGATTATTTTGAAACAAATAGTTAGAGGCTTTAGGCCCCGCTGCATTTTTGCATACTTATTAAGGGTGGTATTAGGAACTACCACAAAAAATTTCAAGTTCATAACATCCCCGGGTGATACCCTAAAACCACCCCCTAGAAATGATTATTTTGAAACAAATAGTTAGAGGCTTTAGGCCCCGCTGCATTTTTGCATACTAATTAAGGGTGGTATTAGGAACTACCACAAAAAATTTCAAGTTCATAACATCCCCGGGTGATACCCTAAAACCACCCCCTAGAAATGATTATTTTGAAACAAATAGTTAGAGGCTTTAGGCCCCGCTGCATTTTTGCATACTTATTAAGGGTGATATTAGGAACTACCACAAAAAATTACAAGTTCATAACATCCCCGGGTGATACCCTAAAACCACCCCCTAGAAATGATTATTTTGAAACAAATAGTTAGAGGCTTTAGGCCCCGCTGCATTTTTGCATACTTATTAAGGGTGGTATTAGGAACTACCACATTCAAGTTGATAACATCCCCGGGTGATACCCTAAGACCACCCCCTAGAAATGATTATTTTGAAACAAATAGTTAGAGGCTTTAGGCCCCGCTGCATTTTTGCATACTAATTAAGGGTGGTATTAGGAACTACCACAAAAAAATTCAAGTTGATAACATCCCCGGGTGATACCCTAAGACCACCCCCTAGAAATGATTATTTTGAAACAAATAGTTAGAGGCTTTAGGCCCCGCTGCATTTTTGCATACTAATTAAGGGTGGTATTAGGAACTACCACAAAAAATTTCAAGTTCATAACATCCCCGGGTGATACCCTAAAACCACCCCCTAGAAATGATTATTTTGAAACAAATAGTTAGAGGCTTTAGGCCCAGCTGCATTTTTGCATACTTATTAAGGGTGGTATTAGGAACTACCACAAAAAATTTCAAGTTGATAACATCCCCGGGTGATACCCTAAAGCCACCCCCTAGAAATGATTATTTTGAAACAAATAGTTAGAGGCTTTAGGCCCCGCTGCATTTTTGCATACTTATTAAGGGTGGTATTAGGAACTACCACAAAAAATTTCAAGTTGATAACATCCCCGGGTGATACCCTAAAACCACCCCCTAGAAATGATTATTTTGAAACAAATAGTTAGAGGCTTTAGGCCCCGCTGCATTTTTGCATACTTATTAAGGGTGTTATTAGGAACTACCACAAAAAATTTCAAGTTCATAACATCCCCGGGTGATACCCTAAAACCACCCCCTAGAAATGATTATTTTGAAACAAATAGTTAGAGGCTTTAGGCCCCGCTGCATTTTTGCATACTTATTAAGGGTGATATTAGGAACTACCACAAAAAATTTCAAGTTCATAACATCCCCGGGTGATACCCTAAAACCACCCCCTAGAAATGATTATTTTGAAACAAATAGTTAGAGGCTTTAGGCCCCGCTGCATTTTTGCATACTTATTAAGGGTGGTATTAGGAACTACCACAAAAAAATTCAAGTTGATAATATCCCCGGGTGATACCCTAAGACCACCCCATAGAAATGATTATTTTGAAACAAATAGTTAGAGGCTTTAGGCCCCGCTGCATTTTTGCATACTAATTAAGGGTGGTATTAGGAACTACCACAAAAAATTTCAAGTTCATAACATCCCCGGGTGATACCCTAAAACCACCCCCTAGAAATGATTATTTTGAAACAAATAGTTAGAGGCTTTAGGCCCCGCTGCATTTTTGCATACTTATTAAGGGTGGTATTAGGAACTACCACAAAAAATTTCAAGTTCATAACTTCCCCGGGTGACACCCTTAAACCACCCCCTAGAAATGATTATTTTGAAACAAATAGTTAGAGGCTTTAGGCACCGCTGCATTTTTGCATACTTATTAAGGGGTGGTATTAGGAACTACCACAAAAAATTTAAAGTTCATAACATCCCCGGGTGACACCCTTAAACCACCCCCTAGAAATGATTATTTTTGAACAAATAGTTAGAGGCTTTAGGCCCCGCTGCATTTTTGCATACTTATTAAGGGTGGTATTAGGAACTACCACAAAAAATTTCAAGTTCATAACATCCCCGGGTGACACCCTTAAACCACCCCCTAGAAATGATTATTTTGGAACAAATAGTTAGAGGCTTTAGGCCCCGCTGCATTTTTGCATACTTATTAAGGGTGGTATTAGGAACTACCACAAAAAATTTCAAGTTGATAACATCCCCGGGTGATACCCTAAAACCACCCCCTAGAAATGATTATTTTGAAACAAATAGTTAGAGGCTTTAGGCCCCGCTGCATTTTTGCATACTTATTAAGGGTGGTATTAGGAACTACCACAAAAAATTTCAAGTTCATAACATCCCCGGGTGATACCCTAAAACCACCCCCTAGAAATGATTATTTTGAAACAAATAGTTAGAGGCTTTAGGCCCCGCTGCATTTTTGCATACTTATTAAGGGTGATATTAGGAACTACCACAAAAAATTTCAAGTTCATAACATCCCCGGGTGATACCCTAAAACCACCCCCTAGAAATGATTATTTTGAAACAAATAGTTAGAGGCTTTAGGCCCCGCTGCATTTTTGCATACTTATTAAGGGTGGTATTAGGAACTACCACAAAAAATTTCAAGTTCATAACATCCCCGGGTGATACCCTAAAACCACCCCCTAGAAATGATTATTTTGAAACAAATAGTTAGAGGCTTTAGGCCCCGCTGCATTTTTGCATACTAATTAAGGGTGGTATTAGGAACTACCACAAAAAATTTCAAGTTCATAACATCCCCGGGTGATACCCTAAAACCACCCCCTAGAAATGATTATTTTGAAACAAATAGTTAGAGGCTTTAGGCCCCGCTGCATTTTTGCATACTTATTAAGGGTGATATTAGGAACTACCACAAAAAATTTCAAGTTCATAACATCCCCGGGTGATACCCTAAAACCACCCCCTAGAAATGATTATTTTGAAACAAATAGTTAGAGGCTTTAGGCCCCGCTGCATTTTTGCATACTTATTAAGGGTGGTATTAGGAACTACCACAAAAAATTTCAAGTTCATAACATCCCCGGGTGATACCCTAAAACCACCCCCTAGAAATGATTATTTTGAAACAAATAGTTAGAGGCTTTAGGCCCCGCTGCATTTTTGCATACTAATTAAGGGTGGTATTAGGAACTACCACAAAAAAATTCAAGTTGATAACATCCCCGGGTGATACCCTAAGACCACCCCCTAGAAATGATTATTTTGAAACAAATAGTTAGAGGCTTTAGGCCCCGCTGCATTTTTGCATACTAATTAAGGGTGGTATTAGGAACTACCACAAAAAATTTCAAGTTCATAACATCCCCGGGTGATACCCTAAAACCACCCCCTAGAAATGATTATTTTGAAACAAATAGTTAGAGGCTTTAGGCCCCGCTGCATTTTTGCATACTTATTAAGGGTGGTATTAGGAACTACCACAAAAAATTTCAAGTTGATAACATCCCCGGGTGATACCCTAAAACCACCCCCTAGAAATGATTATTTTGAAACAAATAGTTAGAGGCTTTAGGCGCCGCTGCATTTTTGCATACTTATTAAGGGTGTTATTAGGAACTACCACAAAAAATTTCAAGTTCATAACATCCCCGGGTGACACCCTTAAACCACCCCCTAGAAATGATTATTTTTGAACAAATAGTTAGAGGCTTTAGGCCCCGCTGCATTTTTGCATACTTAGTAAGGGTGGTATTAGGAACTACCACAAAAAATTTAAAGTTCATAACATCCCCGGGTGACACCCTTAAACCACCCCCTAGAAATGATTATTTTGAAACAAATAGTTAGAGGCTTTAGGCCCCGCTGCATTTTTGCATACTTATTAAGGGTGGTATTAGGAACTACCACAAAAAATTTCAAGTTGATAACATCCCCGGGTGATACCCTAAAACCACCCCCTAGAAATGATTATTTTGAAACAAATAGTTAGAGGCTTTAGGCCCCGCTGCATTTTTGCATACTTATTAAGGGTGGTATTAGGAACTACCACAAAAAATTTAAAGTTCATAACATCCCCGGGTGACACCCTTAAACCACCCCCTAGAAATGATTATTTTGAAACAAATAGTTAGAGGCTTTAGGCCCCGCTGCATTTTTGCATACTTATTAAGGGTGGTATTAGGAACTACCACAAAAAATTTAAAGTTCATAACATCCCCGGGTGACACCCTTAAACCACCCCCTAGAAATGATTATTTTGAAACACATAGTTAAAGGCTTTAGGCCCCGCTGCATTTTTGCATACTTATGAAGGGTGGTATTAGGAACTACCACAAAAAATTTGAAGTTCATAACATCACCGGGTGACACCTTTAAACCACCCCCTAGAAATGATTATTTTTTAACAAATAGTTAGAGGCTTTAGGCCCCGCTGCATTTTTGCATACTTATTAAGGGTGGTATTAGGAACTACCACAAAAAATTTCAAGTTCATAACATCCCCGGGTGATACCCTAAAACCACCCCCTAGAAATGATTATTTTGAAACAAATAGTTAGAGGCTTTAGGCCCCGCTGCATTTTTGCATACTAATTAAGGGTGGTATTAGGAACTACCACAAAAAAATTCAAGTTGATAACATCCCCGGGTGATACCCTAAGACCACCCCCTAGAAATGATTATTTTGAAACAAATAGTTAGAGGCTTTAGGCCCCGCTGCATTTTTGCATACTAATTAAGGGTGGTATTAGGAACTACCACAAAAAATTTCAAGTTCATAACATCCCCGGGTGATACCCTAAAACCACCCCCTAGAAATGATTATTTTGAAACAAATAGTTAGAGGCTTTAGGCCCCGCTGCATTTTTGCATACTTATTAAGGGTGGTATTAGGAACTACCACAAAAAATTTCAAGTTGATAACATCCCCGGGTGATACCCTAAAACCACCCCCTAGAAATGATTATTTTGAAACAAATAGTTAGAGGCTTTAGGCCCCGCTGCATTTTTGCATACTTATTAAGGGTGTTATTAGGAACTACCACAAAAAATTTCAAGTTCATAACATCCCCGGGTGACACCCTTAAACCACCCCCTAGAAATGATTATTTTTGAACAAATAGTTAGAGGCTTTAGGCCCCGCTGCATTTTTGCATACTTATTAAGGGTGGTATTAGGAACTACCACAAAAAATTTAAAGTTCATAACATCCCCGGGTGACACCCTTAAACCACCCCCTAGAAATGATTATTTTGAAACAAATAGTTAGAGGCTTTAGGCCCCGCTGCATTTTTGCATACTTATTAAGGGTGGTATTAGGAACTACCACAAAAAATTTAAAGTTCATAACATCCCCGGGTGACACCCTTAAACCACCCCCTAGAAATGATTATTTTGAAACACATAGTTAAAGGCTTTAGGCCCCGCTGCATTTTTGCATACTTATTAAGGGTGGTATTAGGAACTACCACAAAAAATTTGAAGTTCATAACATCACCGGGTGACACCTTTAAACCACCCCCTAGAAATGATTATTTTTTAACAAATAGTTAGAGGCTTTAGGCCCCGCTGCATTTTTGCATACTTATTAAGGGTGGTATTAGGAACTACCACAAAAAATTTAAAGTTCATAACATCCCCGGGTGACACCCTTAAACCACCCCCTAGAAATGATTATTTTGAAACAAATAGTTAGAGGCTTTAGGCCCCGCTGCATTTTTGCATACTTATTAAGGGTGGTGTTAGGAACTACCACAAAAAATTTCAAGTTCATAACATCCCCGGGTGACACCCTTAAACCACCCCCTAGAAATTTTTGGAACAAATAGTTAAAGGCTTTAGGCCCCGCTGCATTTTTGCATACTTATTAAGGGTGGTATTAGGAACTACCACAAAAAATTTCAAGTTCATAACATCCCCGGGTGACACCCTTAAACCACCCCCTAGAAATGATTATGTTGGAACAAATAGTTAGAGGCTTTAGGCCCCGCTGCATTTTTGCATACTTATTAAGGGTGGTGTTAGGAACTACCACAAAAAATTTCAAGTTCATAACATCCCCGGGTGACACCCTTAAACCACCCCCTAGAAATGATTATTTTGGAACAAATAGTTAGAGGCTTTAGGCCCCGCTGCATTTTTGCATACTTATTAAGGGTGGTATTAGGAACTACCACAAAAAATTTCAAGTTCATCCGACTAATACTAGGATTTCTTTTTAAAAATCTCCCATTCTAGTTCCTACCTGGAATTTTCAGCAAATTAAAAAAAAGAATGAGTAGCTGGTCTTTGGTTATTGGAAACCCAATTCCTGCTAACTGCTTCGGCCATTAACCAATTAGGTTCTTTTTATTTAAATATAGAGGCCCTGTATATTATGGAAGTGTCTTATCTGACGCAGAGTTAACGAGAGTCGACCGAGTTGACGAAAGAATCAGAGAGAGGGAGAGAGTTGACTGACTCTTTCGTCAACTCGGTGACTCTCATCTACTCTGTCGTCGACTCTGCGTCCGATAAGATACTTCTGTATATTATCATAGTTCCACGCTGGAGACTCCAAATCTTTTGTAAACTGTTGTTCAGTGTACATGAGAAACAGGTATCTCAACGAACTTGATGTCAGTAAATGCACTGACTCGGACAATATAACCTCTATGGCTCAAAGGAAATGTGCGTAACCTCTGCGCAAACCTTATCTCTTGTAATATTTCTCCGGTCGATCCAGACCGCCGGAAACTAACTCAAGTTTAGCCCTTACAGAAAGACGGTGAATGTAACGACACTACCGCCAATAGCCAATAGTAATTTCTGCAATTGCAATAGTCAATAAAATGCTTATGGAATATATTGAATCTAACCATATTATATACAACAAGCGTTTTTTGTCGTTCTGTCGGAGCATCTCAACCAGAGTATTCATCGTTTTATTGAGTTTGGTTTGGTTGCTCTAGATATCTCCAAGGTTTTCGACAAAGTATGACACTCCGTTCTGCTGAGTAAACTCAAGCTATAAGTATTGACAGGAACTGGACTGAGAATTTTCTCTCTGGCCAATCAGTCAAGGTGATATTGGATGGCCTCAGATCTGATACCACACCATTTCTACCGAGGGTTCCCGGGCCCTAAAAATAAAGTACTCTCCCATTTCAAGTAAAACCGGTACCAACCTTCCTTCTGTGGACGGTGCGAATTTAATGGCTGATCCATTTCTTATAATCTTCGGCATAACTTTAACTGAGGATCTGCGATAGAATAATCTCATGTCATCGCCAAAAAAGTAGTTTAATGCATGCCAGGGTGGTATTGGTGATCTTGGTACAAATTGGATATTCCTAAGAATAAATTTTTCACAAAAAAAATTGGAATTATTAATTTATTTGGAGCAAAGTGCGCTTGAAATTATTATAATTGTTTAAACCTTGTTAAAATTCCTTAGCCCGGAATTAGCTCTCACATCAGCACACACTATGTTCTCAATTCCGGAATAACGTGCAGCATAATAAAATTAAGAACCTAATTCCGTCCATCAAACTATTGCCTTTTTTATTTATAAAAACGCCTAATAAGAGGTTCAAATTATTATGAGTTATTAAATATTATTGTATTTAATAGGAAAAATTAAAATACTGCAAAAATATACATCCTAGTGCCTGTTATAATCTTAGGAAGACAGTCCCACCTCTTTCGTAGTTACATAAGGAAATTGCTTTGGATGACGTGTTCGCGTCGACCGGTTGATTGAAAAGGAGTTTATGTACTCCAAATCAAAAAGACGATTCACTAAAGTGAATTATTTTGCTCCTAGAATATCATATATTATTAGTGGCTATTTTTTATTCCAAAATATTCAACGGTTTCCTTATTTCATAGCTTAATAGACCGTAATTATGTACTAGGCCGGAATATGGTACATTTACCATAATTAGAGGTTTTAGACCCGGTGCATTTTTGCACACTAGGTATTAGGAACTACCACAAATGGTGTTTTTTTGGAAATATAGTTAAAGGCGGTAGAAGACTCCGCTGCACAATATAGTCCCTCGTTAAAACGAGTGGTATTAAAAAATACACCAAAAATCTCAAGCCCATAACAAGGCACCTTTTAACTCACCCCCTAGAAAATATTTTTGAAATTATAGTTAAAGGTTTTATGCCCCGCTGGGTTTTTGTGTACTTGATAAAGGTGGTGTTAAGAAATAACATAAAAAATTTCAACTCCGAAAGTGGCCACTTGACCACCCCAATGCTAACTAGATATAAAAAATTAATTTAACTAAAAACAGTAATATAATCAACTAATACTCGAATGAAGTATTATTTAAAAATAATATGTATTTAAAAATAATAAACACCCTAGCATACCAGTATCCACGAAAGCGACTCTTTTGAGCATTATGTCTTGAAGAATATTGTTGAATTAATTTTGTACGAGCTAATTTTTGAATTAATTACTTAATAGATGATAAATCATTTTTCTAAGATAATTTATTATCAATTGTGTGTGGTTTATAAAGATGCCACAAATATTTGGCTGCTTTTCGGCCACTTTTTTAATGTTCGGTATTCGGCCGAATAAATGAACAAACGACTTGCCAGGCGACGACGGCGGCCTGCGGCCGAAGTCCCCATAGATTTAATTTCTCCGCGCCGCCTGATGTTTATGCCAGCGCAAATGTTGTCCCATGTATTTTAAATGTCACCGCCACCCCTAAAATTTCTTTGTGGGTTAACCCACATTATGCGGCCGAATACCAAATCATAAAAAACGCACATATCACTAAAAATTATATAAAAGGAATCCAAATTTCATCGGAAAAGCAACAACAAAAACAACAATATTATGAAAGGGGACTCCGGACCGGCGAAAAAATTTCTTGAGAAAAGCAATAAAAAACAAAAAATCGAAATCGACTGGCTTCAAATCGTTTAAGGAATTGCGCGCAATTGTATTAACATCAGAAATGTTATTGTAGTCTTAAGGCCCCCATACACGGTCAAATGGATGTACATCGAAGGGCGGATGTACAACCAAAATTATCGATTGTGGGCCGGTCGGCCGATCAAAATACGTTGCTCTTATGGGTTTGATGAAATTCTGGATGTACAACCAATTTGACCGTGTATGAGGGCCTTTAAGATCGCATCTACAGTGATAATTTTTCTATGCTCGAAATGTTCGCGAATTCGAGGCTTCGGCCCAGAGCGTGGCTCAGTATCTCTAGTTTAGATTGAACTAAATATCTTATGAATCGCTAATGCCATGTGGCCAAAAACTCTTTTCTGGAGAACCGACCATAAGAGATATCAAGTGGGTTACATTTTACCAATTGGGGCTGAATTTCAAAAACCCTAAAATAAAATTTTTGGTCATAATTCCTCAATATCATTTTCACTTTCAACATGCAAAAGTATTCACGGGGGAAAAAAACATGAAACAATTTTTTTGTATGTATTTACAATACAAAAATGTGCAACAGACAGCGCCTGGCTGGGGGATTTGTGCCGTGCCGGGGGATTTCTCGCCCTGTCCAGACTTCGCGCCCTCTTGTTTATCTCGTTTATCCAAAAAATGCGCCGAAATAGGTCATCAATTCTGAATTCCATTCATAAAAGAAAAGGGTCGTAAGAAAATTGCGTCGAAGTTTATTTTTTAAATTTTTCTGAACGAGTTAATGCTCTTTCTATTCTTTAACGATGGCGCGCACGATGCAGAAAGACATAGTGCGTTCTTTCTCTGTCAAAAGCGATTCCTAACGAGCACTTTTTGCTTAGTTTGAAAGACTCGGAGAACGGTGTCCGCGGTTGAGGGGGGTTCGCTATTCATGAAGGGGTCGTTGAATTTTCCGGATGATTTCTATAGATTTAGATTTGCTGAATCCGGAAATCAAGATATTTTTGCAAAATCTCGGTCCTTCAGCTAGAAGCAATTATTTTTAACAAAAGTGTCTTCGAGGGGGTGGGTTTATATTCAATGTATTTTTAATAATATAAGCATTGAATAACTATTGTTTTTTCTAGAATTTTTCAACTTAATTATACGAGTCCATAAATTTGACTTCAACTAATACGCATACTTACATATGAAGATATGAATTTTCCGTTCCCTAAATTTTATGAAATGTGACAAGCATTTTTTATTTATCCTAGTTCTCTGTAAAAGTGCCTGCGAAGGTAAGGCATATTTGCGGCTACCTTTTCACTTTCATGCGACTATCGGGTCCCACTCTCTGATCAGACCGAAAACTTGAAGGATAATGAGTTAAAACTTTTTCCATCATTCTAATTGTACACTTCAGAAAGCTCAATCTCAATATCTATATTTGCCTAAATATATCCTCACCGTACTGTAGGCAATTCGTTTCTTTTTAGCACGATTTTGTGGATAAGATTGTCTATAATGTTATTTATACTTAGCTGACGCTGAATATTTTATTTAAATAGAGCTTTTTGGGGACTTCAATTGTATTGATAAAGAAAGTTTTCACACTAATATGGATATACATACATACTTTTTCTACTCCGATTTTCGAAATGGAGATAGTCTTCGCAAATACCTACTATCATTCCTGCAATTTTCATCCTTTCAGAAAAGTCCACCACTTTTTGACGGTCACAGCTCGGACTGTTAACAACTTTTATTGATTGGCTTTCTGTATGTTTATAATCTCGAAAACGGGTAATCCGATTTCTGTAGGACTTTAAGAGGTAGTATTTCTGGACATATTTTGAGCCTATTTCTCACTCGATTAAAAAAAATATTTTTTCAGCAAAGACAGACGGGTCGTAATGGGGTATATAGCTGTATAATATATCATTTGAGCCGCTCAGTGCACAAATTGATTAACTCCATAAAACAAAAAGTAGAGAAATGCGACGAAATAATGTATCTTGTTTTTTAGTATTCCCTTATAATTCAATGGTCAATATTATTCAAGGGTCAAAAAAAATTTGCCTTTTAATGGTGTTAATCTTTATTATTCCGAAAGTTATTATAAATATAAGAAGTTATGAGCATACCATGTGCTTTGACACTTAAATATGAAATTTTTCAAAAAGTGGAGTTAATCGATGTGTGCACTGAACGGCTCATTTAACAATAATAATCTTAACAAATTTCATAGAAACAAAAAAATTGTAAACACAAACAATCATTAGAAAATAACGAGAAACAGCGATAGTTCTTTTCAGAACCAAATCAGTACTAGTAAAATCATAAGAACACAACACATATTTCTTATGTTATGTATTCGTCTCAACAAAAAATTAGGAAGAAAATGAGAATTGTGTGATGTATTTATTTAAGCACTTAATTTGTAACATATTTCTTTTAGAACATTTAAAATTTTTATAGGGTGTTTGTAGGGCACAGAGAATCAAATTTATAGCACGCTCACAGGCCTCTGACTATTCTTTCCAAAATAATCATTTCGCCCGGGGATGTTATGAACTTGAAATATTTTGGGGTAGTTCTTATCACCACCCTTAACAAGTGTAAAAATTTCAGCGGGGTCTAAAGCCTCTAACTATTTGTTTCAAAATAATCATTTCTAGGGGCTGGTTTAAGGGTGTCACCCGGGGATGTTATGAACTTGAAATTTTTTGTGGTAGTTCCTAATAACACCCTTAATAAGTATGCAAAAATGCAGCGGGGCCTAAAGCCTCTAACTATTTGTTCCAAAATAATCATTTCTAGGGGGTGGTTTTAGGGTATCACCCGGGGATGTTATCAACTTGAAATTTTTTGTGGTAGTTCCTAATACCACCCTTAATAAGTATGCAAAAATGCAGCGGGGCCTAAAGCCTCTAACTATTTGTTTCAAAATAATCATTTCTAGGGGGTGGTTTTAGGGTATCACCCGGGGATGTTATGAACTTGAAATTTTTTGTGGTAGTTCCTAATACCACCCTTAATTAGTATGCAAAAATGCAGCGGGGCCTAAAGCCTCTAACTATTTGTTTCAAAATAATCATTTCTAGGGGGTGGTCTTAGGGTATCACCCGGGGATGTTATCAACTTGAATTTTTTTGTGGTAGTTCCTAATACCACCCTTAATTAGTATGCAAAAATGCAGCGGGGCCTAAAGCCTCTAACTATTTGTTTCAAAATAATCATTTCTAGGGGGTGGTTTTAGGGTATCACCCGGGGATGTTATGAACTTGAAATTTTTTGTGGTAGTTCCTAATACCACCCTTAATAAGTATGCAAAAATGCAGCGGGGCCTAAAGCCTCTAACTATTTGTTTCAAAATAATCATTTCTAGGGGGTGGTTTTAGGGTATCACCCGGGGATGTTATGAACTTGAAATTTTTTGTGGTAGTTCCTAATACCACCCTTAATAAGTATGCAAAAATGCAGCGGGGCCTAAAGCCTCTAACTATTTGTTTCAAAATAATCATTTCTAGGGGGTGGTTTTAGGGTATCACCCGGGGATGTTATGAACTTGAAATTTTTTGTGGTAGTTCCTAATAACACCCTTAATAAGTATGCAAAAATGCAGCGGGGCCTAAAGCCTCTAACTATTTGTTTCAAAATAATCATTTCTAGGGGGTGGTTTTAGGGTATCACCCGGGGATGTTATCAACTTGAAATTTTTTGTGGTAGTTCCTAATACCACCCTTAATAAGTATGCAAAAATGCAGCGGGGCCTAAAGCCTCTAACTATTTGTTTCAAAATAATCATTTCTAGGGGGTGGTTTTAGGGTATCACCCGGGGATGTTATGAACTTGAAATTTTTTGTGGTAGTTCCTAATACCACCCTTAATAAGTATGCAAAAATGCAGCGGGGCCTAAAGCCTCTAACTATTTGTTTCAAAATAATCATTTCTAGGGGGTGGTTTTAGGGTATCACCCGGGGATGTTATGAACTTGAAATTTTTTGTGGTAGTTCCTAATACCACCCTTAATTAGTATGCAAAAATGCAGCGGGGCCTAAAGCCTCTAACTATTTGTTTCAAAATAATCATTTCTAGGGGGTGGTCTTAGGGTATCACCCGGGGATGTTATCAACTTGAATTTTTTTGTGGTAGTTCCTAATACCACCCTTAATTAGTATGCAAAAATGCAGCGGGGCCTAAAGCCTCTAACTATTTGTTTCAAAATAATCATTTCTAGGGGGTGGTTTTAGGGTATCACCCGGGGATGTTATGAACTTGTAATTTTTTGTGGTAGTTCCTAATATCACCCTTAATAAGTATGCAAAAATGCAGCGGGGCCTAAAGCCTCTAACTATTTGTTTCAAAATAATCATTTCTAGGGGGTGGTTTTAGGGTATCACCCGGGGATGTTATGAACTTGAAATTTTTTGTGGTAGTTCCTAATACCACCCTTAATAAGTATGCAAAAATGCAGCGGGGCCTAAAGCCTCTAACTAT
Source organism: Thereva unica (assembly GCA_949987705.1). Lineage (NCBI taxonomy): Eukaryota > Metazoa > Arthropoda > Insecta > Diptera > Therevidae > Thereva > Thereva unica. The sequence goes on from OX465286.1 coordinate 17,539,712, forward strand.
TTGTTTCAAAATAATCATTTCTAGGGGGTGGTTTTAGGGTATCACCCGGGGATGTTATGAACTTGAAATTTTTTGTGGTAGTTCCTAATAACACCCTTAATAAGTATGCAAAAATGCAGCGGGGCCTAAAGCCTCTAACTATTTGTTTCAAAATAATCATTTCTAGGGGGTGGTTTTAGGGTATCACCCGGGGATGTTATCAACTTGAAATTTTTTGTGGTAGTTCCTAATACCACCCTTAATAAGTATGCAAAAATGCAGCGGGGCCTAAAGCCTCTAACTATTTGTTTCAAAATAATCATTTCTAGGGGGTGGTTTTAGGGTATCACCCGGGGATGTTATGAACTTGAAATTTTTTGTGGTAGTTCCTAATACCACCCTTAATAAGTATGCAAAAATGCAGCGGGGCCTAAAGCCTCTAACTATTTATTTCAAAATAATCATTTCTAGGGGGTGGTCTTAGGGTATCACCCAGGGATGTTATCAACTTGAATTTTTTTGTGGTAGTTCCTAATACCACCCTTAATAAGTATGCAAAAATGCAGCGGGGCCTAAAGCCTCTAACTATTTGTTTCAAAATAATCATTTCTAGGGGGTGGTTTTAGGGTATCACCCGGGGATGTTATCAACTTGAAATTTTTTGTGGTAGTTCCTAATACCACCCTTAATAAGTATGCAAAAATGCAGCGGGGCCTAAAGCCTCTAACTATTTGTTTCAAAATAATCATTTCTAGGGGGTGGTTTTAGGGTATCACCCGGGGATGTTATGAACTTGAAATTTTTTGTGGTAGTTCCTAATACCACCCTTAATTAGTATGCAAAAATGCAGCGGGGCCTAAAGCCTCTAACTATTTGTTTCAAAATAATCATTTCTAGGGGGTGGTCTTAGGGTATCACCCGGGGATGTTATCAACTTGAATTTTTTTGTGGTAGTTCCTAATACCACCCTTAATTAGTATGCAAAAATGCAGCGGGGCCTAAAGCCTCTAACTATTTGTTTCAAAATAATCATTTCTAGGGGGTGGTTTTAGGGTATCACCCGGGGATGTTATGAACTTGAAATTTTTTGTGGTAGTTCCTAATACCACCCTTAATAAGTATGCAAAAATGCAGCGGGGCCTAAAGCCTCTAACTATTTGTTTCAAAATAATCATTTCTAGGGGGTGGTTTTAGGGTATCACCCGGGGATGTTATGAACTTGTAATTTTTTGTGGTAGTTCCTAATATCACCCTTAATAAGTATGCAAAAATGCAGCGGGGCCTAAAGCCTCTAACTATTTGTTTCAAAATAATCATTTCTAGGGGGTGGTTTTAGGGTATCACCCGGGGATGTTATGAACTTGAAATTTTTTGTGGTAGTTCCTAATACCACCCTTAATTAGTATGCAAAAATGCAGCGGGGCCTAAAGCCTCTAACTATTTGTTTCAAAATAATCATTTCTAGGGGGTGGTTTTAGGGTATCACCCGGGGATGTTATGAACTTGAAATTTTTTGTGGTAGTTCCTAATACCACCCTTAATAAGTATGCAAAAATGCAGCGGGGCCTAAAGCCTCTAACTATTTGTTTCAAAATAATCATTTCTAGGGGGTGGTTTTAGGGTATCACCCGGGGATGTTGTGAACTTGAAATTTTTTGTGGTAGTTCCTAATATCACCCTTAATAAGTATGCAAAAATGCAGCGGGGCCTAAAGCCTCTAACTATTTGTTTCAAAATAATCATTTCTAGGGGGTGGTTTTAGGGTATCACCCGGGGATGCTATGAACTTGAAATTTTTTGTGGTAGTTCCTAATAACACCCTTAATAAGTATGCAAAAATGCAGCGGGGCCTAAAGCCTCTAACTATTTGTTTCAAAATAATCATTTCTAGGGGGTGGTCTTAGGGTATCACCCGGGGATGTTATCAACTTGTAATTTTTTGTGGTAGTTCCTAATACCAGCCTTAATAAGTATGCAAAAATGCAGCGGGGCCTAAAGCCTCTAACTATTTGTTTCAAAATAATCATTTCTAGGGGGTGGTTTTAGGGTATCACCCGGGGATGTTATGAACTTGAAATTTTTTATGGTAGTTCCTAATAACACCCTTAATAAGTATGCAAAAATGCAGCGGGGCCTAAAGCCTCTAACTATTTGTTTCAAAATAATCATTTCTAGGGGGTGGTTTTAGGGTATCACCCGGGGATGTTATCAACTTGTAATTTTTTGTGGTAGTTCCTAATACCAGCCTTAATAAGTATGCAAAAATGCAGCGGGGCCTAAAGCCTCTAACTATGTGTTTCAAAATAATCATTTCTAGGGGGTGGTTTTAGGGTATCACCCGGGGATGTTATGAACTTGAAATTTTTGGGGTAGTTCTTATCACCACCCTTAACAAGTGTACAAAATTTCAGCGGGGCCTAAAGCCTCTAACTATTTGTTCCAAATTAATCATTTTTAGGGGGTTGTTTTAGGGTGCCACCCGGGGATGTTATAAACTTGAAATTTTTTGGGGTAGTTCTTACCAGCACCCTTAACAAGTGTACAAAATTTCAGCGGGGCCTAAAGCCCCTAACTATTTTTTCCCAAAATACTCATTTCTAGGGGGTGAGTTAGGGGTAGGTTTAAAATTCGTGATTAATAATTTAGGGGTGATATTTTTCAAGACCTCTACTGACTTCCCCGTATCAAAAAACAATTATTTACTTGTTTTTTAAGGTCCAACCATCAGTTTCAAAATTTAATTTTTTTTTCTAAAATCGTTCGATCGAACGTTCGGAACTTCAGGCTCATGTCAGAAGCCACTTTTAAAATACCTTAGTGTCTTAGGCCATTTTTAAAATAATTAAGTAATTTAGGCCACTTTCAAAAGTAAATGGGGATGGGTATAAATCCCTAACCCCTTGGAATTTTTTGACAAACAGCGGATCTGAATTCGGAGGAGGAGCCCTTTCCAAATAACAACGGCCTTTGCTTTTTTTTTTTTTTGTGATACGATGAAGCTTAGGAGTCACCCTTTGCACTACTAGTCCGTCATGTCGTTCGAGTCATGGTGCAATGTATAGTAGTAAGCTTGATCTGAAGGATAGGATAGAAAGGATAGGTTAGGGGTCTGGGGGGTGCATGAGTAGGTGTCGATGAACCTTGCGTTTGAAATCAGAGATGTTATATGAGCTCGGAAACACCGACTGCGGAAGAGAGTTCCACAACCGAGTTGTTCTATTTATAAACGAACAGCTAAACCGTAATGTGCGCGAAGGGGAGGGCTGCAGGGTGAAGGGGTGAGCCGAGTTGGCTAGTCTTGTGTTGCGGGAAAAAAGTTGCCGTGTAGGCAGGAGGTTCTTTATTTCAGTGGAGCATTCGCTGTAATAATAGCGATAAAACTTGCTGAATGCAGCTACGTTCGTACGGTGACTTAAAGGGTCGATGGAGGAGCAAAGAGTGCTATCACCAATGAGTTTGATGGCGCGATTTTGCACCTTATCCAGCCAAGCCAAGGTGGTTTTAGGAGCGCCCGCCCAGATATACGAGTTGTATTCAAGGTGGGGTCGAATGTAGGACTTGTAGATTGTGGCTAGAGCAGCTGGCTGAAGGAGGAACTTACATCTCTTAAGGAATCCTAGGCATTGATACGCTTGTTTGGCAATTTGGAATATGTGACCATTCCATTGCATATCATTAGATAGAGTCATTCCCAGGATGCTAAGAGATGGGTCAGGTGTTAGGCTATCCCCGTCCACTGAAATAGAGGGAAAGTCGGTACAGGTTTTGGTGGAGATAAGGCAGTACTTTGTTTTTGATGCGTTAAATTCGACCCGATTCTTGCGGCCCCAGTCAAGAATGAGCTCGATGTCTGCGTTAAGAGAGCTGGACATGAGTTCGCGGTCTAAGAGACAAGGTCTGGCACTTGCTTGTCTAGCGTTGGCGTAAGAGTAACGCAGAGTACTGTCGTCGGCGAAACTGTGGAGTGGGTTGGAGGGGATTGAAAGCAGATCGTTAATAAATATTAGAAAGAGAGCAGGTGAGAGGATCGATCCTTGGGGAACGCCGGCCGAGATGGAGTGTGGGTTGGATTCGACGCCATCCAATACTACCTTGATCGAACGGCTGGAAAGAAAGCTCTCAATCCAGTTCATAAGAACTGAGTCGATACCAATAGCTTGGAGTTTGGACAGCAGAGCGGGATGCCATACTCTGTCAAAAGCCTTGGAAATATCTAGAGCAACCAGACCAGACTCTCCGGAACTATGGATGCTTCGGTGTAGATGCTCGGTCAAACACACAAGAAGGTCGCCAGTAGATCTTTTCGGTCTAAAGCCGTACTGCCTGTCGTGTATGATTTGGTTAGATTCTAAATATTGCATCAGCTTTCTATTAATTATTGTCTCCATGATTTTGGAGAGAACAGAAGTTATTGCTATTGGGCGGTAGTTTAAAGGGTCGCTGGCATCACCTTTTTTCGGAATGGGCTGAACATGAGCTAGTTTCCAGGAGTTTGGATAAACTCCGGAGAAATATGATAAGGCAAAAAGTTTGCGAAGGTGAGGCACATTTATTGAGTACCATAGGGGGAATATTATCGGGGCCAGTGGATTTGTTGACGTCAAGCTTCTTGAGACATTTATACACCTCACGGGTCCTGAAAAAGATCCCGCCCATTGAATGGGCGATGCGATCGAGGACCGGTGGTGACGTATCAGATTCGGGCAGAGAAGAATTTGAGGCGAACAGAGATGCCAATAAATCGGCCTTGGATTTGCTTTCTGTTATCACCTCCTTCCATTGATGAATGGAGGGGTTGAGGAAGAGGTAAAATTCTTCTTGATGGAAGTTACCAAGGCCCAGAAGTTTTTGCTGCCTGCATTTGCGTTGAGAATCTTGTTTCTTAATTTGTCGTCAAATGACGATTTAACCTTCCTGATGGTGGAATTACAGGAATTTCTTGATTTAATATACTCACGACGAAGGGACTCACTTGGGGAGTGTCTGTACGCTCTATAAGCGGCTTCTTTAGCTTTTTTCGTCCATGCATTCCCCATTAAACCATCTATTCGGCCTTGGCTTTGTAGATTTGATAGAATGAGGAATGAATAACCGCATTCCAGCCCGTATAATTTTGGTTATACATAGAGCGGCATAGCTCGCACTGGCATCCCGGAAACATAGATCCCAGTCCGTGGCTTGAAAAAAGCGAATTAGCCCCAACCAGTTGGCTTTCCCATAGTGCCAAACAGTTTTTTTAGGAACTGTGTTAGTAGGGGTAGAAGATGAGTATGGGAAATTAGCGCTGACTAGGCAATGGTCCGAGTTACCGAGAGGTGAGCCAACTTCGACGGAGTACCGTGATGGGTGTGATGTAAGAAACAGGTCAAGGAGATGGGCTCCGTGACCTTCAACGTCTGGGACACGCGTTTCCCGATTGACAATTTGGTGCAAATTATTAATATCTGCAAAAAGCTCAGCGTCTTTGCCAGAAACACTGGTGCCATTTGAGTATTTCAGCCAATGTATATTATGTACGTTGAAATCACCCGCAACAATGATTTCACACTCCGGATGGGAAAGTAAAAATCCGGAGATTCGTTCGGATATAGCATCGAAGGCTAACGTCGAGGCATCATTACTTATATTAGGACTTCTGTAGAGAAAACAGAAGAATATAAATCATCATCACCGATTATTCGCGGAGATGGGGTGAAAACTTTTTTTTATCATTTCAATTGAAGTCTTCAAAGAGCTCTTTAGTTAATTGTCCAGGATTCAAACAAATGATATTCTAGGTATGGTAACTTCTCATCGCTTCATCTCGAGAATTAAACTGCTTTCTTAGTTGAAAAAAAAAAACAATTTTTTATTTTCTTGTCATCCGCGCCAATCTGTAGCACCGGCCCTGGCTAATGCGAAGTCCTGGGCTGTGTTTCCAAATAGAACTCAGTATACCGGCCAGTGCTAATGACGTCTTAAATCGCACCCGATTCTGTATATTTTCAATGCCAATTGCGTGCGATTTAAGACGTCATATGCACTGGCCGGTATGATGTCCTCTATTTCGGAACATATGTAGTCCTAGTCTCACTTTCAAAAACGTAACACAAAATTTCTTGGGCTCGCCAGGATTTGCACTAGGGCACCATAAACCCCAGGCAGCACGCCGACAGCCTCAACCTTTATATTAATGACGTAGATCCATTTTGACGTCATAATCCGGAGTAAGGATGCTAGAGTATGTCTCCATCATAAAGTATTTTTAACTATTTCCGTTTTCCTCGAATTATTTTTGCTCTCATTCTAAGCCATCGCTTGGGGGTTTGTCGCATTTGAATTTCACTGAATTTCAGGATTTGCACTAGAGTCTCATGAACCGCAGGCAGCAATTCGACAAATTTATCGGCGGCAGTGATGTCACCTCCCCCTAAGAAGAAATAATATAAAAAGTATACAATTCCTTTTCAAACTCTTTTCATCGCTGTGTTTTACTCGCATTCCAATTCTTCGTATTTGCTCCACCGATCGCACTTCTCCTAAATAAAGCGTAGCTTTCACGATTGCATTTGAAACTATTTCTTTCATTTTTCTCGAGTCGGTGCCATTGGCGCTTTTATTTATTTTGAATTTTTTTCTTGTAAAAATTTTAATAATTAACACTTTTGATCAAAATTATAATTTCTGTTCATTAAAAAAATGACAAAATATCAACCTTGATGATTAATTTAAGTATGCATTCGCATTCCTAAAAACCCACTTTCCCGACAAGGGCAAAGAGCCTCTAGTAGAAACAGCGGTGACGTGGGAGGAGACCTGCCAATCTATGACCCGGTGTGTAGTTTCTACAGGTAAGGGTCTAGAGAACATGTCCCACGAAAGCCCTCGACGTTCCACAGAATGGCATTAGACATCCGTCACACCAGGCCAAACAACGGACGAGTTGTGTCAACAAAACGCCGCTTGAAAGGAGCTCCGGTCGCACTGGACAGGAGGCAGATCTTTACCTACCTTAAGCATCACTTTCACCTTTCCACACATTCTCGGGTGAAATGCCTAATATGCCCCTGTATTTTTGTAATGCTACATATAACATCATGAATAAGGTATCAGTGTATGCGGAACCAGGCTGTGATGGTTAGCGGAATACACTTGTTTCCGGAGGCCTATCACTCCGAAGGACCTGCCTATGCGGCTCGTGAGTCTCAGGTGGCGCTTTGACCCAATAAGTGTGGCTCTTCCTCAAAATACCATGTGGGGATGGCTTATGTACTGAAGTCGGGGTTCGGCCGAATTACCCTGGCTACCGGCCTTGGATTTGACTGCATTGCTAGGCAGGGCTAGGCGAAATTCTGCCTGGGAAACGCTGACGAAATTAGGCAGGTGGAAGCTTTTTTGCAAGTTTTTATGGGGAAAACACACCCGACTTTGATTTGGATTCGTCGGTATACAAGACAAAGTCATAGTCCTTGTCAGGTTGGAAATCTTCCCATTGCTCTCGAATATTAAGAACACTGCCGAAATTTAATTTTACGACAATTAGTCTTGGTTTAAAAGCTGCGACTCAGACTACGGGCTGCCAACCGCACCGCTTTTTCGCAACTTTGCAAAATTGAAACCCGGCACAAAAAGCTCCTGTTTTGTAACATGCATGGGCTTCGAAAGCAAATCAGCTCCCACTTCGGCATCCTCCATACTGTTATTGATCTTCCTTCGAACCAAGACTTACTACTGGACATTCTACCTCTCGTTCTTCTTCTTCTTTGATGGCACTATAACCGGAGTGCGGTCTGGAGAATCGTTTTGATTTTACATTATCTTAAAACGGAATGAGAGAAACATTTACTTTGAAAGTGACCTAAGTCAATTAGTAATTTTAAATGTGGCCTAAAGTCTACCATTCACATACAGGCCGCCGACAGGCTATGGCCTTTTAGACCAGGTACAACTGGGCTATTGCAACTCTTCTATCCAGTGGTCCCGATTCTGAACTGACATCATCCAGTTTGGCATACGTAACTATGGGCGTCCTAGACTAGACCATTCAAGATTCAGTATCCTTCCAGTATTCCATAGAGCTTAACTCCGTTCTACCATAGGAATTGGTGGTTTCTAATGAGAAGAGCCGTATTCGTCATAGATCATCAAGAAATTCAACTGGAATTCGAGTGGACATATTCCTAACATCACACTTCCTAGAATAATCAGATTAAAACTCGAAGAAAATCTATCACCCAACAAGACTGATCTTACTACTCTAGAAATATTTCATGATCTTTTTCCCTAGAACCCATTCCAAGGTTTTTTTTCTTGGTTTTTTTTATTACCATTATCATTCCTGTTCTTCTCGTCGTCGTCTGTCTCTCATTTTGAAGTTTTTGATTTAAATAATTCCATACAGATAAATTAAAAACAAAAACAAAAAAACCTCAAAAAAAGATCTCCCTTAAAAGAAGCAAAACGAAAACACACTGTGCAACAACACACCATAGAATAATTGACAGAATCTGTCAAACTAAATCACCCAACAGTCGTCGTCATCTGAATACCTTAACAAATGTCTCTGACAACTCGGAAACAGACCGGTGTGTGCGGCAAAGGTGGTATTATTATACTCTCTGATATCGCGTCGGTCGTGTACACCGCGCGCCGAGATCGTTTTCTAAATTCAAAAGTTAAAAGAAGCACAAGTAAAGAAGTAACGGCGTGCGGAGGGCTGCACGGCTGCTTTCGCGCTTAACCGATCGAGTGATCTTGGTAGATGATCATCTTCTTATCCCCCCAAAAGATGCTTGTACTTAATAAAAAAAAAATATATAAACGAAAATCCATTCTCTCTCTCAAAAAATAAAAAGAAGTACGAGGACGAAGAGAATTACATTTTAAAAGACAGGCAGTCATGTAACTATAAAGATGAACAAGAGATTTTATCCAAATTGAAACACTACATGGCAACCACACAAAAACAAAATATATAAATAAAAAAAAAGGAAAACTACTTACATATATACTTATCCCAGAACGAATGTCGGTCGGTATCTAATCATGATCGTGGCTAGAAACTAATCTCCTTCTAGGGTTCAGTCGCGATCGTGTGGTTTTGGTGTTGGTGTAATTTGGAAGACGTCAAGTGTATACCCCCACACGAGACCCCAGAAACCACCTGAGACCCAGAAACCACCTGAGACAATTCAATTATGATCAATTGTAAGATCACAGATTATGCATGATCGTTTTTTGGATACTGGTCTTGTTTTCTCTATAGGACGTCGTCTAGGAGGCATGACAAAACTGACATTTAGGATTTGATCGTTTTTGTTTGTTTCTTTTCTCGTTTTGAAGATCACCGATCCATGTTATATATGGTGTTAAGCCACCTTTTTACCATTAACTAGAAATAACATACGATCGGTCTGGATATGTTTCCGTGACAAGAAGAAACCCTCGATCTACACATACACACATCAGTAAAAAAATATCGCTTGGGTGGAAAAACATGAATAATACCCTCTTGTATGTAACAACAGGTGAAGATCGTTTTTCATATAATACTCTTCGTTTTTTCTCCTGTTGATCTTCATTCCCGCACGTTTGTTTTTGAAACTCTTTAAAATTGACTCTTGGATTTATAATAAAGCGTTCATTAAAAAATTTCATGCTGGGCTTAAATCGACTGCACGAGTAGTGGTCTATAAATTTTTTTTCGCCCGGTCACAGGTAAAAATTAGCATATCTCTGCGCGCGCACCTTAATGTATCTATATCTCCCTCGTTTGTTGAAGAATTTTTTGGGGGGAGACATCATACCCACAAGACTAAACCACGGAATTGGAATGGTGAACTGCTGATGCACTGTATGCTTAAAGACCTGTGCGCCTTTTAAGTAGGTAGATGTGGTGTGTATTTTATATGTAATATAGCTCGATCACCAGGGGGTGGACCATCCTCGTTGCTTGGGAAATGGATTGAAATCGTGGACTCTGTGTGTACATCGCATATCAACGGCGGGAAAAGGGTGGCACAATATACTTACATTACAACAGGGGGTATTGTCGACTCGCATGTAGGTGCTGCTGCTGCTGCACACAGATATGGCGATTTTATATTTTCACGTATAGCATAAATTTAACCAAACCAAAATGTTGTTGTTGTTCTTCTTCTTTACCACATTGCAACAAAATGATTTACCTGTGGTGTCACCTAGTGTTTTGTGTATTAATAATTTCCCTTTTTTTATTATGGTGGTCTCGAACTCGGGGGGTTTTTTTTGTTCTCTTTTTCATTCTCTTTCGCGGTTGTTTCAATTCAAGAATTTAAGACAAACAAACAAATATATATTTATACATATTATTGTCTTTATCAATTTCTGTTTTAAAAGCAATCTTTTTTCCACTCTGTTTACTCTATCCTTTTTTGTTTTTCAGTTTTTTTGAATGTGCATTTTTATGTCTTCAATAAATTTAAATTTTTGTCTGGGGAATGTCGCCTTGATGGAAAGAAGAGGATTGCGCCAGCGTGCTCTCTAGGTGGTGGGCAATTTCAGGGTTGATGCCTCTCTACCCAGTGGGATATTATTTATATTTATACTTATATTTTATACACATATTTCTTAAACTCATTATCTTTTTTTGTTTCTTCATACAAAAAAAAAAAAAACATCACAAACAATCATCTTCACCATCAGCAGAAAAACAAACACGAACTTTTAATTGAGTCGTTTATTTTGAATGTGACCTAAGTAAAGTTTTTGTAATAATTTTAACTTAATAATTGGAGAATCGTTTTGATTTTACATTATCTTAAAACGGAATGAGAGAAACATTTATTTTGAAAGTGACCTAAGTCAATTAGTTATTTTAAATGTGGCCTAAAGTCTACCATTCACATACAGGCCGCCGACAGGCTATGGCCTTTTAGACCAGGTACAACCGATGAAGGCCATACATTACTCAGTGTGACAGAGGGATCAGGACATAAGCGATCCGCCTGACAGGCCATGGGCTGCAGCCGATTTCATGATTCTTTACATAAACACAGGCGATGCGACAATTTAGCGTAGCACGTTGTAAATTCAAGTGCAAAATGGTAATGACCTCAACGAAAATTTCAGACTGAATAGTAGAAGTTCAGATCTTCAGGCTCGGTCTGACGATAAATACCTACAGACATAAAGATTTTTGTCAGTTTTTCTGGACTGCAGGCCCCATCCAGTTGGCGGCCGGTAAGTGTCTGATTATATTTGGCCTTAAGGCGAGAAACCTTCCTGAAGGTTGATGGGAGACACGGTATCTAGAAACAAAAGGTAATGTAAAAGAGACTGACGGCTTCGAATACCGTGAAAAAGACGCCTAGTGAGGTTAGCCCTAATGCAAAAACAACAGCTGACCTAAGTGACTTAATTATTTTGAAAGTGACCTAGGTCACTTAGTTCTTTTAAAAGTGTCTTAAGTCAGTTAATTAAAAGGAAAGTGAAGTGGCCTAAGTCACTTAGTTTTTTTAATGTGTAAAAGTCTAAGCTTAGCCGTCATTTAATTATTTTGGAAGTGGCCTAAGACACTTAGATATTTTGAAAGTGACCTAAGTCACTTATTTATTTTGAAAGTGGCCTAAGTCACTTAGTTATTTTAAAAGTGACTTAAATTACTTAGTTATTTTGAAAATGACCAAAGTCATTTATATATTTTGAAAGTGGCCTAAGTCACTTAATTATTTTGAAAGTGACATAAGTTAAAATACAGGATTTTCTTTAGGATTCGCGAGTTCGAAAAAAGGTGAACCTCGCACAACGTCAGCTCCAACTACCGCTCAAAAGCGAGCAACTATTTCTGCTCTATACAAACTAATAGATACAACAATCAGTGCTTAGCTTATTGACTATCTATAATCAAACGCCGATCCTGGCAGCCCTCGCCTACGATCGCTATCCCGATGATATCATCTACGACGCCAATCGCAGCTGCTTCAAAAGTTTGTCTACTTCTAAGGAGACCATGTGGATCTATACGACTCTGGGTCCCCTTAGGGCTTTTCGGAATTGGTAAGAGCACGAGTTTCTGCTCGCTCTGGGAAAACCTCTCTCTCAGGCACACTGTGCGAAGACTTTAGCAAAAACTGTTAGGCGTTTTCATTGCTAGATTAGCCACTTTGCTTCGTATGTCGTCTATACCAGGGGGGTTATCCTGGAATGCGATTCGAAGACCATGAAATTCGGAAATAAGAAAATGGTATCCCCCAAAGCGAAGTCGAATCAAATTTGTCCGTTTGTCATCGGATTTCAGTCCGTGAGTAAAGCCATTGACGGATGCCTTGAAATTATTTGTTTGTTTTCAAAAGTTTTAAAAACTTTTTAAACATTTTTCAAATAATTGTTCGCATCAAAATGCCAAATTAAGTCGATAAATGAAGATTGTTGGCTGAAAATAGTTTCTTTTCGCATATTTATTAGGCAATCATTTCAATACGATGCGAACGCATTCAGCGATACAAAACCTAAATCGCATCGCAACTGGCTTCCGTTTACTTCTAACTTTCGAATCGCATTCCAGGATAAGCCCCCAGGACTCTTGTTGGTGGTTATCTTTTCGCGACCCACCGAATCACTTGTAGGGTGGAAAGCTAACCGGTGGTGGCCTTTCTGTGAAAAAAAGTCTGCGGGAACAAGATGTGTACAATATTCTGGAGTAGCCCAGCAGCAGGTATTACAATTTTATAGGTTCCACTCCAAGCGATGGCCTTGTTCAACTAAGCAGCTCATTAAAATCTGGACAATTACGATTCCTCTGACTTATTCTTCTTCTTTTCGCTTTCAGGCAACCCCTTCGGCATTAGTCGATCTCTGAATTACATCAAGGGTTTGGTGACTGTCGACAAATGCCAGAAGGCCAGCGAGATTATGGTATCGAGGCATTGCATATCCGATAACCAGCGCGGCATCTCCTGGCTCGCCCCTTCTCTGGCATCTCCTCACCACCTACCGAGCTCAGGTCGTGTAGGATCACTTCCTTAAACACTCCTGGGTCGAGTCCTATACAATACCTCAACCAAATGCAATGTTTCGCTTGATGGGTTTGTTGTCCTTAATATTGCTTAAGACTAATGCCAATGTATAATGTTTTATTGGAAATAAGCCAGTACTTCGTTTTGGAAGAATTTAATTCGATACGATCCTTGGCGGCCCCTATAGAAAATGAATCGATGACCGAATGTTGGTTGGGTCAGATGCAAATACGCGATCGGAAATACATGGTTTGAAAGCGTAAGAATAACGCTGAGTATCGTCATCAGCGATGCTGTAAAATAGGATGCAGAAGATCGCGATCAAAACTCTTTATAAACTTTATTAACTGCTGAGGGACCCCGGTAGAGATACGATTCGATTTGACACCATCCAGCACTACCTTGATTGAACAGCTCAATTCTATAGAAGTGATCATACATGAAACCCCTCAAACTAATCGGTAGCCATTTGTTTTATCGTTTTGCGAGCTTTAGGAAAATTTTTCTGGCAATTTTTTTTTACATTTTGTCATGAATATGATCGTGTCATATATTTTACATAATCTTTAACGGTGATCTTCCATCCAAAAGAGCCCCAAAAACCGAAAAATAAAAAAAGGCTAATCTAAAAAGTATTCACCAATAAATCTACGACGTTTAAAAATATTTAAAAGAAAAAAAAACAAACATACAAAGTTCGATGATCATTATGATCACCTTTTAGTTGATGTCAAATCGATACTGATCTTGTGTGTGTTTGTGTGCCTTGTTGTGGGGTTTGTACAAAATTCCTGAAACTGTTTCTGATAAGGATCTTTGGTGAAGATAATTTCTGCTTACACCGCCGCCGAATCAAACTTAATCTCTTTTCTTTGAGGCTTAGCATACTCTCTGTATTTTTTTTTCTTTCTTTCTTTTTCCTTTGATGATGATCATGATCAGATCATGATTCTGCCGTTTTGTTCTTGTGGCCATCTCTGTCTTTTTTTTTCGTTTTGTTGTTTTAATATAACTTTGAGAAAGTTTTGTGATCTTCATTAAGACTTAATGTTTTACAATCAACATGCCATATATGTCCAACGTTTTGGCTTCTTTAATTATTTATGCTTTATCACTTGAATTTAATCAGTTGACAAGTAATGAACTATGTTTGTGTATGTATATTTGTTGCTGCTGTTGATCTGTCTTCTATTTCAACTTTTGTGGCTGTTTTTTTCTTCGATATGTATTTTAGATACAGTTTTTTTTTGTATCGTGTAGTTTTTCACAATGAACCTATCTTTTTTTTAGTAGGTTTCAAATGGTTTAGAGATTTCCGGTTTTGATTGATTTCAGTAACAAGATACATGCTTAAAAAAAACTAGACTTACACATTCTTTTTGAAGATGAAGATGAATGGGAAAGATATGTCTGTGCTGTTAAATGGACATGTACCACATTATGCGGAACTAACTGGAGGATCAACAAATTTTTTTCCTCTGGGTTAGAAAAAAAAATTGATAGAAAATCATATAGAACATACTGGGATCAACATTCCTGATTTGTTAATTTTTGTTTCCTCGTCACAAATCAAGGTGATAGTTTGAATGGTGCTGATGTAATTAGGTCAGTTATCGTATTGTTTCTTGGACATAACCTAGGTCTAAGTTCGAGGTTGAAGTTATGTTCACATATATGATTAATTTTTTCGTTTGGCAACTTTCGTCTTTCCATATAAATATCTTAAATACACAAATCATCAATACTAATAACTGGTAATGATTCCTTAAACAATCTTACATCAATATAATCACTTATCATATTATTCACGCGAACCTTAACACTTCGGATAAAATTGGATAAAACATAGAAAAATAATTGTATACTTTAAAAGTATTTCCTCTTACTAAACTACACTAGAATAATCCATATTCTAAATTATCCTTAATATATCCTAAAAACAACTAAAAAAGATTAAGCAAAATTAAGGATTCATAAAACGTCCTGCCTCCTGTCTAGACAACAGGGCTCAGGGAGAGACTGAATGAGTTATCATCTTTTCATAGGGAAAAATATCACAAAAGAAATTGAAACAGAAAAGAAGTAAACTGTCAAAAACATTTGTCGATACCCTTTGCTGCGCGCCGAGGTACGAGGTCCTTTAAGATCGTATTTTACTCTCTCTCTCTCTTTCTCTCTCCCTGTCTGTTAAGAACAAAAAGATAACTTTCTAAAAAGAAAATTAAGGTAAAAAATGACGGTAATAATAAATGGAGACAGAATTTGTGATTGTTTTTTGGCGAGTCCTTCGTTCCTTTCTTTCTTTCTTCCTTGCTTGCTTCCTTGTGACTTATTCATTTCTTTGTCACTTTGAAGGGATTTGGTTGTTTTTTTTTCGGTTTGGTTCTGTGTGCATTTTATCGACCTGAAGAATGAAGAGGATATAAAAAAAATATTAAAATAAATTAAGGGATAATTTTTCTTTAGCTTCAAGGGATATTTTCTTTGTGAGAAAATGTGTAAGAAAATTACAAGAGGCGTTAAAGAAAGGGTTGGACTAATATTAATTATTTTTTTTACTCTTTATCAGAGGGAGTCCTTTGAACTGCAATATTATTTCTAGTTGGTCTATAACAATAAGGTCCTTGTGATTTGAAAAAAAACAGGCGAAAACCGATAATTCGAGTCTTTAACCTACCCAAGGTGGATGGACACACCCTCATCTTTCAGTGCATGTCAGTTTCGTTCAAGGGAAGGAACTAGCAATCCAATAAATGAACCTCGAATCTACACAACGATATATCATTGGAATTTTCATTAATATCCTCTGTAAGAGTTGTAGATTCGTTGGTGATGCGCATCAAGCTAGTTAGTTGACATTGACTTCAGATCGAAACGTCTATACTCATAAAAAATCTATCTTAGTCGACCTACGTCATATTAACCTGTTTAAACACAAGCTTAACACCAATAAAAATTTTGGTCTGAATAACACAGACTTAGAAAAGGTCGCTTGACGAATTCAAAACTTACTTCAATCTCGATACCTCGATACTTTTAATATCTGTAGTCGATGAAAAATTCCCTCGTCTCAACTGGCATAACACTCCAATTACATCTGAGTTGTATTGAGTGTGATGATTTAGGAAACTGTTTTCCCTTAAAAATTTAACTACGATTTTTAACCGCCCATTTACTCACTCCAAATCCAAACCTCACACTGATGCTGACTTAGATCACATCAGGTGTCTGGATGCACGTCATAGTTCTTAACCAAACCATAGGCACAATATGACGCACCTTCGAACTTGATTTTGACTAGCGATCCTTTAAAACGTCCTACTGAAATACCTTAACCAAAATATTCACTGATTAGGTTAGTCTGGTCTGGTTGTCCTAGGTATCTTCAAGACTTTTGATTGAATACGGCACCCTGTTAGCTGAAACTTTTTTTTATGTGATAGACTAGAGGGCTTAGGGGAAGCCCCTTTGTACTGTTCGACAATCTATATTTTTCATATAGAATGTCGAACAGCTCTAGCCGGAAGATAGAGAGTAGAAAGAGATAGAAGTAGGAAGGAGCTGCCACAACCTAGCCGCGATATTTTAGTCCAAGCATTTCGCGACTCTGGCATCGGGGCATTTGAGAAACAACTCGCTGGAGTGTTATGCCTCCTGAAACGAGTTGAATCTCATCAGCCAACCGATGACATGCGCTTGGTCGAGCGGGGAAGGACCATCGAAGGCTATGACAGGGGGAATCAGGAATGTAAAGAGGGGAGAAGAAAGAAGGAAAGTTATGTGGGTGGGAAAGTGGAAAAGGCAAAGGACCGTGAGGCTGGCCGGGATTCGAACCCGGGACCTCTGGGATAGCAGTCAGGGGCCCTAGACTACCGAGGCCCCCTTAAACTTTAAATCAATACCACAGAACTATAGAACTGCATTAACTGCCAAACTAGATTACATTGGTTCAGAATCGGGAAGAGTATTTGGAGTAGGTAATAGGTTACGTGGGTAGCCTGTCATTGACCTTGAGATAATAGTTCTTCTGTGGGCATTTGACTGCTTTTCAACATGTTTGTTTGGAAATTTATTCTCTCCATATCTATTGGCTGCTTTAACTATCTTTCAACAAATCTGTTAACTGCATTAACTTTTTTTCGACAGGTCTGTTAACTACTTTGACTGGCTATCAAGAGCCTTGTCCGGAGAAGGGCCGCTTAATGAATTAACCACTCTCTAGAGCAGCAGTTCCCAAACTGGGAGGCGCGACTTCGGTCGCTAAATAAATGTCGGAGTTATTCAATGTTGAAATACCGCAGGTCTATATACATATTTTATGGTGGGGGTGGCAAGGGTTTTATATGTAACTGAGGGGCCGCAGTATTAAAAAGTTTGGAAACCACTGCTGTAGAGGATAAAATACACTCGCTAAACAAGTGTAAGTAAACGCTCTAGAAAGGAAAGCCAACATTCAGTTAACCAAGTATCGAAGTTGTTGAGAGGATTTGTTGGCTCATTTCCATAGAGTCCTTCGTGTTATTCTTCAGTTCAGGGCAACCCTGTCTGAAGCTTGATTTCACTATAGATGAAGGCTATTAAGGCTGCTTGTTTGACGTTATATAAATGACGCTTTGCCGTTTGTCTTTCGTTTTGGACATTCGCGGACCCAGATCTATTATATTTTATATGTCTCCGCCTGAAATAATGAAAGAAAGTTACTACTAAAGAGCTACTGCTAACCCTGCATTTGGGTTCGTAAACCTCAGCTCCGGTTGCTCCTCTTTGGATTTTGTTTCCATCTATTATCTGGCTCTAGCGATCTATGAGTTTCGATGATCCTTGATCCAGACTTCAATTATCGATTTTGTCGTGAGTAATCGAACGGTCCGTCAGAGAATAGTTTACCATCTGTGTGAAGGGGTGGGCGCGAATGTCAAAAAAAGAACTTGAATCAACTTCCGTAGACCGCGCTTGGGTTGGCAAGTCTCTAGATCATATGGATTGAAGGGAATCTGCTCGTCGATACGTCCTTTGCAGTAGGGTTTATGGGATGTGCCAAAGAGGTGTAAACCAAACCTCCGATGAAAGGATGGTGTACATATGGATGCCTGGAGATTAAGGATGATATTATAGGTTCTTCCACTCGGAGGTTTTGGGTTGCTTTTTCTCTCTCTTACTTTTTGTGAGTGTGACTAGATCTAGACTAGACCTAGTTTTCTGGTTGAGTTAAAATTTTGGATTGCGCTCAATCTCTTGGTCTTGGTGAGAGTCAAGGGTTTTCTAAGTAAATTCAAATTTTGGGCTGCTTTCTCTCGCTCCTACTCTCAGTAAATATGTATAGTCTCACTAATTATAGTCTCTCGAATTAAAATTTTAAGTTGTTCCCTTTCTGTCTTTCCTTCTCGGTGAGTATCCTTAGTCTTTTGGACAAATTAAGTTTTTGGGTTGGTTTGGGTTGGGTTGGTGTTTGGGCTGCCTCTGTCTCTTAATCTTTGTGGTTGGGTATAGAGTTTAGTCTTCGGGGTTGCTCTCAATGTATTCTTCGTGAGTGAGTGTCTCTAGAGCAGTGATTCCCAAAGTGGGTTCCGCGGAACCTTACGGTTCCACGAAAAATTTTTAGGGTTCTGTGCCCCCAGCGCCGAAGCGAAAATACATTCGCAGACTCACTGGCGCTGCGCCGGCCGTTTAACGCGTTCTTGCTAAACAGAAAATGCGAGTGGCCCATCTTCCTTGAAATTTGGTCTACGTCACGCCGCGTAACATTTTGGCCGCCATTCCATATTCCCATGTCTCGGGTGTTGTGAAGAAAATGGTAATCCGCCCTCTTGAGATGGCTGCCATGGGCCAAACGTTATATTGAGTATACTATATTGCTTATGGTGTCCTACTTATCATACCCTTTCATTTGATACCCATGTCGAAGGGGTTGTGAAGAATATTTCAATCCGCCCTCCTGAGACTGCCGCCATGGATATAAAGGTATATTGAGTATACTATATTGCTTTGTCATCGGAGCTAAAGCTGTATGCAAAATTTCAGCATGATAGGATTATCCGGAAGTATTTGAAAAATTGATTGCAAAATTTGTTCCGTGAAGAAAACAGTAATTCGTCCTCTTGAGACGGCCGCCATGGATCTAACGGTATAATGAGTATGCCACATTGCATTGTCATCGGAGCTGAAGTTGTGTGCAAAATTTCAGGGTGATCGGGCAACCGGAAGTATTCAAAAAATCGATTGCAAGATATGTACCGGGCAAACAGACAGACAAGAAAGCGAGCTAATAAAAACGTTTTAAAATATATTAAAGGATAAATATATACATATATCATATATTATTTTATTTTTTCATCGTTGGGTTCCGCCAAATTTTATACATTGTAGAAAGGTTCCGTACGAAATAAAGTTTGGGAACCACTGCTCTAGAGTCATGTGGGAAAATTAAGGTTTTAGGTTCTTCTCACCCCCATGGATCTAACGGTATAATGAGTATGCCACATTGCATTGTCATCGGAGCTGAAGTTGTGTGCAAAATTTCAGGGTGATCGGGCAACCGGAAGTATTCAAAAAATCGATTGCAAGATATGTACCGGGCAAACAGACAGACAAGAAAGCGAGCTAATAAAAACGTTTTAAAATATATTAAAGGATAAATATATACATATATCATATATTATTTTATTTTTTCATCGTTGGGTTCCGCCAAATTTTATACATTGTAGAAAGGTTCCGTACGAAATAAAGTTTGGGAACCACTGCTCTAGAGTCATGTGGGAAAATTAAGGTTTTAGGTTCTTCTCACCCCCCCCCCCCCCTCCCTTCTCTTTGTTAGACGCACGTCTTCTGGGCTAATTACAATTTTGGGTTGCACCCTCTCGTCCCCTCAGTGAGTGTGTATAGAGCCTCAAGGGCGATTTAAACGTTTAAGTTGATCTCTCTATCTCTCTCTCTCTTTCTCTTGTTGGGTGGCCCTGGAGTCTTCTGGGCAAATTAAGTGTCCAAATTTTTGTGTTACCTTTCTCGGGTTGTGGTAAATATTTGGGTTTTTAAGGCCCTCTCTCCCATAACGGTCTACATTTTCGCGTGTGTTTGTATGTTTAAAAAGAGACAAACTAATAATATAATAGAGATATTTATAAAACTTGGACCACCATAAAAAACAGGAGCCAGCATCGGACTAAAGCTTCCGTTCTTAATGGGTGGAGTAGCCATCTTTCTACAAGTACTTAGAATTTTTTGTCGGCTAAGTTAACTTTAAAATTACGATTTTTTTAAATTTTGAATAACGATAAAAAAATACTTACCCTCAAATATTTATTTTCGGTTCCATTTTTGATTGTGGTTTGGTTTTTTTTTATAATTTTGTTGAATAATTATTTTCGTTTCAATGAATTAATTTTTATTAATTCTTCACATAATTTTAAATTTATAAAATTTTCTTTTACACATGATTAAAAGAGGGAAATAATATTTATATATTTTTTCAAATTTTATTTATATTTTTTTAAAAATTATTTAGATACAAATCAAAAAATATCACCAATGAAATTTGAACAACACCAACGAATTTTATTCGTAATAATAAAAAAAAAATAACTTCGCGGAAAATTTTTAATTAATTAATTTTGTTTTATATTTTTTTTTTGTTGATTGAAGAATGAATAAATCTGTAAGAAAAGGGAGGAGAAAATAAATAATAGTATTTTTTTTTTGTATTTTACGTTTTAAAAGCAACAAAGTAATTTTTGAAAGAAAAAAATTTAAAAGTTGAATTCTGCTCCTTCTCTGAAAAGTTAATTTTGATTACTTTTAGGCATCTATAATAATAATAATAATAAAGTTTCTATTTCACAAATCGGTAATTATTTTTTGAGAGGGTGTCGTAAAGGCGCATATGTGCGGGTGTGCCAATAACTTTTGTATATCTAATAACTACACTTTAGTTTTGTACTTAACTTTTTAAATCCCTGAAAAATTGCATAAAAATGTAAAATTGTATTAAAATATATTTTCTAATTAGGACAAATGGAAAGGTAAAGAATATGCTGCGGAGTGGAATCGAACCACAGACCCCTGGGTTGGTAGTCGGCTGCTGGCCTAACTCCTAGCCTACCAAGACTGACAACAGACATTTTTATGTGTTTAATTCTTTCCCGCAACTCTGGGTTATTTGTCGATGTTCCATTCTAGGTAAACGATCTTCGCATTAGTAAGATCTATCGCTATTACCATAGGAAATGTGAACGCCCTCCTGGCTGCACGGAAATATTTTTTTTGGCGCAACACAAGACTAGTCCACTCGACCCACCCTCAAGCGGTCTAGGAGTTTGTTTATATATATATAGAACAACTTAGCTGTTCCACAGTCAATATTTCCAAATTCGTACAACATGAAACGTTCAAGCTTCAACGACATTTACTCAAGCACTCCCACACCTGTCCTATTCTCTCTTCTTTTCTTCACTACTGCTCTACATATTGCACCATGATTCGAATGGCTGATAGCACAAAACGTCATTCCTTAGCTTGGCTTTTCCACATCGAAAAAAAAGAAGTAATTCATCTGACCCATATGAAGGAACGTTCTTGTTCTCCCACCTAATAACCCAGGGCTACATATAATCAGCGGCGGAACTAGAAAAAATAGGTCGTCCCTACTTAATGTCGAATTTCTTCAAGTCCTTCCAGTCTTTTGCCTTTCTGTCTTCAACCATGGTTCGAACTGTGTATGCTTCAAGGGGACTAAGTTACGGTCGTGGCGCATCTCTTCGCTTCCTTAGCAGGAATGTCGACTGTTTTTTCTGTATTTGCTTCCTCTGCCGTGAGCTGCTCCAACCTTTTTCCTAGGTCCTTGGTCCTACTAACAACTCATACGGCGTATGCCCCATGGCCCTGGTTATGGTAGAATGTAAGTACCTTTGATCACAAGAAACAAGATCTACTGAGAACTAGCCATAAAAAGCTGACCATTAGCCTTTGCGGCCCTGATCGTGTATGGCCTTGATCTAATATGGCCCTGATCGTGTATGTCCCTAATCGTGTATGGCTTTGATCTAGTATGGCCCTGGCGATGATCGTGTATGGTCCTGATCGTATATGTGCCTTCTACACACTCTTAGGCATATCGCATCATTCCTAAGTAGGTGAAACCCTCACAGGTGTTATTCTTTACGGAAACCACTTTTATGTACAGGCAGTTTTCGGCCTTCCATTTCCTAAGCTCGTAAAACTACTCCCTAGAAAATCTGTTGCGCAAATACTATGATCTCGGCTTATCACGTCAGCGTGGTACGATCACTGATCCTGAATTACGGCATACCTTACTGCCTATATGGCTGGGCAGCTATTTCGCTCTTGTTTTCGGCTAGAATTACGGAGGCCAAATAGAATTCTTTAAAACTCGCACTGCCCGTCGGAGGTAACAAACGACTTCCTGCTTTCAATGCAGGGACATCCACATGAAAAAGTCTGTTATTATTCTTCATTAACGACTCTACAACCGGGATCTGGTCTTGGCCTCTCGCAACTGTTCTCTCCACCAGTCTCGATTCTGAGCCGATGTCATCCACTTTGGCATACCTAAGCTTTGAGCGTCCTGGTATACTCCATCCTTCCAGCGGAGATTGGATTTCTATTGCTGTCGCACCCCATAGGTCTTATCGCAGAGAACTTTCCGAACAGGCTCATCTTCATTCATACGAGCTAGATGTCCTGCCGACCGGAGCCTACCGAGCTCTATTTTCTTCACAACATCTATGTCGCGATAGCGCTCGTAGATCTCGGCATTTTAGAGTCTCCGAAATCGTCCTTCCTCACATAAGGGGCCAACAGTCCTCCGAAGTATTTTCCTCTCGAGCCCGGCTAAGAGGTTTGAGTGCTCTTTGCTAAGCACCTACGTTTCAGCATACGTGGGCACGGGTAAGACCATCGTCTTGTATAATAAAATTTTAGACGTTATGGTTATATGCTTGGATTTGAAGAGCCTTGACAGACTATAGTAGGCTTTGTTGGCTTTAAGCAGTCGGGCGCACATTTCTGGTTCTATGCTATTGTCGGCTGCTGGTAGGATTTTACCACTTCAAACTCGTGTTGCTCTATCTTGATCGTGGGACCAATGTTAGGTGTTCTTGTAGACGAGGCCACCATGCACTTCGTTTTGCTTTCGTAAATGTGCAGTCCCAGATGTCCACTTCTGAGTGAAAGCTTCTTATAGAAAAATCTGCTACATAGACCAAATTTAGCAATTAAGCAAACACGCGACCCTTGCACAAAGTTTCCAGTAATTTCTCGATTACTGGGAGATCTAGTTCATTACTAGGATATCGTTTTCGTCGATCACTGGGAGATCTTTCTCGTCGATCACTGGGATATATTTCTCGTCGATCACTGGAAGATATTTCTCGAGCCGTCTTTTACTAGGACGGGAGATCTTTCTCCTCTTCGATCACTGGGAAATATTTCTCGTCAATCACTGGGCCATCTTTCTCGTCGATCACTGGGAGATCTTTCTCGTCGATCACTGGGACATCTTTCTCGACGATCACTGGAAGATATTTCTCGAGCCGTCTTTTACTAGGACGGGAGATCTTTCTCCCCTTCGATCACTGGGAAATATTTCTCGTCAATCACTGGGCCATCTTTCTCGTCGATCACTGGGAGATCTTTCTCGTCGATCACTGGGACATCTTTCTCGACGATCACTGGGACATCTTTCTCGTCGATCACTGGGACATCTTTCTCGTCGATTACTGGGAGATCTTTCTGGTCGATCACTGGAAGATATTTCTCGTTCTTTTACTAGGACGATCTACCCGAGTAATCCAAACAGCTGTATGTAATTTGATTCCATCACCTAACCACTTGCTCCTGGATCTGCTTATACATCCCTATCTTTTCTCGTCGTGCATCCGGACCCTAAGACGTCTCTAGTTAACAGTAGTCTCATCTACCAGCCCGATCTTCATATCTCATAAACTAAATAAAAATTCCTTAACGTTACTTATAAATATTTGCATTTTTTATATGAGTTAAGAATAACGATAAGAAGCCTGAAATAAAACAACCTCTTAAAAATCTCAGCTCTGCTTTCCCTCCCGTCGTCGTCGTCGTCACTAAAGAAAAAATCCCATTTTTATCTAATCATTACGACCGTTGAGACTTAAGAGGTTTATTGGGATTGTATCGGGGAACACTTTTCTGGTGCAATCTTGAATGCATTTTTCCAAGGTGGGTTTTGGTTGGTTTTTGTGTGTGTGTCGTCTTCCATTCTTTTTTTCCTCGTTCTTCATGTGATATTCATTTCATCGGATTAAAATTTCCAAAATCTTTTTTTTTTGGTTATTTTCCACCAAAGGTATTTTTATAAGTGATTTGGAGACAACACGGCGATGACTCCTTCCTGTATTTTTTAATCCTCTTCTGTCCTCTTTGGATTTGTTTTTTTTGTAGTTTGTAACTTTTAAAAATTTCTTTCCCTTTTTTATTGGGGATAAAGATAACAAACAAAAAAAAACAACAAGGCAAGAGACCGACGACGACGACGACGCGGACGTGTCTTATCGAATTAGTGTAAATGATAAATAATGAACCATTGAAAAATATTAAAAGAATTCTTCAATTTAATTGTTTGGTCTATGTCTGTGTCGTTTCTTTTTTTTTATTTAATAGAATAGAATTTTCATGTTCATTTCTGGCTGTGCTACTGAATATGCCAACTTAAGTCGATGGGGGGATGCACGATGGAGAAAATCTAGGATGAGTGTGTAAAATCGATTATGTTAATATTAAATTTTGGGATGTGTTTTGTGTGTGCTTTTACAAAAAAAAAAATACCTATGAAGGAAAAAACGGAATTAAGGTAGCTGAAATTGAATTGATATAAAGGGAATGGAATGATGATCCCCAATGCACGCATTCCTGATCCCTAGCTAAACACACTAGCGACACAAATCAGATAAATATGGATCAAGTCAAGCCCTAGGTATTTAAAACTGTAGTAGATTTTTTTCGGGGAGTTTCAGCTAAGGTTGCATGGATGACTTAATAAAGAGTGTGTTCGCTCACCTAGTTGGAGAGAGATAGACCAAATTCAAAGATGCCTAGCCAAGCCATCAGAGAAGGCTGTCTCAGTGAGCGCACACCATGAACGCCGATAAAAATCGACAAAAAGTGCTTGGATAATTCCTTTTATAGCCAAAAGTTATGTCAAGTTAGACTCAAGTTAAATAAATAAACCACTTTTTGGTGTGGAGTGGACGCCAAGTGTTCGTAGCGCTCAATCTTAAGTTCAATGTACATTCACACAGACTCACTTATTTTATATACAAGGGGAAGGTTGCAACTAAAAGCAGCAAACCCAAGCCCGATTTACTAGCATTTAAATTTTTCTTGATACAGTTCTGTCATGGCCGGGCCGTCGGTGTATTCCGCTTTCTACATAGAATTTCTTTTAAAACTCGCTTAGGTGGCTGGCACTTAAACCCCCTTCCGATGTTCCTCAGGGCTAGATCCTATCATCCACTCTTTTCTTAGTTTTTATAAATGGCTTGCTCTCAATTTCCACGGCGGCGTCCCGTCGAATTTCTCTTGTGACTCAGACGCAAGGTTTAAATAATACAGGATAACCAAGGATCTATGTCCTGGGTTCGCTTATGTCCGGCTCTCTTATGTGCGCCGTTTTCCTTATGCCAAAAGTAATTAGCTTGATTTGAATATATTTAACGCTAGTGGGATTAGTGTTTTATTGACCAGATTCCTACAAGGATTGTAACGTCGTGTACATAGGCTAGAACATAGGCTGTCACTAGAAGTAAAAGAAGCAAGGAGTATGAGAACATTGGTGGAATGAAAATGAGACCTACATAACGTCTGTTGCTATATAGTATATCGAACCAGGTCTAGATGAGCATTGTAATTGATTGAAAAAGAATGATCCTCATCGATATTCTGGTTGTCCAGACAAAATCATCTCAACCAAAACATCCTAGCTTCGGTGGATCTGATCCGGTTGTTCCAGATATTTCCAGTCACGGCGAGCACGGCGTGATCCTTAAAGATCAATACGATCACCCGATCTTTACTGAATCTTGATCTGTATAGATCGCAAGCTCATATTCAACTAAAATAAAAGGTCCAGCAAACCCGTTGTTAATTCTTCAAAAACACGATTCCCTATCTATAATGTCAAAGAAACCCCTTCCCTTCTGCTCCTAGTTTCCGTGCAGCATCTTGATCTAGTCTATTTTTTCACACTCTAGGCGTAGCACCGACACTGATGATCGAGATTAAATGATCTTACATATTCTAAATCACCAAACACTCATCCCAATGCCTGGGCTTTATTAGAAGATGCAACTTTATCGTTTATGGGTAGATCGAGGCCCTCTGCTCTGTCTGTTTCGAAATCTTTAAGTTTGGCTTGGAAGACAGAGATTGTCATCGATTGAGCAGATTATCGCCTACGTTAACTCCGAAATTATATTTGGAAGGGTTAGAGAGAAGATCATCGTCTACGTAAGCTCTTAAATAATATTTTTGGGCAGGGTTAAGGAGCACATCATCGCATACGTAAACTCCTAAATATTTGGAAGGTTTAAGAAGGACATTATCACCTACGTAAGCTACCTACCTACGTAAGTTAAGAAGAAGACAATCGCCTACGCAAACTCTCAATTCTTCTTCTTCTTTGATCCGTTAGCCAGCGGTCCGAGCGGGACGTCCCAGAAACGGATGCGCTGCTGTCGGTGCCGCTTTAAAAAATGCGGTTTCTTGCCTACTTTTTTCGGTTTCCCGATTCTGGTCAATTCGGCAGGTCGACACCAAACTTATAAGCAATATTTGGAAGGGTTAAAGAGGAGATCATCGCTCATGTAAACTCCTAAATAATATTTGGGCAGGGTTAAGGAGAAGACAATCGCCTACGTTAACTCCTAAATAATATTTGGAAGGGTTAGAGAGGATATCATGGTCTGCGTAAGCTCCTAAAGACTATTTGGGCAGGGTTAAGGAGGAGACAATCGCCTACGCAAACTCCTAAATAATATTTGGAAGGGTTAGGGAGGAGATCATGACCCACGTAAACTCCTAAATAATATCTGGAAGGGTTAAGGAGGAGATCATCGCCTACGTAAATTCCTAAATAATATTTGGGCAGGGTTAAGGAGGAGATCATCGCCTACGTAAACTCCTAAATAATATTTGGAGTGGTTAAGGAGGACAGCATCGCCTACGTAAACTTCTTAATAATATTTTGAAGGATGAGCACCTTCTGAAGCTCCTAAATATTTGGAAGGGCTAAGGAGGAAATCATCGCCTACGTAAACTCCTAAATAATATTTTGAAGAGTTAGAGAGGTGATCATGGTCTGCGTAAGCTCCTAAATACTATTTGGGCAGAGTTAAGGAGGAGACAATCGCCTGCGCAAACTCCTAAATAATATTTGGAAGGGCTATGGAGGAGATCATCGCCTACGTAAACTCTTAAATAATACTGGTAGGGTAAAACAAATTGAAAGAGTATAGAAATGTGGGAAAAGTACTTTGATGACTTGAATGAAACAGCATATGACTCAAAACTTTTCAACCTCTTCAAGCTCTCCTTGAAAACAACTACAGAAAGAAAGGATAATCTTAAATATGCACCCCATATCGACGTTTATGCATGCCATGGACTGTGTTTCTCCATTTCGCTTCAATTTCTCCCCTTAAATTTTTTTCCAATGTTAATTTATAAATTCTTTTCGAATGCATCAAGAAAAAATTTGAAAAACAAAAAAAAACAAGACACAAGAAGATTAAAAACGAAATACAATCTTGCCCCGTCTTCTTGCGTCTCCTCTGGGAACATATTTTAAAGTCGTCGGTCAACTCTTATCTTTTCGATTGACAGACATTAGTCAAATGCTTTCGTTGATTGGTTCCCCCGCCCCTTCTCCGCCCGCCCTCAACCTTCTACCTCTAGCGAAATGTCACAATGTCGCAGTAGTCGGAGTCACCGTCGCGCTGCCACCCTCCTTCCAATCTTTATACTATATCCCTCCCATACGACTGTGTGGAATCGAATTTAAATGCGATTTGATTGATATCTTTCCTGCTGTCTTATTGTCTCCTAATGTCCATATGAAATCTTCTTCCTCTGCATATCTTTTTCAAAAAAAAAATTAAACAAAAAAATAGCAGACAAAAGAAGACTTTGTCTCTGCAGAGTCTTGATCGTCACAAAAATGAAGGCACAGACGGGGGAACGGTCGCGACTCTTTTAAAAAGGAGATAAGATTGAAATAAATCCAGGTAACACACAGCCACACATACACACACACGAAAAAAATATATAAGAAACAATAGCAGCAACAAATGTAATAAAGGAAGATAACTTAAGAAGCCCAAAAGACAGATTCCATCCGCGTCCGCTGAGAGTAGTTTTGAGTGTTTTTGTTTGTTTGTTTTTGATCCTTTCCGAAAGGGATCGATTATGGGAGATCTTCTTAAACGTGAACCATGTAACTGATCACTTTGAAAGTTAAATTGTTACAAAAATCCATCAAACTTTCAATCGATCTTCTGTGGGGATAAATCTCGGGGATCACTTTCAAACAATGCCCAGTGCCTTTGAGCCCCCCGCCACCGGAACTCACGTTGGCCGGGCATATAATACTACAGAACCAAGCACGGTGGCAGAGTTTCGGGTCTTAAAGGTGCATTCATATCAAAAGATCCAGCACCAAACGGCAGCACCAGCAGCAGTAATAGAGAGTAACAAAACGTAAGATATCACCGCGATCAACCGATCATGGATGATCATGACTAGGAGGCAATGAAGGCAGCAGATGGAAGCTGGGACAGCGGAGAGTGGTGGAGATCAACAAAACGGGGAGAACATAAAGAAACATTTTGAGATGGAGAAAATCTACATGTGCATGTTTTCCCGGAGATCCAGGTTCGCGTCCATTCTTACTTTGCTCTTCTCACAATAGATCTAGATCTCTGGGCATGATCGCGCGGCGAGTGATGCCCGAGGAAGAGGTAGCTGAGGGAGCTTCAATTTAAGAACTGTGTTTCTTCTTTCTATCAAAGATCCTCTAATGGATGTAGTGGTATCGTCTTGGGTTTTCTTTTGGTATATACGATGTCTATCGAAGATCATATGTAGCGTGGATACCGAAAAAGAGTCGCCGTGAATATTGGTGAGGAACGAGTTTTCGGTTATCGGGGGCAATGATCAATCAGACTGGAGAAGTAGCAACAATATTCACAAGTGACATTAAGTATCCCTCTACTGTTGGTGACCCACCCCCAAATGTATCTATACTAAAGCATCCCTTTCGTGGAATTATGGTGGTGTAATATAATTGGAAGTGTGTTGAGATAGTATAGGGTCTTATCTTCAATATACATATATACATAGAGGGAAGGTGTGGCTCTACTTAAAAGAACGCGGGGGGGGGGGGGGGGGAGATCACTTAAGACATTTTGACATTAAACTCTGGCTATTAAGAGCATCGCTCCCTGATCTTTAAATGTGACATACATAAATGGGCGCAAATTGGTGCGTTGAATTGTTAGACGGTGACCACCAACATCGAGATAAGATGAAATTCTTTTCTAGTTAGAGATATGTGTAATGGGCGACATGATGTCACCGTTTTTCTAGACTGTTTCTTTTTTTTGTTGTCATTGTGTTACTGATCGTCTTTCTTTCTCTCGTTCGTGTGTGTTTTTTGTTCTGTTTTTGTTGTTTGCTCTTTTTAAATTGCGCGACAATTTCTTGTTGCTGTTTGTTTTTATTATATTTCGAAGAGGATGAGAAAAATGGAAACGTTTTTATTATAGTAACAAAACAAAAAAATACGAACAAAATTTGGTTGATCATGAATCATTACGGTTAGGGGTTGTTTTTTGTCTCCCTTTATACTCCGTCAAGTGTTTCGTGTCTCATGGTGTAGAGTGCCTCGTAGTAAGGTGATTGAGATGGATGATATACTAGAGTTGAGGTTATGAGAAGGGTATAAGAAGGGGATGTTAAAAAACCCTTCGTTTTGATTTTTGGAAGTTGTATGAGTTCGGGAATACTGAGCGTGAAAGGTTGTTCCATAATCGGAGTTGTTCTGCTTTCAAACGCACTCCTGGATCGTGTTGTGTTCGCGAAAATCAGGTGTACGAAATCATATCTGGGAGAGAAACTAGGAGATCCAAACAAGGAAGTCTCGCGTGTTGCGGGAAAATATAGCCGCGGATGTAGAACGGCTCACCAAATATATTTCCATCATAAAGATAATTGATGGTAGCCTAGGAATCAACATGACCGACTACCATATCAGAGCTTAGATTCCACTCGACAGCATTTCTTTGTCTTTCCATTTCTCCCATAGCTAGACCGAAATCTTGGATTTTTGTACTGCATCACCCACTAATTTGCAATAGACATCTTCATTCTCTCGCTGATTGTGGGGAGAATCTTCTCGAATACTAGGTTCACCATTTGCTGCGCTATCGGAACTCCGGCTTACCGGATCTGGGACATTGACGATCGTTCCGCCAACAAACGACGAAACTATGACGCTTTACTATTCCGGTGGTGAGAATCGAGAGCCTGGCGTCGGGTTTATGGTCGGGCTGCCAGGAGCGTTATCGCTTTCCAACCGATATCCGAGTGTTTGGCGGTTATAACCATTGGTGAAACGATCAAGACAAATATCGTATCCGTTCATGCGCAAACCGGGACCAACTAGACACGAACAAGGACGAATTGCAGCTTCCACAGACGTTGAATGCGATACCTTAAATCGAATTAATCATACTAGCGAGGGACTTTAATGCACATACAACGGCCTAAGCCTCCGAACCGATCGACGCTCAAAGACGTTCGTGCAATGCGTAGGCCCAGTTGCGGAACGGACCATTATCCTGTTCAAGCGAAATTACAGATGCGATTACAAAGAGTAAAGAAAACGGCGCCACCACCAGCCAAGAAGAATTAGGCGGGCCTACAAGATCCGACCATTGGGAGAGAGTTTCGAATTCGCGGCGCTCGCAAGACCGGACGATATCAATGTAGAAGAAAGGAAATTATCGGATTCCGGAGTTGTGTCCATCTATCCGTAAACGAACGCAGCCATGGATCTCGGACAGCTGTCTGGACCTCGTCGATCAGAGACGCGGCTTACTGAAATACGTTGCGGCCGACATGGAAGAAGCGGCATTGAGGCACGGGTACCGGACGCTTTACCAGAGAATCCGACGGTTAGGCGGCAAAACGACATCAAAAAATAAACTACAACGTAAAAAAATCGGCAGGAAATTCCGAGGTTCCACTAGCTCTCTCAGTATGTACTCTCGTTGCGTAGGTCAAGCTGCTTTAGTAGTGGTTAGTACTTAGTTGGGGGACCGGTTGGTAACATGGCCAACCTACATAACCCTGTCAGTTTATTGAACATACCGAATTCTCTTATGGTTTTGCAGAGTTCTACATTGACCTATTCCTTTTATGCGTAGATAGCAGGTACTTGGATTAATTGCTTTGAAATCTATTACCAGATGCTGGCATTATTTCCAACTATAAATCCAGTTCCCGTTATATGTTCTCTAGGGTGGCAGCTATAATATATTGTGTTTTTCCTTTTGTCCATTATTCTTTACCGGTTCTATATATACTTCTCCCTAGTCATGGTGTTGATCGACATTTAGGTCTTCGACTCCTTCCACCTTCCTCCTCTCTCAACCGGGCTTGGGACCGGCTATGGCGGTTTTAAGCTATCTATAAATGAGAATGTCACATCAAAATTTGAGGTTAGTTTTTGATTTCAGTTCAACTCTATTTCAACCCAAAGTGAACTCAACTCGGTATCATATTTGGTGGTGGAATTTTGAGCTCAACCTCGACTCAATTTCAGTTCAACTCTATTTCAACCCGAAATGAACTCAACTCGGTATCATATATGGTGGTGGAATTTTCAACTCAACCTCGACTCAATTTCAGTTCAACTCTATTTCAACCCGAAGTGAACTCAACTCGGTATCATATATGGTGGTGGAATTTTCAACTCAACCTCGACTCAATTTCAGTTCAACTCTATTTCAAACCGAAGTGAACTCAACTCGGTATCATATATGGTGGTGGAATTTTCAACTCAACCTCGACTCAACTTTTCAACCCAGTCATAAACGGGGTAAATGTGTTTTATATGGCCCCGATACTTGTATTTAATCAAACCACCCTAAGGCATTTATAGATGTGCTAGAAGGAGAACAATAAAGAAAGTTTTATTGAAGATGGAAAGCCGTATTGTATGGCTTCGTGGGTTTGGATAGAGAGAGGTTATATGCAATTTTTCTTAAGTGTTGGAATGGAGCGAAATTCTTCTTGATCGAGAATTGAGAAATTTACCCCTCAGCTTCCCCTCATCGCATAACTTTTTCCTGGGTCTGCAACCCTCGTCCATACACCACCCTCATTTCTTTACTATACAACCCAGCCACTGACTTCACGAAAGGCATATCTACTGTAGTTTAAAATGGGATATGGTATGAGGAATATTTTGAAGTCGGTGGTGTAACACAAATTTAAAAAAAAAAAACTCGCGAGATGGCGGTTTTGAGTGGTTTGATCAGTTTAAGTGGAGATTGAGAGAGTGATAAGAGTGGGTTGGATGGATGTTAAGTAGATCTCTTCTGATACGTTTTCAAAAACCTTTTACCTCTTAGAGAAGAAAAAGTGATTGAAAATAAAAGGGAACTAGAGCATATTACTACAAATACAATACTTTTGGAGGATGTGGGGCAGAGCTCCTTGTCGAAATGGGAGGGAGATCTGTAAGAGCAAGACGCAGTTGATTTTAGAATA
The DNA here is from genome assembly GCA_949987705.1 of Thereva unica. Taxonomy (NCBI): domain Eukaryota; kingdom Metazoa; phylum Arthropoda; class Insecta; order Diptera; family Therevidae; genus Thereva; species Thereva unica. Next base: position 17,572,483 of record OX465286.1, read on the forward strand.
AAATGAAGTAATCTGTCTAGAAAATGGAATGGGGTTGTCGTTGGGAGATTTTTTTTTTCTAATTCTAATTTCGATTTATAAAAATGTCCATCATCAAAGTGAATATACATGTGTATACATATATATGTACATCTATATAATAATACCCTAAGTGGATAAGAAGCAAAGAGAAATTTTCCTCTTATAGCTTAGAGATTTATACTATGTATATGCGGATATATAAAGTATAAAAACGGCGACTATAGCCCCATCCCGGTATATGATGAAGAGACTCGATGGATGCACTTCTCTAATGCACTTTTAGGAATGTTATCTATGGGTATATGATGTTATATATATATACAAGTATATGTGAGCGAAGTACTGAATTTCTGCATGAAATTCGTATGCTGTTGCTTGCTTAGATGCTGCGGTGCTTTCGTTTGGTTCATTGTTGGCTGAAATGGGTGTGCATTAGTGGTGGGCAATATGGCTCTTTTCAGTGAACTGGTTCTTTTGGTTCCGCTCACTAAAAAGAACCATTCAAAAGATCCGTTCATTCGGTTCATTTGCCTTAGTGAAATCGTCAAAACATTGAGTGCTATAAGAACTACAAACAAACACATACATTGCAATAAAATACTAAACCCAATTTTTACTACTAATAAAAATCAATAATTTCTTAATCAAATCACACTTCCAGCTTGAACAGTAGGTTGTCCTATATTTTATTCAAATAAATTTAAAGCGATGCTATTTCCGTTCAATTCCCCTTTTCGATAAATTTTATCTGAACACTCGAATATTGAAATTTGTATAATTTATCTAATTAGAATTCTCCCTAAATCTTAAAAGTTCTTCATAAAGCTTTCTTAACTCTCATCTACTTCAAAATGTCTATTTCCAATTAGAATTTCCCAACTCTCTTTCTCACATCTTGAATATATCATAAATTCAACCAAAACAAAATCTCTGAGCGAGATATCTCACCCCTTCTGTATGCATTATGATTCATTCAATCGCTCTTTTTTCAGATCATTCAAAACCCGTACATTTGGTTCGTTTCGTTCATAACACAGTACAGTATAATTGAACCAGTGCTGAACCATTGAACGAAAGAACGGAACATGTACTACTTAGTGAACCAGGTCATTTGGCTCAGTACACTGTTCCGTTCAGTACGAACGAATCATTCGCGAACGACACAGCACTAGTGTGCATCACATGGTGGCCCTTGTATTATTGTGTCCGGGTGTAGAGATATAAATATATTTTTCGTTTTGAAGCTGTCTGAAGAAAATTCTCGGGAACATTTTTTTTTATTTTATTAACTTCCCAGAAGTTATTCTAATCGGTCCGAAAATCGAAATCGAAATTTTCAACGTATATTTTCATTTTTCAAGGTTCCAAGCGCATTTCAAGGAAAAATTTGGGTGGAAGTATGTGTGTGTGTGTGCGTACGTATGTGGACATTTTTTCCTGCACGATATCGCGCGAACCATAAAAGAAAACGACTGCGTTGAGGTGCCGTTCGAAGCGTATTAGCGACAATATAAATTGATAAGATTTTTATAATATTCGGTCGAGCCGTTTTTTTTATTTAAACGACATAAGTGATTTTTGCACCTGCGCGATATCGAAAGATATCGACTTAGTTGAGGTACCATTCGATGAATATTAACGAAAATATGATCTGAAAAGATTTTTTAAGATTGTTTAAACGACGTTCGTGATTTTTCTACATGCACGATAATGCGCGATATCGAAAAACTATATCGACTTCTTTGAGGAGCCAAAAGAAGAATATTAACGCAAAATGCCCTGGAAAAAATTTCATAACATTCGGTCGGGGCTTTTTTTGTTTAAATGAAAAAAACTTCGGCTGTTAGAAAGACGTTAAATTGATAATTTTTGCTAATATCTAATAAACTCGATGGAATGAGACCCGATCTAAACGCAGTGATGTTTTTTTGGATTCTGCACAGCGATAGCTAGCTCCAACAAAACACCACTTGTCAAAATCCGACAACCTTTAAAAATCGTGCAAAAATTACGTTACCCTTTACAAACATCACGAATTTTTCAAGCCTGGGATCACCACTTTTTGACGGGGAATTGTTTTCTACGTTCTACAGTTTGAAGAAACTGTGGTTCATCCCGATGAACCGACTACTAGATTTCCAGTCATCTTCTTCTTCGATGGCTTTACAGCCCAATTCTAGCCTTGGCCTCCATCAGCTTCTTCCTCCAAAAGTCTCTCTGCTCAGCAGCTTGTCTCCAGTATCTTGTGTTGAGCAGTTTTGATGCATCGGCCTTAACATTATCTTCCCACCTTAAACGTGGTTTGCCAACTGGTTTTGCCATCTGGTATTAGATACAGGGCTTTTTTTGGTATCCTTGAGTCATCCATTCTTTGGACATGACCGGCCCAACGTAAACATAGTAGCTTGGCATGGGTCGAAAGTTTACATTCTTTGTATAAGTCGTACAATTCGTGATTGTAGCGTATTCACCATGCATTGTCCTCATTGATCGGGCCGTATATCCTTCGGAGAACCTTCCTCTCAAATATATCCAACTTGTCTGCGGATTTCTGGGAGATACTCCATGCTTCACATCCATACGTAGCTACTGTACGTATGATGGTTTTGTAGATTCTTATTTTAATTTTTCTGTGGATGTCTCTGGATTTCATTACTGGCAGTAGTGTGAAGTATGTTCTGTTCGCGGCGTTTATTCTTCTTTGTACATCTATCGTTTCATCGTTGTCTTCACTGACTTTAGACTCCAGGTAGTTAAATTGGTTTACCCGTTCAAAGTTATATTCCCCCCAGGTGGTATTGTGGTTTTTTCTTCTTCTTTCCACCCTTGACTGAATTAAAATCTTGCTCTTCTCTGCGTTTATTTGCAGCCCTATATGTTTTGCTCCATCTTCTAATTCTGTGAATGTTTCTCTCTGGATTTCCAGTAGGTACCGAAAAATTTATTCTTTTTGATCAAGTCTGACAAGTACTTTACATTGATTAGCTTTGCTAATATCTCCGGAAAGCTTTGAAATTTCCAAACGAAGTCATCCGCTTTTCAGTTTATTAGCGGCACTTCAACATGCTCAATATGAATTCGAACACCCGCTTTAGTGTGGCGGACGAGGTACGATGTAGAGTTGAGCCATACTAACACGAGGCAGTACATTTGTCCCTTACACGATGGTAAATTGTACGAGGCCTCAGTTTTTTTTTAAATGTCCCGGTTCAAAAGAAATGTCCTTTATGTATATGAGCGTGTATCAAAATAAATAAAGCGAGGTGTGATTGTAAATTACGTAGTGGAAATACACATCTTACTTTTTTTTGCAGCAGTAAAAAATCCAATTTGAACTGCGACGAGGTGAGATTGCAAGCAAGAACAGGAAAGACATTTCTGACTTTTTGTTTCAGTAAAATATCCAATTTGAACCGAGGCAAGGTGAGATTTTATTTTAAGCATAACAGGAGAGACATTTCTAAGTTTTTGGCGACAATAAAATATTCAATTTGAACTACAACGAGGTGAAATTGTAAACAGGAACTGGAGAGGAGAGGCATTTCTTACTTTTTTTGCTGCAGTAAAATAACCAACTTGAGATTAGGTGAGGTGAGATTGTAAACACGATTTGGAGAGGCATTTCTTGCTTGTTTTATGGTACTAAAATATCCAATTGATGAGGTGAGAATGTAAATACGAGCTGCAGAGACATTCCTTACATTTTTAGAGGGAATGAAGCTCTGTACTGAAGAGCCATTCCTTACATTTTTTGAGGGAGGAAAATTTTGTACTGAAGAGACATTTCGAGGTAGTGAAATTTTGTCCTGGAGAGGCATTTCCTATATTTTTTGAGGGAGGAAAATTTTGTACTGAAGAGACATTTCTTACATTTTTCGAGGGAGTGAAATTTTGTAATGAAGATACATTTCTTACATTTTTTGATGAAACTAATTTAGAACACTGTGGGGCTAATCTCTATTTATTTGTTTTTTAGTAGAAACTTTTTTTAATTATTACGAATCTTTGTTATTAGCTTTTTTAAATTCAAGGAATCAAGAGTGTTTTCAATAAATTGATGCAAGTCGGCTGTTTATTGCCCACTCGAATAATATGACAATAGTGGGACGATGCCCCTACACCTACACACTCATAGTCCGTTTAATGCATATTATAATTTTCGTTGTAAAAAAGCTCTTATTTGTTTTTTTTTTCATTTACTTGTTTTTGTCATTTTGTCATTACAATAGCAGCTCGCCTCATTTGAAGTATGACATTGTACTGGTCAAAATAGAAAAAAGGCACCTCTTACAAACTTATTTAGTGTCCTAACCAACACTAGTACGAAGGAAATGTTTGTTTTCTAACGTTCAGGAAAACAGATTCTCTAGAAAAACCTTACCACTAGTATAGTTATTTGAACTATACCTTTTCAACTTTAAATTGGGACTAAACAATTTCAAATTGAGACTAAACAATTTCAAATTGAGACTAAACAATTTCAAATTGGGATTAAACAATTTCAAATTGGGAACAAACAATTTCAAATTGGGACTAAACAATTTTAAATTGGGTATAAAACAATTTCAAATTGGGACTAAACAATTTCAAATTGAGACTAAACAATTTCAAATTGAGACTAAACAATTTCAAATTGGGATTAAACAATTTCAAATTGGGAACAAACAATTTCAAATTGGGACTAAACAATTTTAAATTGGGTATAAAAAAATTTCAAATTGGGATAAAACAATTTCAAATTGAGAATAAACAATTTCAAATTGGGACTAAATAATTGAAGTTGAAAAGGTATAGTTTCTCTCAGGATTACTTTGTCACCAGTTCTGATACTATTCAATTTCCCACTAGTGCTTAACGCATTACTATTTTGTAAGGAGTCAGTTTATTCCGTCTTCGTTCATCATACTGGGAAGTTGATCGTATGGACCGAAGGGGTCAAACTCATACCCCAACTAGTTTTTTTTGTATTATTCGTCGAATTTTGGTGAACAGATCAAATTACAAAATAAAAAAATCTTGCCGAATAATGGTAGACTCTTCTTGTTACACTTGTTGCTGTTGTTGTTGTTGCTGTTTCAGTTTCAGTGTTACCTTTATGTAAGGGATTATAGATATACAAGTATGTATCTTTGTAATGCAGCATTTGGCGTGATTCTTGCGCGATGCTTGGGCTGTTCTCCTCCAGAGGTACCGGAGAATATCTCTGGGATTGATACCGGTTTTGTATTTCTTTCTTCAAAAGGCGTTAAGAAAACGCGAATATATATATATTTCAATGATATGATGAGATATGCGCGAGAGTGCTAAATGTGTGTTACACAGTTGAAGATGAGTAGAAGAAGAAGTTCAAAAAGATATGTGCCCTTTAAAAAGACAAGAAGAAGCAGAGGTGCATCTCTATATATCTCTATAGAAGAAATAAAAACAAAACAGAGAAGATGTATAAAAGTTGACAAGAGTGTGTACAACCTTTAAGGAAGAATTGTGTATCTTCAAAAGTGACACATGGAATGGAATGGATTTTGAGAACAGAACACAAAGATTTTTATCCCAAGAGGAGAATTTAAGATTGTTTTTTTAGAGTATTAAATATCAAAAAGAAATACAAAAAACGAAAGAGACGCGTTATGCATTGTGTATGTATGTATGTGTGTGTAAATAACAACCACACTTTGAATGAAGATTGCTTCTTCTTCTTTTTTATGATCCCTTCATCACGTGTATGTGTGTGTTTTGTTTTTTTCGCGAAGCTGGTTGTTTTTCGCCATTAATATCCCCGCATCATCATCTCAGAATGAATTATCTTCACACCAGTTTTATTATGAGAAGAGCGGCAACACAAAAAACGGCGTCTTTAAAGATTCCTTTGCATATATACATATATATATTCTTGGTTGTTGTTGTTGTTTTCTTGTGTGTATCCTTTATTAATTTCATAATTTTTTTTTTAGTTTGTTGGTTCATCTTCAATTTACTTACTTTTTATACATCTTCCATAAGGAAATTCATTGTTGTTGTGTATATATATAGAATTGCTTCGTCTTCTGGTGACTGATGTTTTTTATTTTTTAGTTCGTCCTGTTCATAATTTTGTCCTTTTTTCTTCATGTTTTTTTTCTGTCCCTACACCTTCCCTTTTCAAAATTACCTCTCTCTCTCTGCCCTACCCCTGTCGTTTGTTATTAAGAAAATAATTTTGCATAAATGTAGGTAATCTAAATCAGAGAGACTGAAGGCGCAGAGAAATATATGTATATGTAAAAATAACGAAGATGATGATGAAGAAGAAAAAAATAATAATAGTAATACATCATGTCTTGAAGTGAATATTAGTTAAGTATCGACAGAATATTGGCAATAAATCATTTTCGATGTAAGCCTCCACTACTGGCAGGAAATGCCGAGGCTGTGGTATACAAGACGACAGTTTTTGGTTTTGGTTGTGTGTGTGCGGAAAATTTATACAGGTAGCAACTTCCTTTTATTCTCTCCAACTGTTTTGTAGGTTGGTACCTGTTGTGAGGATGAAAAGAATTAATTGAAAAATGCGCACACACCTTCTTTTTTTTTGGACTAATTTACATTTTCAGACGAGATTTATTTTTTTTTTACTTTTTTTAATAATTTTTTTTTTTGTTTATCTTGAATCATTTTTATCGAGGAAGTTTGTAATTTTATTTTGAAGTTTTCGCGATAGATAAAAAATATATTTAAAAAAAAAAAACTAAAAAAATAATTTTGAATGTAAAGTTTTTATTGATCCAGCCACAGTATATGAAATGTAAAAAAGCGTGGGACTCTTAACTTATATTCTTATTTTATACCTAAACACCGGAACTTTTCGCCCCACGCTTTTTTACGTTTCATATTCTTTGGTTGGAGCAATAAAAACTTTACATTCAAAATTATTTTTTTACTTATTAGTTCATTTCTAAACAAAAGCGCATTTTTTAGTTGTTTTTTTTAAACTATATTTTTTATTCTCTACTTCTTAGTCTAATAGCCATTTTGCAGTGACCGCCATATTATATTTAGAATGACGTCACACAGCTTACTGTACTACGTTCGCGTAATAAGCTTTCTTTTGATACTATGATACCATACCAAGCGCGTTGTAAAGAAAAAGTCAATCCGCATTTTGCGTTTGTTTGCCATTTTGTTGTTTGCGGCCATTTTGTATTTGGAATGACGCCATACACCTACTTGTCATATCTTTTCAATTGATACCCATGTTGGGGATCGGGGAGAACAATTGCAAATTTTGGCCTCCTTCTTGGAACCGCTTGAGTTTTTTTTTACAAAATGGTCAGATTGCATTGTCACGGAGAGATAGGGTACGTAGTGAAGGTCCTGACCTGAAGGTGAAGGTGCCCGCACCCGAAAGACCAGGACTTTTGTAGAAGTTATGGCAATGAAGATGAGGAAGAAAGGGTCTACCATCTTCTCTGTACATGCGCTACCCTTGCGAAAAAGAAGAGAGACCATCTTTGGCTCACCTTTCCTTAACGCTTTGAGTGAGCTGCAATATACCAGTATTCTTGTCCTCTGTCGCTTTATTAAAAGCTCCAAATTTCTTGAAATGGCCTGGCTCAATCACTGATATGGCATCACACAATGGTGAGTCTAAATGGGTTCCCTAGTGGGGGGAGGAACCATTTCAACCTATCCCTAATCTAAATAAGAAAGCACCAATGTTATCTAAGCGGGAGAAATAAAAAGACAAAAAACCTATTGCTATTAATGGAATTGAACCACAGACCTCTGGTATGGTAGTCGGATCATTTTCGCTACCATCGCCGCGACCTTATACAAAATTCCTTCAATGAGAACATGCTATTTTACTAAAAAAAACGCTTGTTTTATGCCCCCCAGCTTAATATCCTCATATAACAATTAAAATAATTGTTTCATTAGTCACCAAACGACCAGTCAGAGCCTCTCCGCCGCGAACACAGATTCTCTACTTAAGCGCAAGGATAATTCTTTATGAAAAAAAAAATTGTTTTTTTTCGTCGTGTCCTTGCTGGGATTAAACATAACCTGCTGCTCCGGTTTTCGAGAGTGACCTTACCCCCGTCGCGTCGCCCCCCCCCCCCCCGGTTTCTTTCAACTTGCCCCATAAAACTCGGAAGGGTCAACACACACACAGACAAAATTGAATATTATACAATTTCCAGAGGGACCATATGCATGATCCCTAAATCGTTTGCACCTTTAGGGCACTAATCCTTCATAACGATGAAAGCCCAAGGAAAAGAGCAAATAAATATAAAGCCGGACTCCACGTCCTCCAGGACCCACCAAAACGGTACAGGGTATTTATATGGTGTATTTAAGTTGTTCAAGGTTTGCTCCCTGGTGTCTCGTCCCCGAGCGCTATACCCCACCATCACCCCCACCCCCACCCATCAACCATCATCACGCCTTTTTGAGCTGTTGCTGCTGATAGCTATGCCCAGTGTGACCAATATACCCTTTTTTTCTTCTTCTTCTTGTGCTGTGTTATGTTATATTATGTTACCTCACGTCTTTGCGCCTCTACTACGGTCATCACGTCTTCTTATAGGGGGTTTGCTTTTTTTTTAGTATTAAGGGAATATATGTTTTTCTTCTTCTTTCATCTCTTTAATCTCCCCAAGTCGCCGTCGTCGTCGTCATACCAAAAACGAAGAAAAAAAATTAAATAAAAAATGTTTCTTATTTGTTTATATAGGGTACATCGTTTACCGCCTTTAGGACGACGACGAGGACGACGACGACAACAACGACGGGATAAAGTTAAGCTCGTAAAAGTTTCTCCATCATGGGACGAAAAGAAGGTTATAATGAGAAACAAATGAAATTTAAGGGATAAACGCCCTGCCCTACGCCCTTAGTAGTATTATATGCTACGTGAAAAAAATGCTCCCTAAATGCCAGGTGACAATAAACACACAACAGGGGATGCTAAAATGAATATAATTGTTTGATTGCTATCCTTCTTCTTATCTACCCTTAAAATCCCCCGATGGGCACACACGAGAGACATACATATATTTAGGGCGGGGGGGGGGGTATATGTGTATTCAGCAGTACCTTTTTCCCACCCCAAAATGCCGCCGTTCTAAAGGACATCCTACTATACAGGGGATTAGCACAGGGTCTTGTTCCCTTATGTTTTTAATAATAACGACGACAAAAAAAAAAAATACAAACTCCTGCTCCCAATTTTCGGCCAGGAAAAAAAAATGTTGTTTTCTTTGTGTTATGTGTGGGGTAGGGGAAGGGGGGGGTGGCTATATCTTTCGAAAAAGAATGCGCCTTTTTTCCTGGTGAGATAAAAGATGGCGCGCGCGATACACGCGATACAAACGGAATCAGGGCGCCATGTAGAACAAAAGCAGTATAGGTATCAACGGGGTTTGGTGGGGGTGAAAGAGGGGATGTTTTTTTTGAATCATTTGTTTATTTTTCATGTTTTTTTGTTGATTCATTCATTACACCCGTGTCCAGGTTATGCGCGTCAATTATAATTTTTGGTGTCTTGAAGGATCACTTAGCAGCAGCGACTGCCTATTTTCTACTTGGATTGATGGGAATTTCGCCGAATTTCCACAACCACCCCTCCCTACACTTTTTACTTTAGATTGTTGTCTCGTCTATTGTTGTTGTTCGTTGATGTTGTCAAATTGTCATGGTCATCTCTCTCTCTCTAACCCGCTCTTTCTCTCTCTTCGTTTCTATGTTTCTTTCTCTCTCTTTCTTCTGCTATAACACAAAAAAAAAATCAATCTTTTGCCTCATTAAAATGGGATTAAATGAATCGGAAAGGATTGGGGCCCACCAAAGCAGCTTTCGAGGGGCATGAAACTCTCGAGGAATTAAAAATCCACCACCGTGCACAGAAAACGAGAGAACGACAAATGAGGGGGTGGGGGTAGCAGAAGAGCAGGTTGAAGACGCTGGTGGGGGGGGGGGGTAAAAGTTCAAGAAGCATAGAAGAAGATGATGAAGAAAAAGAGGAAAACTTTGTTCGACGGGGCATTGCCATGGCGCGCTTCCTTAAATCCCATACTTGATGAGCGATAAATTAAGATTTACTCAGCTGTGCTCATTTCGTTATGATAATCCTCTTGACATGCACGTTTACACCGGAGGGAGAAGCATGCCATTATAATGTCTTCTAAACTCCCCCCGATCCCTCCCCCCACTACCATCCCTGCTGCCTCCTACCGTTCAAATATTCTTTGGTTGACAGAGATTCTTAGTACACACTCGAGAGAGAAAGAGAGATAGATATATAGGTAAAAACGAAGTGTGATAGGACTTGGGGACTTTTGGAAGGGTCCGGAGGAGGCGGTGTGGGTGGTTGGGTTGATTTTGAGGGTGGAACTTTTTCGGGTAAGCAATTGTTACGGTATGATGCTGATTATATCGTCGTCTTTTAAAGCTTAGATTTTTGATGGTAGGCAGCGCAGTGGATTCTCGTATTCCAACCCCAAATGGTGGTTTACAAAATAAATCTGTGAGATCTATAAAATCGGGTGGCAGGCATGATGCTCTAGCTCTGCTCGGGGGGATGGTAGTAGCGCACAATTTTAGGGGTAAACCACAGACGGTCTCTCGTTGTCGATATTCAATAATTTGCAAAATCACCTGCCTGGCTGCTGACGACGTCTGCCTAGGCTCTGCTGACTAGGGCTGATATAGGTGAGTGTTTGTTGTTGGTTGCTGGCTATATGAATCAAGGTAAGATGAACCGACACCCAACCAACCGCTCCCCTCCCCCCAACACACATAATCGTTCCGTTTTATGCAGTCCCTCCACTGTGATCCCTTAAATCAGTTGTAAATGTCCCATAAGGCATCCAAAATAGGGGAGATAGACTGTGGATGACTGGTGAAAGAGTGGGAGAGAGTGTGATAGAGAGGAGAGAAGCCCTGGAGCTCATTATCATGTAAATGGCACGTCAAGCACGTGTTGTCTGATGCTGGCTGGCGTCGTCGCCAATGCTGCTGCTGCTGCTGCCGCCGCCGCCGATGCTGCCAGTTGGATGGACGTGGACAATGTGAAGGCTGTGTGCGGTTGAACCTGTGGGAGATAACCGCATGAATTGCTAGATTTCTACTTGGACCACCCCACCCCCTCCATGTTCAGTTCAAAAACGTTCCCAGCGCACTACCATCCCCTATATTCATCCTCATGCTGGGCAACCTAATCCATCGTCGTAAATGAAAGACGAAGAATAACAGAAACGTAGAGGTGCGAGCAGTGTCGGAGAGGGTAGGTGGTGGGGGTTAGGTTTGGGAGGTAGATTTAAAAAAAACCGCTGCGTTTCGTGGCATATATGTATATATTTTTTGTAATGGTCCGAGACTTCCTTGGCAGTATTTTTGAAAAGTACTTTAGCGTTTTATTCCCCTCTCCAAAAAATTCTCCCTCCCCACTCCCACCCCCACCAACATTCACTTGTGTTCGCGGCGCTTTTATTGTCTGCCAGTCAGAGGATATCATCTACTCTCATAAAAAATTCACATGTTTTTTTCGCTCTGTGTGTGCTCCGCTCGTTGCTGGTGCTTCATTTTTTATATCCTCCTCCTCCACCTGAATTAGTGAAAAGAGGCGATTGTATAGAGCGATTAGTCCTAATGACGTGGTAGGCAGTATAATATAAATCCAGGAATCAACTGGGAGATTACTTGATTTTTTTTTTTTTTGTATCACTATTAACGTAGGGGTATAGGAAAATGGACAGATAGGGATGGCGGGGAAGAAGAGGAGACAAGAAAAGGTGGTGGGTTTTAAAATTTGTGTATAGGGAAATTTTTGCGGTGGGCTCTGTGGGGTAGGTATATGTATGAGATAGGTTTTGGTTTCAAGGGTGTTTATGATGTCTATTTTTTTTAACCGCATTTTGCATCCTTGAAGAGATGTTCCGGAAATACTGACAGTGGGAGATTGTTCCATAGTCGAGTTTCCAAATGGATAAACAAACTCCGTCCTGTACGATCCTGGTGACGCTGATAGCGACAGTCTTTACGGTTTTTGATTGGAAATCAACATATTCGATAGAACGAGTAATTTTCAGCGGACACTCCCCCTCTTCTACCTTCAATTCTAGACAGTTCTTTTAGGCGGTTTGGTTTGGATACGCCATTGATAAAGGAAGTTAGCGTTGACCAAGAATTGGTCCCAGAGTAATCGAGAGTTGATTCACCTCTTCGACATTGTACCTCATTCGATGATGTTAGTAACACCCCCCCCCCCCCGAAGTACTGCCTAACGGCGGCGCCGGGTGGGATAAGCGTCACCGGAAGGGGTGGTGAGTTTAGGCAGTAAGAATGTGACACTACAGTCTAAGTGCGGATTCTCAGGGGTGTCTCCTGTCATGCGTGACAGGCGGTCGAACACATATCGACTCATGTAAGAATCTCACCATCCTTCGCCAAAAAAGGGGGTTATAAAGGGGTGATAAAAAGGGTAATAAAATGGTAATAAAAGAGTAATAAAAGGGTAATAAAACAAAACATAAAAAAAAACATTCGTTAGGCACTCGTTCGCCTGGGTAAGGTTTCCCCCATTGATCACGATTATCCGCGATATCGGAATCAGATTAAGCTTAGTCCTCTTACAAATTTATTGAGTAATGTATTATATAAAAGAGTCATATACTACTAAAAACTGGAAGACCCTGGATGGAGCTGAGAGCTATCGCACAAAACAAAGTCTGCTAGAAGGCAACTGTTTTCAATCCATGTCTCGCGTGCGATTAAAGGGGCAGAAGTCAATAGGTTAAGGATTTTTATCACGTGTTAGTCTTCCCTATATTAAAATGAAAGAGGTGTGATAGACACGATCGATTTTTTTTTGTTACAAATGACATCACTAAATTTTTTTCTAAGTTAGAGTGATTGACACACTTGCTGTTGGTAATATATTTTTTTAATAGGTTAAGGTTATATATAGGGAAGGAAACAGAAACTCATTAAAGGATCTCCTATATAAAATGGAGGGGGGAGGGAGGGGCTGGTCAACAATAGAGAACTGCTTTTGCTCATTCTTCTCCCTTATTTTTTTATAAATTGAAATCTTTCAAGTATTGAAAACATTGCCATGTTTTTTTTCACTATAGTTAATGGTGCATTCTTGTTTACCACCATCACCCTATGTGAAAGGAATCTGCCCACTAGGAAAATTCCTTTCCTAACAATGCATTTCTTTTTTATGAAACGAGGCCAAAGAGCATTGTCGTCATACACAAACAAGCATTCATACTACATCCATATATATATAGATAGTTAGCCCAATTTCCCTTCATCCATCGCGCACTATAACTGCAAGGTAGTATAGTATAAAATGTCCTTAGCTAATGTAAAGGTTATATACACACACTTGGTGTCCTATAGTAGCATAAAAATCGCGTTGATATCCTTTTTCCCCGTATTTTTTTTTTATTGTTGTTGTACTGTTTAGAGTGTGGGGAGGAATGGGATAGGGGCGATAGTAGTTTTGCTCTGGCTGTTGTTGCTGTTGTTACTCGATGTCCAGCATTGCCCCCCCCCCTACTTGAATGCCATCTCCAGATAGCCTTATTTCTTTTCTTTCTGGACACGGGGGCACACTTTGGTAAAAGTTGGTATACGTGCAGAATCAATGGCCACATCAATTCTCTTCGAAAAAAAAAAATTTTTTTTCCATTTTTTATTTTTTTGGTGTACAATGGTCGTCTCAGCACTACTTATATGTCTGTCCGTCCGTTTGTGTTGTGTGTTCGCTTTTCGGATTTTTCAACCATTTTGTGTGTCCCCAATTTTAATACTTATATATGTACATATATGTATGTATATGAGTGTGTGTACGTCGTATATAGGACAGTACTAGGGCGCATAAAACCGCACTGGATCGGATTTCCCAGGAGATGTAATTCCAGAGTTTTAGAAAATTCAGATGGGATAGCAGCAGCAGCAGGTTTTTGGAGGGCAAACAGACGAGGGGCGGGGGTGGTTCTTATATAGAATTGTTCTCAATAAGTTTTGGGAATGTTCCTCAAGCGATCCATTTTGCTTGGTGGTTTGGAGTTATCCTCGGTTTGTTTTTAGGATATTCTGGTTGCCGTATATCCTACTTTTACTTTTCTATATATATGTATGTATGTGTATATATATATAACAACAAGAAAACGTTTTTCGACGAATATTGCTCGGCTGGACAAAACAAGAGTAGAAAAGATCTTACATAGTATCACAGAATTTTTCGTACGCCCGGATGATTTTTTTATGTTAAAAGTACAATCCCAACCCCTACCCTCCAGTTCCTTATAATCCACTTTTGAAGCCTTGGTCTGTGGTGTGTGAAAGCGAACACCTCCGATTTGGCCCCTATACAGCATGATCCTAGCAAGTACCAACCACCCCCCACACCCACCACCAAGCTCCTTCTTCTAGCCAACCACTTAAGACTGATTTGAGAGAAGTTCTTTTTCGGCTGGGCATCCCTCCAGCACAGCATCAGCAGCCAGCCCCATCGCAGCATATCCAGTGCTAGGATGAATTGTTGTCCTGTGCTGGATGTGAGATTTTGGTGGTCGTGTAGCATCTCGTTGTGTTCTCTCTTCTAGCTGGTGGCTACTCATGCTGTTCTGCTGCTGCTGCTACTACGTTATGAACGACCGCCATTCAGAAATCCCAAACGAAATGTTCGATATTGAGGTTTTATATATATTCCCTTTATATTCGCCGATGGTGGTGTCCCTTCAGTCCATAGTTTCCTTACTTACTTCTGTTTAGATATATATTTATACAAGTATGTATGGATATGTTTTGCTACTTGCTATGTTATTTTTTTTCCCGGGACTTGCTTTTAACGAAATCGTCTCCCTTGGCCGCTTATTATAAACAGAAAATGCGTTGAAGCAAGAGGGTCTTGTTAAGGAGACATTTGACTCATTGTATTGATCTAAATTTATGGCCTTTGCCTCTGTTTCTAGCAGAGATACGAGCCAATCTGAGCTTTATATCAAGTGATGTTTTAGTGCTGTAGGTTCTATATATATGTGTGTACACTATATTCTGCCCCTCACTCTGGTTATGGGTATTTTTTATGCTTCTATAACTAGAAATTTTCTCTATTGATATGTCACCGAAACCCCCAAGTTGATTGGTTGTTGTTGTTCCCGTCCTATACTCTGCTGCTGCTGCTGCGCTCATAATCTTTTAGTTGGTGGCTTACACAATTCAAGAAACTTGGGCAATATTACATACATATTTAGAGATATACAGCATAGACAGTGGATAATGGCCTTTAAGGCACACACAAAACTGTGCACAGAATTGTCATGGAGCCAATAACCAGCATAAAATAATCCAGAGTTTCTGTATAGTAGCCGCTTTTTAGCCCTTCTCATTCTTCTTCCTCCGGGATTTTTTTATTTATTATTGTTATATTTTGCAATAACAGAGAACAAAAAAAAAATAAGGCCGATTAAGGACCACCATGCCCCGGTTAAGAATATATTAGAACATAAAATCTTTACAGATAAGAACGAGATATTCTTATGGGAGTCGAGTTGGTCTGGGTTTATGCCCCCTTCAAGGAAGTTGAGTTAAGTTTGGAATTTTTCTGTGTATAAAATTTGATTGAATCTCAGTCGGCGGCAGTTCGATAGTAAAAAATTGCGATTTTGATTGATTCAAGAGCAGACAAACTTCTTCGATGGAGGTTAACAATGATTATGGCATGATAAGTAGATACTGTAAAGAGCGGAGCAGGCTCGTTCAAGGATTGCAATTTATTCTTCAGTGATTTGTGACTGCACTCGATGTTGTTGAAGTGATTTTGTTGAATCCAGTTTGTTATATTACGGTACCAGGATCTTATCCTCCTTACTTTAAGCTTCAACCAACCACTAGGATAAGAAGGAGTTTTCAAAGTCGCGGTGTTTGATCCTAGAACAGCTGCAAACAAAATTTGTTGGTTATCTATCTGGATTAATCCTCCCCACAGCAACAATGACACTGGATGTTGAATGGTATTCTCAACCAATTCTTATCTGCAACTACCCCACTGTCCTGTGATGAACAACACTATTCTGGCCATCTTAAGAAGGATCGTGTGGTCCCTGCTTATTGTAGTCTGGCTTGGTATGGTTTTTGTGCTTTTGATGTTAAATTCCTCCATATGGTAGAGGGTGATATTGAAAGGAAGTGCATAATAATCCTTCTACACATTCTCCACTGACCAATCATCTACCTTGTTGCGGCCCTTCTCGATGTTCCTTTGACCCAGTGCCCATTACATTGTATCTTATATAACCAAGGAAGACAGCTCCTTTTGACAGAGGTCGGCCAGCTTGGATTATACAGGCCAGGCTTCTAGGAAAGACTGAAAATGGCAAGCGGTTCTACCTGGAAGCCGCTGGCAGAATTAGCCTCCGTCACGTTTAAGCTTTCTGATATACTCAGCTCAGTATAAATCAGGATCGCGATCGTTTGAGCGCTTATAGCTTCTTAGGCCAGGATCGTGAACGTTTCTAGCTTGTTAAACGATGGTCATAATCATTTCTAGCTTATTAGACAGGATCGTGATCGTTTCTATCTTGATAGACCAGAATCGTGATCGTTTCTATCTTGATAGACCAGAATCGCGATCATTTGATCGTTCCTAGCTTGTCAGACTAGAATCGGGACGGGATGATCGTTTCTAGCTTGTTACACCAGGATCGTGATGGTTTCTAGCTTCTTAAACCAGGATCGCGATTGTTTCTAGCTTATTAGGCAGGCTCGTGTTCGTTTCTACCGTGTTAGACTATAATCGTGGTCACTTGATCGTTTCTAGCTTGTCAGACCAGAATCGCGATCGTTTTTAGCTTGTTAGACCAGGATCGCTATCATTTCTAGGTTGTTAGACCAGCATCGTGATCATCTGATCGTTTCTAGTTTCTTAGACCAGGATTGCTATCGTTTCTAGCTTCTTAGATCAGGATGGCGATCGTTTTTAGCATTTAGACCAGGATCGCGATCATTTCCACCATCTAAGCCCACGTTCGCAATCACACCCAGACCTATGATTTCCAGCTTAACAGTTTTGTCACCTCTTTCTAAACCCCCAAATAATTAAACAAATAGGATAGTACAGACCGTCGATGATCGTGGATAATCGTCAATATAAAATAGTCTCTAAAAAATTTGATTATTTATCCAAAAACTTCCTTTTCTCCGACAGTCAAGCTGCATTGCTGGCCATTAAATCTCACAGGGTGTCATCAAAGACTGTCCCGGATTGTGTCCGATCTCTGAAATTCCTCAGCAGCAACAACAGTGTCACGCTGATGTAGATTCCGGGCCACGAAAGTCACATTGGTGATGAAATTGCTGACAGCCTGGCTAGACTATGCGCAAACTTACCACCTATCGGTCCGGAACCTTTCTGTAGCTTAGCAAGCTGCCACGTTAGAACAACCATTAAAAATTGGGTCGACCAGCTGTTTCTTCATAGCTGGACAAGTAGCCAGGGTGCTCGTCAAGCTAAAAGATTCATCCAAATCGATAAAACTAAAGCGGGCAAAATTCATCTCAACAGGTGGTAGCTAAAGATAATAACAGAGCTCTTGACGGGCCACTGTTCGTTCGACGGGGATGGCACAATAGACCAAATAAATAGGTCGCAGTGCCGGCAAAGGCACTCCTCAACAAGAAATAGAATAGCCTCTACCCATGATCTGATAGACGTTGTAGCATCCTCCTGTGACTCAGATTCCCTCATTTTTCTCATCATACACAATCCTAGAGTATGCTAGAACGAAAATTGTATTATTCTAAGTAAAATTAGCGGATAACATGTCGTCGTCACAAGAGTAAGCCACATTTATAGATGTTTGTTCTTGGAACTATTTAAAATTGACGGAACATGAACATGTATGCGCACCAGCGTATCGAGGGCTGTAAATAGTTTTAAGTACGTCGGCACAAGTTAGCCTTAAGTATAAGTCGGCACAAGTTTTTTATTTATATTCTTTGGGCTGTCTGCTGAGTGTGGCCAATCAATAAACGGATATTTTTCAATGGCTTCCTTTAACTATTCATCACTAAAATATGACTAAACACTTTCCCTTGGGCTACTTACTGGGAAAGACATTTCGCAATTTCTATTTGCCATAGAACAACCCCCCACTAAACTACCACACATAGATTTCCACAATCAAAGAGCATCAGCGGTCTAGATAATAAATTGACGATAGTGCGTCCTAATTGATTTCGGTTAAAGCCGGCTACTGCTGGAGATTCTCCTTACAAAGGCCACAACCGAGAGAGGTATTAGCGATATGCATTCCTCTGTGGTGATGGTGGTGGTGGTATGCTATTATATTACAAATCCACGAAGCAGGATAAAGGATATATCCACAACGTTTAAAATGACCAATATAGTAATAATATCTAATTAAGTTTTAATGGCAGTCCTATAAGGATTCAGGATTCTAAGGGTTTGGGGTTGTGGGTGACTTGTGGTGCGATTGGTTGTTGATAAATTCAATGATATTATTGCGGAATCTTTTGTTCGATAATTGCAGTAATTATACGTTGAACTTTAGGGCTTTGTTAAGTATGGGGATGGGAGGGATGCATTTTAAGATTAAAGACTAGTTTTCAGGATTTATTGACATTAAAGATTGCATTGATGTATTTGTTCAATGGTTTCTATGTAATAATGAACGGGCGTTGCAAATATTTTTTAATTGGAACCAACTACTGAGAGATATTACCTCAGGAGAAATCTCCCTTAAGCAGGCACAGTGGCTTCACCACATTCTCTACCGGTGTGTCAGTGAGAGTTGCCCTCAGTCTGGCTAGTTTATCTTCCTTCTCGTTTCCCTTTATATTTGTGTGACCGGTACCTATTGCAGAGTGACCCTGTACGGTCAGGAAAAAGGCTGCTTTTGGCAATTTTCGACCAACGGGTCGAGCCTAAATCATTGATGCACGCTTGAGTATCTGATAACCGAATTATCCTGGATTGCCAGAAGTTCTGCCTGGAAAATATTGGCGAAATTAGGCGGAGTTTTCCGAGTTGACGAATAGCCCTCGGCCTTTGCGATAATTTTTCCAGCCGCAATCTCCATAATCGAACCGTCACTTCCACGTGGTGCCAATGGTAGTAGGGAGTATACCCTTAAAAGCCTACCAAGCCAAGTTGTAAAAGTCATTGTGTCGAGGGTTGCGTGGCAGTGGGTAGTGTGGCACTGTCTCGAATGATATCTGGGCACCGGACGCACCCAGTTGTGGATTGACCTTCTCCTTCCGCCCATACTCGTGGAACTTTTATGGACCAACAATTTAAAGAATCAGACGAAGAACGAAGTTGTGGGTCTGATGCAACAAGCATCAGCTCAGAGAGGGATATCCTTGGAGATACCTCTTCCAGCACCGAAGCCTCGGCTTCCAAATTAACAACAGTGCCCCAGGCAGCTGGCGGAAAGGTTTTTGAAGAACTGACTGCTAAGGTTGTCTGTATAACGGGCAAAAATCTGGTGCTGGCAATTGGGGAGCTCCACGGGACACACCCGAGTGCCACATTTGGAACTTCCTTCCCAACAAACCAAAGGCAGGACAGTGGCCAGCACACCGGGGGGGTTCCAAGGAGTAGACCCAGACAGCCGCTGTATTGCTAGAAGTTTCTGGACCCACCAGAAAATTGGTAGCACCAACTCTTACATCTTCTAGGAGATAATGTCGCATGCCAGACCCAACTGACGCATTGTTAAAACGGCAGCGGACAGAGGATTCTCCGGCTGGGCAGAGACCGCAGAAGAAAAAAAGGGGTAGTTGCAAGACCCCTCATATCGGAACAAGTTGGCTGGGATCACCATGGCAGTGGTCCTGGACAACTATCCCGAAGGCAAATTAATGGAGGAAAAATCCTCCTCTATTTGCGGTTCCATTCTGACTGAGGTGGGCAAAAGTCTTAAAGGCGACTGCCTGCCTCAGTTTTTAGCTGTAAGGGCAGCAAGGGGTTTCATTAAGATCACCTGCGCCAACGACCTTAACAGCCAATGGCTGGCGAATGCTATCACCAGGCTGCAGGTTTGGCAAGGGGCCAACCTCAAAGTAATCGAGGAGAAGGACCTTCTCAAATTCAAGCGGATCGCATTCAGGGTTCCTAATGATGTTAGGGAATCAGAACAGGTGCTCCGCAGGCTGGAAATTTAAAACCAGCCAATTGAGGTCACATCTTGGCAAGTGAAGTGTAGGAAGGTGGACCAGAACGGCCAAACTCTTGCGTTTAGCATTGACTCATGTAGCTTAAAGACCAGGGCATATCCCTATTCTACGGCTTCGGCCGAATCAAAGTCAAGGAGATTGGCTCAAAAAAGATACTCCTGCTAGCAGCAGGAACAACCCCAGGATGCGAGTGGTAGTCCAACCTGCAACACAGTAGGGCTGTCTGGGTCCCTGGGTCACCGAGGCTTCAAAGGCAACAATGAGTCTGCTTTCCACGTTCTCTGTGAGTGCCCCGCAATAACAAGGAGCAGGATTTCTTTGTTCGAGAGGTCCCTGTTCGAACATTCAAGTCTAAGCGACAAGCCAAGAGGTAGACTGCTGAGCTTGTTCCAGCGGTCTGGGCTACAAATATGAGGTATAGGGTGTAGTACAGTAGGCCAAATACCAGAATCTTTGGACCCAATACCTCACACAGGAAAAAATCTTTATAATTTCACTGACTGTATCGAGGAACATTTTGGATACCAGGATCACAAATTCGTCCGCATAGGCGACTGCTTTTATTCTGTCGTCCTCTAGTGCTTTTAGGGTCTTGTCCATTCCCATAAGAAGCCATAACAGGAACGTCCCTACCCTGTATAAGATACCCATGGTATCAAAACGCCTGCACGGCACCCGAAACACACACAATATCGCTCGATAAAAAAAGATCGCCCGCACTTAGCATGAAACAGGCATAGTACACCTGAGCACAAAAATTCTACTTTTCCAAATGCAACTTCTGCTACAGGCCCGTACCAATAAAATACGCACGGAATAGCCCAAACGAAGCACGGTACGCTCACACTTTCTCTAGGGAACAAAATTGAGGGTTTAAAAAATTGTACAAGACGAATAAAAAAGGGGCAATTATATTGGTGACCACATAGGATGCCATTAGTATACTCAAGCAGCATTGGGCATGATTTGTACTTGGTTGGGGGACTAACACTATCTCAGTTGCATCAATTTTGCCTACTCTGTACTTGAACGAGCTCAATTTCTAAAAAAAATCTCCTTTGACCACAAAGGATGCCTTTAGCATACTCAAGCAGCATTGGGCATGGTTTGTACTTGGTTGGATGACCAACACTATCTCTAGGTCAATTGAAGTTTTCGAGACAAGTGTTGTTCATCGTAGTTTCATTTTTCGATTATTCTACTGGATGTTTTAGAGTCTTTACTGTGTATGTTGTTGTAGTGTAAATGTTGTTTGTAGTAACCCTCTCCCCCCCCCCACTTTGAATTCATAAAAACAAATTTTTATGATATTTCACATGCCATTCTACATTCCGTTGATGCCAGAAGAAAAACAAAACCTCTTCTCTTAATATCGTAATTGTGTCTTTGATAAGAACAAGAACATCGCAACAGGAGTAGGAGCGCGAGGCACGAGAGAGAGGAAAAAAAATGGTAAAACGCCAAAAAAAAGATTTGCTTTTAGGACCACCGATGATTTGTAGCCCGAAAAATGCGCTTGGAACATTCAGAAGAGTTTTTTTTATTTTGTGATACTAAAGATAAAAGAAGAAATCAAAAAATTAAGACGAACAAAAAAAAACCAAAAAATGAAGAAATGTTATCCAAGAAAAAATTGGTAAAGCTTACAGCAACATATCTCTGCAGAAGAAGAGAACACACGTAAAATACAACAACAACAAAAAACACCTTTAAAAACTTACTTCTTCTTGGGATACCACCTTTTTGCGGTTGGGAGATGGATGCCACCGCATACATACATACATATAAAATATAAGACACAAAATTACCGGCTTGACAGAGGCCTAAGAGAGGAGAAAAAGTGAATGATTTTGAACTAATTATCAGTTTGGAAGCAATTAAGGTGCTATAGAGGTGTACTCCGTCTTTAATTAATGGAGTTGCCTCCCTATTTTTTGTATTTTTTTTTACTTTGGCGTTCTTCTTCATCTTCATCATTTTCAGTGGTTGTTGTCTTTTTTTCTTCTGCTAAAAGGAGGGCCTTTTTCTTCCACCTTCGACAACAAAAAAAAAATAAATGTTATGATTTTTTACACCTCTCTGTTGTGACTCTATAGAAGAAAGAGTAACAATTTCCAGAGTTGATGAGGGGGCGGGTAGGGTAGGAGGGGGCGGGTTTTGGAAATATAAGGTAGAAATGCGGTTTTACGTAGACAATATAAGCCCAGCAAAAAAAAATTATGATCAAGAAAAATATAGGTATGATGTATATATCAATCTATCCTATAGAGGCAAAACATAGAAGACTTCAGATAGTATAAGTCATTTATAGACCAACCAAAAAAAGGGGTCCATTCTGAAAAATCAAAAACAGAAGGAAAAAAACAATAGGGAAAAATGATTGATATGTTTAAATCTCGCCGGGAGAGATTTGTGCATCATTCTTTGTAATTCTAGTCCAGATCTTGAGAGGTATGAGGAGGCTCTATAAGAGGTATCTCCGCTTTTATGCCGCGCGCCCGTCTTATGATATCAAAAATGATGACCGAGACTGATTTTTATTTTTTATATTTAAAAAAAAACCCAAAAAAAAATGAACAAAAACAAAAATTAAATATGAGATTATAAGTGTGAAAAAACACGTTTAAAAGTGTTTTAATTAAGGAGTGGGAAAAGAGTTTAATATCACGGCGTATTTAATTACTACTTTGATCAAAAATCTTTTGAAATTCTGGTTGATTGGGATTTTTTTTAAATAAAATTCAACTGGTTTCATTATTATCAACAATATTGCACGCCCTATGCGGGCAGAGTTATCGGTGTGCAAAGCTTCTGTGCAGCACACACGTCAATCATGTAAAGTTTTGCGAATCAACGGTCTTGTCCCATTAATGAATGAAAGCGCGCGCTAAGAGCAGCAAAAAAAAATCAGTCATGGAGATATGATTTTATTTTCAAGGAAATAAAAAAGATAATTGAAAGGTAATAAAAAGGTAATACAAAGGTAATATAAAAGGTAATAAAAAAGTAATAAAAAAGGGTAATAAAAAATGTAATAAAAAACGTAAAAACCTTACACAGTACCAGTACCGGCCTTCTCACTCCAAGCAATCTGGTCAAGAATCAAAAGGGTTCTTTGATACTTCCTCTGTAAGCCCTGAAACTATCTGACCTCCGCTTTCCTCGATTTGGTTTGCTCAGCCGATCTAAAACCGGTGTGCTGTGGCTGGCTCCCACCGAATTGGTGGTGTCTCATATACCGTCTCTAGGCTAGAGGTGAGTAAATTTTCCTCTAATTTTTTTTTATGTGATAGAGTAGAGGCTTAGGGAAAGCCCCTTTGTACTGTTCGACAATCAATTTTTTTCGTATAGAATGTCGAACAGCAGCTCTAGCCGGAAGATAGAGAGTAGAAAGAGAGAAAGATAAGTAGGAAAGGTTGAGGGTAGTAATTGCGCAGGTACTTACTGCATAGTTGACGATTGCTTCCACACTAGCGACAAGCAATTTTTTTTTGTTTTTTTCGTTATCCATAAAGATCCCAGCGGAATTGAGTGCATTCTGGCGGAGCCGCTTACCAGGATAAGACGGCACTTATACACTATGTCCTTATCAGGGCAACAGAGAGAAACGCTTACCAATCTTTAGCCTAAGTATACATTAGGAGTCTTGAAGCACGCACTTTTGACTTGAGCATTTTAAGAATCAAAGAATTCCTATTAGGTGTACACATGCGAATGCGTGAGTTTTACTAACAAATACTTACACTACCAACGCCGGCCTAAACGCAACGTATCGAGCAATAAATGTGTGCCAAATCTGGTCATCGGCAGCCGTCGGTACGATAAACAGCTTGATTTGAAAGCGTCAAAGAGCTGTGGTTGAGAAATGACTTCTGTTACAGCTTATACTTTCATTTCATAGATTCTCTAGAAGTCATCTATACCTTAAAATTCAATCTAATTCAAGCTGCGCTTGGTAGCTTCATTACATTGCATATTGGATCTTTAAAAAATCTTTATTCCTTGTCTGTTGCCCCTGTTTTAACTCACATACACTCAACTCCTTCCTTGCGATGTCATCAAAGTTTTCCTCGTCTTGGAAACATGATTTAATTATACCCATCTCCACTAGTCGCCTCCCCCTCCCCCTCGCCGATCCTCTGATTTTCGATCTATCAGTTTTCTCCAATATCTGACGAAAGTACTTGAAAAGCTGATAGAAAATCAAAAACTGACCGTATTGTGAAGCACAACCCGAACCCCCATCTTAAGCACAACCCGAAAAAGCGGGAGTCCCACAAGGCTGCATTTTTGGACCTATTTTATTTAGTATAATATTCAGAGTATCCCTAATATGGTATCTCGCTGAGGCTCAACCGGTTATTAATAGGATAACAAAGTTCCCATTAGGTCAAGTCCTCACATAGTGGACTGGTAATACCTCCTTTTCACCTGGTAGTTTGGTACTGCAATCGTCGTCACAGTCTTTGTCGGTTCTGTCTTTGGCTCAGACAGTTGCTATTGAGGATATAAACTTTACAAAATCGAAGTCCATTACAAAAAATTTTAGTTCTGATTTTTGCTACATCCGTGGGTTTAGATTGAATTTTGTCTCTTTAGTATGAACCCCTTAAAATATTCAGGAGTTCATATGCAAGGACATCGACTCTTCCTTCTGCACCCCCACCAGACTTTTATTGACCTTTTGTGGCCGTCTATTCCTCTTTCTCTTGTTGTAAAAGAAAAGACAAGAAAGAAAATGGGAGAAATGGAACAGAAAAATCATCATACCACGAAGCGGATTCGAACACCAGATCTCTGGGTTGGTAGTCTTACATTTTAACACCTTAGGCTATCAACGCTTATGCCCTGCATTAAGTTCATGAGAGTGTTTCTGTAAATAGTAATCGATAAACCGTACAGTCTTGTATAGAGTATGTGCAAGGGGGGGCCCCAGTATATAGGGTGGTTATCGAATGAATGTGGGTTGATATAATTATGGTAGGCGCAGGAATAGCACAACACAAAAAATAATATCAAAAGCTGCCTAAGATGTTTTTATCTCTCCAAGGAATTACATGAGTATTACTCATATCCTGTCATCATGAATTAAGGGAGAACATTTTTTTTTTGGTGCCCAAAAAAGGACACAGACAATGTGTAAGAATGAACATCGATAGTTGGTCGGCCATTTAGGGTGTAGGGTTGGGGGGGGGGGGTGGGGGGGGTGGTGGATTGACGTCGTCATCGTCTAGAATTCTCTTTGTTTTAGTGAAAATAAATGTTGTGTCGATAAAGCAACTTGCAAGGACCACTATTATTTTTATTACCATTACTACCGCGCATTGTCACCGCCCAGCGGGAAATTAGGTAATGCTTCCGGTAGAAAGGCATAGGGTAAGCCTTCCTAGAAAGTAATCTGTAATGCAAAAGTAAGCAGTAGGCAACGTCTGCTTCTTAAGGAAGGCAAGGGTAAGCTGAAAGTAAGCAATTGCCCTCTGCCTTACCTTACCAGTAATGTAGAGGTAAGCAAAGCTAGTGCATATTTTTGCCTTACCAGTAATGCAGTGGTAAGATAAAGCTGGCTTATACCTTACCTCCCTAGGACATCAATGTAAAAAAAGAAATGAAGTGGGTTTCCTAAAGTAATGCTTCCACGGATTACCAGGAGTACTTACAGAACGCAAGTTGAAGCCTTATTTTTCCCGCTGGGCGATGATCGAAATTTTCCGTATATGTGTATATGGGTGTGTGTATATATGTATGTAATACGAAAAAGGGATATGGGAACTGTTAAAAATAATACACACGTAGGCGATTTGGTTTTAATCAATTCCGGGGCGGTAATTACCTAATCACGACACTCTTCTGACATATGTTGAACAATAATTCTAATCCGAACACAGCCAGAGAGAGGAACTTGGAAGGAAGAATTTCTTGTTGTTGTTGTTTTTTTTTTTTCATACATATATCGGTTTTCGTTAGCTGCTGCTGCTGGTGGTGCTTGCTGTTGGGTTTATGCTATATATATGTCATGCTCTTCTTATTCCATGTTTTTGTACCTGTATCTAGAGATTAATTATCATTGAGATCGGTATATGGCTGTAGTGCTGTTGCTGCTGCTGCTGTTGTTACTTTATCTACCTGCTGCTTGCTGGCTTGTGATGGAATGAATGTCAGATGGCTTGTTGTGTCGTTTAAGGTGGAGTTTTTTTTTTGGTGGTGGATAGGACTGAAGCGTTCGGGGGGGGGAATGATGTGTTTTTCTGGTACAGTGTTCTGTTTTTACGTGTTTTTATACAAAACATATGTATATAAATACATATATATTTATATACATATATAAGAATGATAAATGTCAAATGTTTAGAAAGCGTTTTGTGCCTACTAATAACATATATATATGTTCAAGATACCTATATTCATCTGAGAGGAGTAGGAAGGAGAATGATACAATGTACATATATAAGTTGAGGTGTATGTACCAGAAACAACTTTGGTTTTTGGATGAAACAGACGAAAAAAAAACAGAGACATTATGAGAAACATATGTTTGTTGTTTTTGTGTATGGATAACAATTTTGTTTTGTTTACGGATAAAAAAAAATCGATGCCCCGTGTTTTGTGTTTTGAGGAGATATGCAGAGCTTTGCGTTGAGGCAAGACATCCTAATACAGTCGCCAAAAAGCCTATGCCTACGATAGTCACTTAGAGAGCAGCTTAAAATGGAGTTCGAGTAGGATGAAATGTGGAACAATCGCACCCGAATAGACACGTATTAGGACCCTAAGACTTTATAGAGTATCGTGTTGACCCCATGTGACAAGTGACGGGGTATGGCGATAGAGGAATTTCCTCTGTAAGTTCTTCATGAGGACCATACACACAAAATCATAGATACTGAAGTGTAGTATGCCTTATGAGTTTATCACAAGGGTGCTATGATGCCAAATCCAAAGAGGCAAACAATTGACAATGAACAATGGAAATGAAGTAATCCTACTATCGCACCCAAAAGAGTCACAAGTCACAATGCAATCACAAATGTGTGGTGAGTTTCAACTTGTAATAATTTGTTATTTTAATTTTGCAGTCACAAAATTTGTAACAATTCGCATTTCATTTTGTGACTGTGTGCTTAGCATACCAAAAAAAAAACAGCTCGAATAGTCACAAAAATAGTCATAATATTTCTATAAATGGCAAGGACTTGTGACTTATGACTGGTCACAATTTAGAAATGGGGGTTAAGCTAATCTGTAGTGGTACTAAAAGAGAGTTGGTTCTTATACGTATTTGGAAACGTTCAAACATCCTAATTTGTTGAAGAAAAAAAACCAAACGAAAGCCATAGCCCTTATTATCAAAGTATTCTATTTTGGCACGGCAATTCTAAGTTCATGTATAAACCTTTGTCCGTTGTGTCCTAATTTTGCGCGAATAAATGCGTTGAATGTCCTTGTTTACCTTATAGGGCAATCCATACGGGGTCCAGTCTGACTTACCCTCATATAGGAGCCCTAGCTGGACCCTATCAAAAAGTCTACTCGGGAACTCAGATAGTCAAGTGGGTCGTTCCTTTTTATAACATTGTTGAGTGGTGATTAATAGTGCAGCACGTGGCCAGCTGGCTCAAGGAGTAACTTGCATATTTTAAGATATCCCAGCGTACACCATTCTGCTTAAAAGATATAGTATCCAAGGAACGCCCTTCTAAACCTGGTGCTTTCACCACCTCATATCTCAGCACCCGTACCTGGCTTGGTATCATTCATGTACCATACGAGTCCATTCCAGGTTTTCTGCAAGCAAAACCTTTAGTTCGATAGGATTCTAAACAGTCAACTTAGAATAGCCCTAAGTGCTTTTACATCACTCTTCAGACGTGTTGCAGCGTTTCTTCCCTTTTGAGGATGCAAGAACCTAAAGACGATATTTTCTGCATTATCGCAGCAGCATTGATGAATTTCTTTGAGGTACTAGCCCATATAAACAACAAGTTGTATACAAGACTAGGCTGACTGTAAAACTTGTAGATTATACCGCTCTTTGTCTACTGTTGAAATTTTTTAACAAAAAATTTAATTATTACCAGAGGTGGTAATCAAGGGGTAATAAAATGGTAATAAAACAAAAACAATCAGAAAAGTACACTTAATGGGCACTGAAGACGTCTAATGTTCCTTGAGCAATGAAGCAACCAGAGAAGGTAATGCAAGGGTAATAAAAGAGTAATAAACGGGTAATAAAAACAGAAACCATCAAAAAAGTCCACTTAATAGGCACTGAAGACGTGTAGTGTTCTTTGAATAGTGCAACAACAAAAAAAAACGCTTATAGTAAGCACCCAAGAGACTCATCGACACACAGACCGATTGGCATACAAAATACTACGTATAAACTCTCACATTTTTCAAAGCAAACTTTCATTTTCCACCGAGTCTTGCTAGATGTAACTCCGCCGTCGTCTGGTCCAAAGTCCAGGGTGTGAAAGGAGGAGGGTGGTCGACCTGCCGAATTGACCAGAATCGCGAGACCGAATAAACTAGGCAAGAAACCGCAATTTCTAAAGCGGCACCGACAATAGCGTATCCATTGCGGGGACATCACGCTCAGACCGCCAGCTAACGGATCAAAGAAGAAGATATTCTATGTAAAATAGCTTCACAAGTCATTTACAATTACCAAACATAATACTACTTTTCATTACACATATTTTACAATCCAAATTGAAATCATCTCTCCCCTAATGACCTCATTCATAATGGAATATAAGGATTCGTTTCACCATCAACCATAATCACCACCATCGTCTCTTCTTACTCTGTGCCACCACGGCGTGAAAAAGGAGCTTTATTATTTTTCACACAAATCCCATCACCGCATATAAACTTTTAATGATTCATTTTTTTTCCTGTGCTGTGCTGTTCCTCTGCGTGTTGCTACCCTACTTCTCACCTGACGACATTTCTTCCCATTTATAAAAGCTCTCTCTCTCGCATCTCCACCGTATCCTTATGCACTCTACAACAATAACAAAAAAAAAATCCTTTTTCTATAATTTTTTTTTGTTTTTTGCGTTCGCCTGGACTTTTCTTTTCTATGGCAAGGATAACAAATGTGAAGGTAACGTGGGTTGTGTGTAGAAGAAGAAGAGGCACACGGACCCATTTCAAAGTCCATTATGCTCACACATAACGAGTGAATCACACGCGAGACCTGCTTATGCTCATGTTTATATGCTACACATGTCGTAATTATGTATTCCTCTGTATATCCTTGTATAGAAAAAAGGGCACAAGGCTGCGAAAAAACCACGTGGGGGTGTATGGCATTGCCGGAGACCAGTATTGCCATCACAACGTTCGGCCATAGAACGATTCAGAAACGTTCCTCATTCTCCGTTCAACAATCTCATCCTTCTCCACCTCAACAGTAGAGTAGTCCACCCTTAGTCCATATATTTGTTGCTACCCCATTCGTGCAATTTCATTTTTATTTTTAATAGCACAAGGCAGGATATTTCTTCTCTTCTATTTTATTTTTTTTCTGTGGTATTGGTGTGGTGGTTAGTGGTTTTCATCGTAAATATTTTGTGTGTTCCTCAAAGCCCGAAAAAAAAATAATTTTCTCATCTTCCTTATTTAATACAAAGCAAGATGGCGGTCTAGTTGACCTATCTATCTCTCTAGTTATATCTATGCAGCTGTATGTGACCTATCTCCTTACCCTACCACCATCCACCGACCCATGGGTGCAGGATCAGTGGAGAAGGTTAAAATACCAGGGGTGGGTATAGAACAGGAAGAAAGCATATCCCCTCTCTCCCCCAACCCCCCCCCCCCGAAATGTACAGCATAATCTTAATGTCATCCTTTCTACAAATCTTATTTGAGGGCTCTACTCTCGGGTTGTAGAAGGATCACTGCATCCTGTACACCTCGAATGATATTCCCCCCTCCCTCCTAGCATTATTTTATTTTCGCTTTACTTTAACAGTAACAAAAGAGCAGCAACGAAACAAAAAATAAAAAAAAGGAACAAAAAAAAATACGGTAACAAAGGACTTTTGAGTGCTTTTATTTTACTCGACTAAACTTCAATGCCTCGGCAAGGACAGACAGCCAGACAGACAGCCAAGCCAGAGAGAGAGTATAGAGATATCCGCAGGACTAAAAAAAAATATACATATACATGTATATACAAAATAAATAAAATAAATTACACACACACACATTCATATATTTTTAAAAAGGAAAAGAGTGTACGGGCAGCAGCGCTATAAAGAAGTACCGAGTCAAATTTAATTTCTGCTGAAGTCATGCATTTTAAGGATTAAATTGAATAAGAAAAAGAAAAAAAATAAAGGATCTCTCTCTCTCGCAGAGTGAATGGAAGTTATTAAGATATCACGAGGTAAAGGATTACAGAGTTTCCTTTTTGTGTTACTGCATTATTATTTCTCGTTCCCTTCCCATTCCCCCCTTTTGCTCTACACCTTGCGCTTAATAAGGAACAACAATGTACAAATACTATTTTCTTAATTATATTTTTTTCTTCTTGTTGAAATAATTATAATGGCAGAACCCAAATCTCACCTGATGCCTTTTGTACTTGGATAAGCAAACATCAGGTGTCTTCTTATAGTGCACAAAAGTTAGGATAATTAAAAACATCCAATTATAAACATACAGTTTACAAATCAAAGAACTATCACGACATAATACTATAAGATTCCTCAAGCCCCCCCCCCCCCCCCCTTTGGTACCCGACACTGCATCCCCTATGTCTTAAATAAAAGCGTCTGAACTTTTTGGCTAAATTTGAAAATGTTCAATTATCACAATAAGTTTAATTGCACGGTTTTTTGCATCCTTTCAACGAAATTTAAAAAAAAACTTGATTATTACCCCAAGTGGTAATAAAGTGTAATAAAAAGAAACTTATGAAGGTTGTAAACCCTGTCATTTGCATACTGTTAAGAAATCCCAGGTTTTTGGAATACTTGTTTGATAATTCAGAATATATGAATATTGAAATTTCTTAAAAAAAAATATGATTATTATTAAAGGTGGTAATAAAAGGGTAATAAAAACAAACACCAACATGGAAGTCCACTTAATAGGTATGTTAAGTTATTGAAGTGTCTGTTTAACCCTTTATTAGCTCGCGGATTGAAGTATGACTTATTTGTTGGTGATTAAGCAGATTACTGAGGTGGTAATGAAAGGATAATAAAAAACAAAACCCAGCATAGAAGTACACAAGCTATTGCAGTTTATTTTTAACCTATTACTCTCTCGGAGATTTTAGTATGACTAATTTGTCTCAGCAAACTTCTAAATTTACAAGGAAGCATAGACTTCCTAATTTTCCTCTTTAAGACTGCAATGAAACAATGCAAATTAAGAACGATGCGAAATTTCTGGATTTCATACTCGAAAGGAAACTAACGTGGAGGCCGAATAATGGCAGAACAGCTCCCTTCTTATGCCAGAGAATGATCGGAGTGACTTGAGGCCTTAAACCCCGCATCGTCTACTGGTTGTATACAGCCGTATTAAACCCATACTTATGCATGGCATATTGGTATGGTGGACTGCATTGCAGAAGATTACGTCTCGTAAGATACTGGAAAGAGTCCAAAGAATAGCTGACCTGTGTATTATTGGTGCAATGAGAAGCACCCAAACAACTGCGCCTGTTGTCCTATTGCATCTTATTGCTATGGACATACATGCCGAGCAAATGGCAGCCTGGACGTCCGATAGGACAAAGGGTTCTTTTGGATGGGCTACATATTCTCCATCACTGATCTTCAGGAGGTTCGCCGCCGCTGCGGATAATCTAGATTACACTACACGTACGTAGACCTTGGAGAAAGGTTTCAATACCATCATTCCGGCCAGAGCTGACTGGACTGTAGGGCAGATGAGCTTACTAGACAGAGAACCGAAGTGGAA
This sequence comes from Thereva unica, assembly GCA_949987705.1. Classification (NCBI taxonomy): domain Eukaryota; kingdom Metazoa; phylum Arthropoda; class Insecta; order Diptera; family Therevidae; genus Thereva; species Thereva unica. The sequence continues at coordinate 17,604,640 of OX465286.1, forward strand.
AGGACACCGCACTTAACTCAGAGGGGAATGCCCTTAGCCACCCATAAACAGGCTGTGAGAAAAATCAGCTTAGCTCGAGCTGGGCTGAGATAGACTACAGCTGGGCTGAGATAAACAGTGTGTGGCACTCTTCACACAATATGGCCGATTTTTTCTGTTCAGTTGAACAAAAATTAAATAAGCCATGTAGTGAAAGGTGCTGACCGGTCATTGTCCCTTAGGCCTGTACGCCGAAAGATTGGGTTTAGCTTGGGCTAGTTGTGGTAATAGGGATGAGGAAGAAACTATCTCCCATTTTCTCTGTACATGTCCCGCCCTTGCAAAGAGGGACCTTCCTCAGCTCATCTTTCCTTAATGGATGGAGCGAGTTGCAAAATACTGGGGTTCCTGACCTTTGTCGCTTTATCAAAAGCACCAAATGACTTGAAAGGGGTTGGACTTTGTCCCAACACCAGAATAGCATCAGAATGGGCCCGATAGTGTGCTTAAGTGGGTTCCATAGTGGGGGAGGAGCTATTTCAACCTAACCTAACCTAATTCGTTGGTGAATTAAAAAATTATTGAGGTGGTAATAAAAGGGTAATAAAAACCAACACCATAAAAACCTACCATTAATAGGCATATTAAGTTATTGGAGTTTATGTTGAACCCTTTACACTCTTAGTAATTGAAGTATAACTAATTTGTTGGTGAATAAACAGATTACTGAGGTAGTAATAAAAGTGTAATAAAAATAAAGCTCATTTAATAGAAATGTTGGAGTTTAACGGCCACAAACTCCCAAGAGTTAAGAGTTAACTAGAAAGAAGTCGATACAGATAGCTCAGAATTTTAACTAAGCTCAGGTAGGGTACCATACAATGAAAATTTCGGTTTATATGTTTTCTGTTAGACGACGACACATAAAAAGATATTGACTACACAATTGTCACAATGACAGAATTTGGCCCAATAGAAATTTAACTCGTCCAAGTTATTTGGGCAAACTCGAGTCCATGCCCGGATTAAGGAGGTCAGTCTTAATACATATACCAAGCCCGAGTAAAATTTATATACCAAGTTTCTAGAGATATAAAAAGGCCTGCGATGAGATATAAATTTTCGCGGGGAACGTAGTAGGTAGTTTGGAGCAAAGGGTTGTCACTCACTCTCATCAGAAAACGAAATTCTTGTTATGTAATCAAGAAGTCAACCTCGGAATAGTGAGGATTTACGTTAAAGACGTGCTACAGGACTAGCAAACTAAAAGTTAACTGCAAAAACATAGAGGGGACTGTAGGAAGAGACCTTAACAGGCCCCTTGAGTCTCTTCTTAATCCTCTTTTTTTTGGAATAATGAAACCAATCCTAAAAACACATAATATATAGGTACTTTTAGCAACCCTATATAACAATATATAAACTAACACAATATTCATCTACATAAAAGAAATCCATTGAATGCTTTATCAAAAAATACCTTTATATTAACTCTCTTATCCGCATTTATCAAATTTTTTCTCTCTTCAATATAAAGTTATTACAACAAAACTCCTGCACAACAAGCCCCCCAAGATCTACCACCCCACACACCCCCGCATGATCAAAAATACCCTACATCCATACATATATATTACAAATCGGAATAAATTGAAAATTCCCTTCGAAATTCAAAGCTTTATATTTTGTGTGGTTGAATAAGAAGAAGCAGAAAAAGAAGAAAACGGGAAGTTGAACCAAAAAAAAAAATCAAAAGGAATGGGTTAGAGGGGAATTGAGATTCATGCATATCCCCAGACAGGGTGGAGGTGGATGCTGTAGTAGATATGTAGAAAACGTATAGTCAGAGTGTAGTCTCATAATCGATGGTTGAGAGAGAAAACAGACATTTTTTATGCATGTATATTTTTTTTTGTTGCCTTCTTCATTCATTCATTTCATCATATATCCAGTAGTCAAAGGGTGAATTTCTATTACGTTTACTTTTCCCCAAAAAAATAAGAAGAAAAAAAAAAACACGATCTATTGAGAATCCTTTATTAAAAGCAAATCTCACACACGCATTCTCGTCCTTTCTCTCTGTCTATCGCACAAATTTTTTCTACAATCTATCTCTCCTACCACCACACACCGATTCCATGCATTAAGAAAAAAAAAATTCAGAACCACCCTTTGCGTCACAAAAAAAAATTCAAAAAAATAAATAAATCAAAATAATAAAAAAAAAGTGTCAAAAGGAGGTGTAGAATTTGTTTGCATATAAATAATGCTACTCAGTCCTGTAAATGACAACAAGGCTTTATAGTCCCTTCAAAGAATGGAGCAGCAGCAAAAAAAGGAGAGGAATAGAAGAAAAAAAGTTTATATATATAGAAAGAAGGTGAAAGGACACTTCCATCCTTGTGCTCACTATCATATCCCCTGTTCCCAGGCTCAACCGCCGCAATACCAACTCGCCAAAATAAAATTATACGAAAAAGCCACCAGAATGAAAAGAAGAAAAGGAAGGACACAGAAGTAAAAAAAGGACGAAAACAATCTGAATACGGAAGAGAAAAAAGTTTGAAATATTCTTAATCCTTAAGGAAATTAGTTTCTATAAATATCCTTAGCTTTTCGTGCAGTCTTTGTTTTTTCCTCCCCCCACACCCCATTCTCAATTGTTTTTTTTTCAACTTTTATTTTCGTTGGTTTTTAGAAAGAGGTGGGGGGAATGGTACAAGAAAAATTCCTTCCTTTATTTCCAATTCATATATATACACGGGGGTTTCCTTTTTATTTAACTGTTTTGGTGGGGCTGGTTTATATCTCTGTATATGGCTGTAGTAAGGGTTGCCGGGAAGGCAAGAAGGTAGGAAAGATGTCAATAAAAAGTGGGGGGAGGGGATATCTTCTTCTCTCCACTGTTTTACGACATTTTTTATTTTTTATGGATGGATAGAGAAGCTATATACACACAAGAAGAAGGATTCACCAAAGGATCTGCTAACGACAATGAAAAATTAAAAGGAATTTATTCAAAAAAAAAAAAAGGATTTTATCAAAATACACACGCGATATTTGGGAATATTGAATTTTTTTTTGGATCTTTTTTATTTGTGCCCTGATCAAAAACATCGAAAGCACCCTACAACAACAACAACAACGGGGCAAAAAAACCGAAAAAAATTAATAATAAGGATAAAAAATCAATTACACAAAACATAAAAGGACAAGATTAAAGCTGATCCTTTTTTGGCTTTGTAATTTTGTTGCTGCTGCTGCTGTCGCCGCGCCGTGGTTGCTACTGTATAAAGAGAGTATGATGAGTGCCAAACGCAAGGACTTTTAACCCTCTAAAGTGGTGGGGGCGGTGGGGGAGAGGGGGGGTTGCTGACCCGGTCCGATTATGGTGGTTTTACAACTTGTAGTCGAGGGTGATGTTTTATGCTGTTGAAAGAGTTGTGCGAATCCTTTGATAATATATGGGATTTCAAAGTGAGAGGGTCAGTATTTTACACACAAAAACAAACATATTCTCCAGCAGCCCTAACTTCCTTCACCTAGAACAACATGCTCGATATCTACTACTACATTGCGTATACACATATATATGTAAATATACAGTATAGTATCCTTTTCAAATCACCCTTTTCACCCTTCTAAACAAAAATCGTCCTTTATATTTTAATATATGAGATTATATATGATGTAATGGGTGGCACAGGGTGTACTGGGTGGCAGCAGCAGAGAGTGAATGGCAAAGGAGTGGGGGGTGGGCATAAAGTGTATGTGGCGAATGAAAGTGTGCATTGAATTTACAAGAGGCAGGGGGGGTTAAAACACGCTAATTTAATCATAGCCTGCACATACACAGCCTATAGGCAGGCCCCTAGTCAGTTAAAGTAACAATACAAAGGACTAAGAATGGTATTAATACCAAAGGTTAGGGATGCCTCTGCTGGATGAAACACAAGGGTAGAGAGTAAGAGAGAGAAATAAGTGAAAATATAATCAACAGCAACAAAGGGTATATGTTATATATTGTATTATGAATTTTCACCTTATCAAAATAGCGCCGCTTTGTAATTGAAACTCTCCCTCTATATATGTATATGTATATATATGTATATATATATAAATATATATATATATATATATATATATATATATATATATATATATATATATATATGTATATATATATATATATATATATATATATATATATATATGTATATGTATATATATATATATATATATATATATATACAATGCAATGCGTGCATGTATTAAAACAGGGGCGAAATGGATTTAATGTAATTTTGTATCCCCAATGGTCTATGCAATTTCTCTCCTTTGCATGACCAAAAATAGTATAAAAAAATCGTATATTTTCATACATCAAAAACAGAAAACGACGAGTCTAGTGACATACACAGAAATGGAAGGGGGAGGGGGGGGGGGGTATAGGTGTATACGTAGGGGGTATGTTGAGTATAGATAGCATAGGGAGTATGTTGCAGGGATTTTTTTTTAATTTTATCTATGGCTTTTGTATTAATCTAAAAATAAATTTCAGCGACCAACCCCTACCATTTATATTATTATCATATCACCCAAGAAGATTTTCAATTTCACTGAGCACCTCATACTGTTGTAAGTCTAAGCCGATTAATGTTTAACAAAAATTCTATACAGAATACAGCACTAGCTCACAAAACGTTAAACGATGCTTTGTAGGGGCTTCGGTGTAGATGAATGTAGATGGGAGTAGATGAGGGAGTATATAGGTTGAACTAGGTTGATACTGTGGGCTGTGTACAAAAAAAAAGGAAAAAAATAATTACCCGAATGTCCTTGTTGTAATTTACAAAATATATACATACATATATACTCAACTCAAACAGACTTTTTTTTAATGGCACGTTTTTTTTTTCAATTTCTCAGTTGAATAACGAATCAAGACTTATTATTAAGGCTAATGGTGACAGTGTTTAAAAATTTAATATTTAAATTTATTTTATATAATTTCATGAAGTTTCTTTCCTAATTTAATAGAAAAACATGAGAGAAATAAGTGGTGGTAATAAAGGCGTCATAAAAGGGTAATAAAAAGGTCATAAAAATTTATGTTTATTCCGTTATTCGTTATTTAGTTTATAAAAAAAATTGTAATATAATTTCTTTAAAAGTATGAGAGAAAAAAGGATGGCTGGGTAATAAAGTGGTAACAAAAAAGGTCATAAAATTCACTTTTATAAGTATAGATATATTTATATTTTAGATCTTTATTTAATTTGTTTATAAGAAAAATGCCAATATATTTATATCTTTAAAAGCATGACGAAAATCAGAGGTGGTAATAAAGGAGTAATAAAAAGGTCATAAAAGTTCATTTTTATAATTTCTTTCTTTTTTTTTGTTAATAATAAAATTCTAATACAATTTCTTTAAAATCATGAGAAAATAAGAGGTGGTAATAAAGGAGTAATAAAAAGGTAATAAAAAATTACTTATATAATTTCTTTCTTTATTTTATAGGAAAAAATCGAAGATGATTTCTTTAAAAACATGAGAGAAATATGAGGTGGTAATAAAAGAGTAATAAAAGGGTAATAAAAAGGGCATACAAACTCACTTCCTTCTTTATTTTTTTTATAAGAAAAATTCTAATACAATTTCTGTAAAATCATGAGAAAAATTAAGAGGTTGTAATAAAAGGGTTCTAAAAAGGTCATAAAAATTTACTTTTATAAATTTTTCTTTATTTTTTTATAAGAAAAATTCTAATACAATTTCATTAATAGAATGACAGAAATAAGTGTTGGCAATAAACGGGTAATAAAAATGTCATAAAAATTCACTTAATAAACATATTAAAATATTGCAGTTCATTAAATAATCAATTAGTATGACTTATCCATGCAATTTCAAATATTGTTCGAAAGTCATAAAAGTTTAAACGCCCTGAAGCCATACAAAATGTCCATCATATCAAAAATTCTGACACATTCTGACAAATTCATAACTATGCACGAGATCGTAGAATTGTTGCAATAATTTTGTAATTTCAGCCTCTCTGATTTATTTTTGACATTTAATTGATTTATTGATTTATTGTTATTTATTTGGCAGAGTACACACATTTATAGCGACGATAAAAAGCTTTTAGAGAGAGTTATGTTATATTTGAATCTGTCATCATCATTTATATGTGCGAATAATCAGTGCCAAATATTTATGGATGATTGTCGTGTAGTTAAGTGTCTAAAGTGAGAGACGAAGGCATTAAATTCCTTTCTGTGGAATATCATCCAGTGGTCACGCGGAAGAAATTTTTTGAATATAAGGCAGAAATGAGCTTGTGTAACTACTAGATGTAATGTCCAGGGGCATGAGACAAGAAACTGAGCTTGAGCTTGCCAAACCCGAACTTCTTGACAGGACATATTCCTATCTCAGATCTACTATGTATAGGTCAAAATGTACAAAGGGTACTACATAGTTGCCATATGCTCGCGAAATATATGTAAATACAAGTAAGCCTGTAAAAGTTCCTTGAACTCCCATAATGCGCTTCAACCCCCTTCTCTGTAATATATTCTGCACATTCTGCACGAGTTTTTTGCGGACTTAGAGTATATGACAGACCTTGCACAAACACCCATCGGGCATTTAAATGGGATTAAGATAGATAGAGATAGAAATGCTTTTTCAATGTCCAATCAAGAGCACCTTAGTATTTGATTTGGTGCTAAGGGTACGAGGAAAAGCCATTTATCTAAATCAAGACCTGGTTTTTAAAATCCTCTCTCTCTATCTCTACCCAGAAAAACTTCTTCTCTACTAATGCACAATATTTAATTAAGACCTGTCAAAAACACGTTTCTATTACAAAAGTGGAGAACGTTGCCATTTTATCGAATGCTCTCTGATGCATTGTGTAAACCGAAGCTTGAGAGTTTTTGACTGGCACTAGTACCCTACTTGCATCTTCCAGTTGCTTTGGGGTCGTTCATAAATTACGTGAGGTGATTTTTGCGATTTTTCGACCCCCCCCCCCCTCCCCCAATGGTGAGATATCGTGAGATTTCTCTCGACCCCCTCCCTCCCCCCCTAATCTCATGTGAGATTTTTCAAATTTTAAAAAATCTCTAGTATTTACATTAAAAATACGTAACCACAGCAAGGCTGGCCTTTCCTTTGAATATAGAACTGCAGGAAAGGCCCTCGCGTATAAAATCCGTGTACGTAACCGTATTTAAATCTAGTGAAAGGCGTGTAATAAGTTCATCTGGGTGGATGGGGGGGTGTATGTTGGGAGCCAGATTTTATTTGAGATAACTGACAATTCGGACTCCCTTGGCCTCCTCGTTTTTCCGCTTGTGGACACACAACTACCAAAACTTGAGCACTCACCCAAAAAGCATTTCATTACGCTAAAATTCGGCATGTGCCTTCTTGTAGTTCTAAATTCTAATGGCCTTTTCGCGGTTTAGTGTTACTTGGCTCGTACTCTGCAGCCTAATTTACACACACTTCGACGGCAGGCCGTGACCTGAAAGTTTTCGCCTTGAGGCCAAGTATTACTATACACTGACCGGCCCCCAACTATATGGCCTGAAGTTCAATAATGCCCACAGTTCAAGAAAGCTGACAAAAAATCGCATTTATCGTCAGTTCTGGCCTGAAGATCTGAACTTCTATTCACTCTCGAGTCGTGAATTGACGGCAAGAATTCACGCCATATCCACTCGTAACGGGAAGCAAGACGCGAGCTAAGCGTGAAAACCATCCACACTCGTGTTCGCGCTTGTTTGCGGGTATTCACGGCGTGAGACTGGAGCCGCCTTGAAGCCGCCTCAGTGGTCATGAACATTTTTGAATTAATATAACCTGCTATGCTAAGCAGTCGTTTTCGCCTGTGTGTCTGTAGAGAATCATGATTTTATCTGCATGCCAATGCCTGTCAGGCGGATACCTGAAGTATCATCCCTCAGTTAGACTGAGTCGAGCTTAGTCGTGCTGGTGAACCTGGTCTGACAGGCCACTGCCTGCCGGCGGCCTGTAACTGAATGGGGGTCTTTAGTGGAGAAACATGTTTTACTTAATTTAACCCAGTTTTATATATGGCCTGAAGTTCAATAATGCCCACAGTTCAAGAAAGCTGACAAAAAATCGCATTTATCGTCAGTTCTGGCCTGAAGATCTGAACTTCTATTCACTCTCGAGTCGTGAATTGACGGCAAGAATTCACGCCATATCCACTCGTAACGGGAAGCAAGACGCGAGCTAAGCGTGAAAACCATCCACACTCGTGTTCGCGCTTGTTTGCGGGTATTCACGGCGTGAGACTGGAGCCGCCTTGAAGCCGCCTCAGTGGTCATGAACATTTTTGAATTAATATAACCTGCTATGCTAAGCAGTCGTTTTCGCCTGTGTGTCTGTAGAGAATCATGATTTTATCTGCATGCCAATGCCTGTCAGGCGGATACCTGAAGTATCATCCCTCAGTTAGACTGAGTCGAGCTTAGTCGTGCTGGTGAACCTGGTCTGACAGGCCACTGCCTGCCGGCGGCCTGTAACTGAATGGGGGTCTTTAGTGGAGAAACATGTTTTACTTAATTTAACCCAGTTTTCTTGCCATTTTACACTGTTTCTTAAAAAAAAAATAATTACGTGATATTTGCCGAGACCCCTCTCCCCCACGTGAGATTTGGTGAGATTCGGCTCGACCCCCCCCCCCCCCTAAACGCCTCACGTAATTTATGGACGACCCCTTTCTAGAAATGTCAATTAAAAATTCCCGTGTGTGTAAAGAGCAATCGATTATCTCCTCAGCCCCATCTTCGTGCGACCATTTAAACAGTGCGACTGAACTACTTAAGTATCAAGGTTAACTCTTACACACAAGTCGGGTGTGGGTGGTCACAAATTACCCCTTTCGCCTCTCCTCTCTCCCTCCACTTTTTTTTCTTAGAGGGCATAGAATTAATTTTTACATATAACCGATCAAGATATCTAGATAATACCTTTAAGTGCCCATTATAGGAGGGCAGCTCCCTTTGAAGAAAAAAAAAACATTCTTCCTTACCTCCCGTTCGCGCTCATCTCTTTACCGGGGTGTATGTGTGTGATATTGTGAAAATCCGCCAAGTCATGCAGATAGCATTTTCAGGTGAGCAATTAACTTGGACGCTCGTGTCCAAAGGTAACATTGGTCGGCATTTTTTTTTTTTTGTTAACCACCATCTATGTGTGTAAGATTATAAGTGCCTAAAGGTGCTCGGACGGGCGTTTACAATTGAAGATAACAATCGATTTTTTTCAAGAGTGTGATTCACACTTGAACGAGACAAAAAAATTAGGGAAAATAGCAGAGAGAGTAGACCATTATTAGCACTAGGGAAGATCCTTCTTCGTTGTCTTCTTATTTTATCATAATTATTTTTTTTTAATGCGGTAAACAGGGATCATGCTAATTTGTGTATGTGTGTGTATACGTCCCATGGAGGTGGGCTTTTGTTTTGTTCAAGTAGTTTCTTGCTTGGTTTAGTTTTTTACGTTACGTTGCTGATGCGCGTTTCGAAATTTGGGAGGTGTTAGTGGAACGCTTTTTGTGATAAAAGACTACACAAAAAAGAACCAGAGAGTAAAAGCACGGATGTTAGGAGCAGACAGAGAAGAGGAGATATCGAAAAGAAGATGTTTTGATTATAGCGCTTTAAGGGCTTTTTAGTTAGTTAAGGGCCTGTCATTTTTGTGTTTAGAAAGAAATATTTTGCTTTACATCTCACTTTGAGTTCTTCTTTTATTGTTGCCGACCATTAAATAAGGCTAGCGATGAGAAGACGAGGAATTGGTCAAGGATATGTCTACAGTTCTTAAGGCATTTTCTTAAAGCTAGCACTATTAAATAAGGGATATGAACATGCGAGCGGAATTGTGATTCAGCATGTAATTGAAAGGTGGTAATTAAAGAGTAATAAAAAGATAATAAAAGGATAATAAAAGTGTACTAAAAGGGTAGGGACTTTCACTGCGATTTCGAGATATCTTTCTGTTATGGTATGACCTCTAGTATTTCACACAGAGAGCCGCTTTAGATCTGGGAAGATGTGAGTTGTAATTGGGAGGACATGGTAGAAGCATATGAAGACGTAAAAAGAACGAGGAACTACTCCACTTTAGAGAAGCTTCTTGTTGAAACATCGTTTGCGTGTATTGTGGAAAACAAGATACAAAGGGGGAGTAGTGGAGTATTTATCGGACGCACAAGGATGTTTTTTTCAAGCTTTCCGAAGCTTCGTTGTCTTTTATGTAGGAAGGAAACCTTTTGATCAAATTTACTAGCATTGGTGTGTGGTTGGAAAATTGTGCTAATATTTACATATGGAGTTGACGGTTGAAAATTGAAGAGATAGCTTTCTTGCTATAAAGCTATGCTTCCTTGACAAAGTTTCACCGTGTCCGTGTGGTGTAATCGAGTAATACCAAGTATGAGTAAAGTAAGACAGTTAATCGGGAATAGGTATGTTGAATTTCGCTATAAGCAGCATAGGGGAGTGGAGAGCTACTATTAGAGTATGTACAATACTTCAATGTGTTGGATAGAGCGAAGGGCATCAGTGGAAGATCTTAAGGCATTGTAGGCAACATTTCAGTTGCTGAGCTACCGGAACTATTACTTACCGGATCTGGGCCATTGACGATGGTCTCGCCAACAATCGACAAAACAATGACGCTTCATTGGTGCCAACCAACACCAACCTATACGCGAACAAGGACGAATTTTACGATCAGCTTTAACCAACAGACGCTGGATATAATACCTCGAACCGAGGTAATCATACTCGTGGTGGACTTGAATATACATGAAGGTGCAGATCGAACCAGCTGAGAAGAAACGATGGGCAAATTCGGACATAGTTGTTTGTAATTAACGACAACGGCCCGACCATCGGGCGAGAATTTCAAATGGCATTATCCAACAAATTCGCGGCTCTCGCAATACCGGACGATATCGATGTAGAAAAAAGGCAATTATCCACGTACATTGTGGGGTGTGCAAAGGAGTTGTGTCCACCAATTAGTAAACGGAACGGACGCAGTACAGCCGATCTCGGACAGCTGACTGGACTTCGTCGATCAGCGAAAACGAATGAAACACGTCGGTTTCGAGCAATACCAATCGTCAAAAACAAAGACGTTTAACAAAAAATGAAATAGGAACGAGAAGCGCACTGGAATAACGTTGCGGCCGACATGGAAGAAGTGGCGTCGAGGCACGAGTACCGGACACGGTACCAGACAATCCGGTGGTTAGGCAGAAAAACAACATCAACAACCGAAAACATCAAAAAGTTGGATGGAACTTTTGTGACCTCTCCCCATGGGCGCCTGCAGCGATGGAGAGAATTCTTCTAAAAGCACCTCTTTCCGATTCTTCTTTATGGATCGGAAACATGGCCATGGCTCAAGCCGGACGTCAAGAAGCTCGAGGCCTTCCAAGTATTTGAAGCAGATTCTCTGTGTCTCACTCCACGATCGCTTTGGAAACGAGACAGTTAGACTAAGATGCGACCACTTCTCTGCCGCTTGCCACGTAAACTTCTCTGGCGAGGCCGTCCGGCAGAATGGCGAATTCAGCGTTAGGCACCGACGAAAACGTGGCTAAAGAATATCGAAGACGACGTAACGAATCAACGATTATCAGTTATCAAGGCTCGAGACGTCGCCAAAAATTGTCAAGAATGGGGAACAAATCATGAATGGAGTTCGAGACCCAGTGGCAACAATGAAGATCAAACAAGAAAGAAGAAGGCATTGTTGATGAAGAATCAAAAATCAGCTGTAGAATTATCATATAGAACCTGCGCCATTAAAAAGGGGAAATGAGGGCACATGTTGAATTGTGCTTGAGGATATAATTGAGAGGTGGTAATAAAAGGGTAATATAGGAGTAATAAAAGGGTAATATGTTTAATATTAAAGCATTTAAGAGAAATGAGCACGTTTATGGGAATATAATTGAGTTGGTAATTTGCGTTTTAAAAACAAACAGAATGACGTTGTACGCTTTAGGGGACTTGAAACTCTCATTGCGCATGAAAACAGCGATTTTGAGATTCCCTTGTTTTATGGCCTGGGGGCTCTTACATTACAATTGTTGCCGCGATACTCGTATGCAATCTATTCCTTATTAAATGAACCAAAAAAGCAAATATCCTGGACTTTTTTTTATGTAAAACATGTCGTTTAAAACCCATATTGAGACAAAAATTCATCGACCGATATATTGGACAAGGTCGCTCGCTATTAATAAAATGTGCAATCCCCATTTCCCGATTATTATGACTAATCCTCGGTCAGTATTTTTTTTTTCTTGTTTGTATTGCAAATTGCGAATCCACTTACAGGTTTTCTTTATTATATGCATAATAAATAAAAATTCCATTAATTCTTATCAGTAACAATAATAATAATAATAAAAAAATAATGGAACACATTTATTTGCGTGTCTTGATCTGGTGGTGTCTGTCTGAATGATTTCAAAAGTGGAGAGATCGGAGAAACTTTTTTAAAATGAAATACACACACACAGACACCGCGTTGGGATGCAATAATAATAATATGGTCTCGACGGTATTATCTAGTTTATTTATTGTGCTTTAATGCATATATATATTCCATATGAAAAGTAAACAAAATTGTTTCTTTTTTTGGTATTCTGTCGATATCCGTATGTGTATGCATGCATATATGTATGTATATAATCCACCTGAGCAAGTCTCGATAGTAATTTAATATTATCAGAGCAAATCCCAAACAAAAATTATCTCAATAATTACCAACATAAAACCTGAAATGCATAAATAAAAAATTGATTTTTCAGTGATTTTTGTTGTTTTATTTTTATTCATTTTTTTTTGTTTTTTGATTCGTCCTCCTCCATCGCATTTTACATATAGTTACCCCCACACACAAAAGCAGCGTGTATAGGATGCATCACAATAAAAATTTTAAGTCTTCACTTAAAAAAAGTCTCTCAAGACCTTTAAAGTTTCTTTTATCAAAAAAAAAAAAAAAAATAAAATAAAAAAAATGTCTTAAGTTTTTACTGCGTTTTCTTCGAGTTAAGAGGAAGGACAGAAAATAATGACAAAAAACAACGAACCAAAAGATCACAAAAAAAGTCACAAGTCACACACATTATGACCACCAAATTGTCGCTCGTTCTTTTCTATTCTCAAAAAAAAAAAAAAATATTTTTCTTCTTGTATTTAATTTTTTCATTTTAGTTTTTTTTTTGTGGGTTGAAAAGTGTAGACGGAAACACACAAAACAAAGACGTGCGAGTGAGTATCATCTTTGGTGCGTTGACTCCATTTAATCCATCGTAAATTTAAGACTTAAGATGTGCCCCGACATTCACCCACTTCATAACGCGGAGACTTAACTCAATATTCCCCCGTATGGAAGAGAAAAGTCTTTAGACGTTGCCGCGGCGGCGGCGACGGCGACATTCCCTCAATATGAGGAGGAAGCGTAGACCAGCAACAGAACAGAATTCGTGTGTCTGAGGAAAATAAATTATGTATAGAGAAAGAAAAAATCCATGATGTCGTCGTCGCAGGGTGTTTTTCTAACATATCATATCTTAAAACAGTTTTTGGAATGGAACCCAATCATTGTGACGCGGCCGGCCCTAGGGTAGAGCGAATGGAGCGGTCGCTCTAGGCGCCAGGTGGCAAGGGGCGCCAAAATGGATTCAAAGAACAATTTCGAGCAAAAAATAAAATTTTGATGGCGCTTTTTTTCAAATAACCTTAGCACCTCTCAAAGTTCCGAACACTTCTTGGGCTTTCATATCCCCCCTAACAGGACGACCTGCAAGGCCAGTTGGATATTTCGGAACCCATGGAGTAGGGTGCCGAATGTGGCACCAACGAAGGGAAATTTTCGGCATACCTCTTCAAGGAGGGCAGACTGAATCCACGAACCAGGGTGGAGGGCGCTTAGATCACTCCTTCATTGGAAGAAGATCTCCTTAGAGGCACACCTGCGGAAGTACGGGCACCTTTTGCTCCATCGGAGAGGCGAACCAAAAAGCGTCCGCTTGAAGACGACGAGTTCTGGAAGCTGGGGGTACTCCCGTGTAGAAGCTGCTGGGCTCTACACCGCCCTCGAGGAAGAGAAGAATGCCGTTTTACTTAATAGGAAGATAGTTAGATCCTCTGGATCTCCTCCAGGCCATAATGACTCGGCGATAAGGTGAAGGCTCTGGGCATACGGTTTGAGAATCCGACTGAAAACCCTTCAGAAAAGAAGTCTGATCAAATGGCAGAAAGTGTCAGAATGGACGTTCTTGCGATGTGTATATCCGGAGAATCTCCTGGCCATATAACAGCTAATTGCTGTCCAAGGGAGTTTTCTGGATGATATTACCGAGTTTGGGTAGGGGTCAGAGCAGCCCAGATTCGGGGTTGCTGCGCGCTCCTGTGATGGGCCGCCTTAAAGAGCAAGCCTTGTCGCTGTGCACGAGGGAAAGCTGCCGCGAAGCCATGTTGTGGTCCGGTGCTTCCCTGCGGATACATTTTGTTGAAAACGTTAGAGATACAAAAAACGACCTTAAAGGTGCAGGAGTGGAGAGTTCTCTGCGGACCAAAGGTCTATTGACGAGCTGAGGCGGACGGGCCAATATTTGCGGCAAGTTTGGTTGGGCGTAGCTTAGGATCAGGAAAATTCCATGTCCCAAAGTGCCCCCAGCCAAACTTGCAATGTCCCCTCATCGACCGCCAGCACCTGGCGAGCCCCCACGATCATTTCCGCTCCGATCACCAAGGAAGCAGAAACCCCGAGGTAACCAACTTAAGAAAGGCTGGCATAGCTTGCGAAACACCGTGGAAGCAGCTTTGGTAAGAAACACTTTCTCTAATGCCCTGTTATGCTATTAAAGCATAAAAGGCTCTACAACCGGAATCCAGTCCTGGACTCTCGCAACAAATGTGTCGCTCACTGCAAAAGTGGTGCAGCTCCACACTAGATGTTGACCCGCTTTGGAGTTACATTCCGTCACATCGCCCGCTACAAAACCAAAGTGACTCCAGATTTTGCACTTTTGGAGCCGCATAATCCTCACAGTGACAGCAGCAACATATGGCAAAATGCGACTCCAAAGCAAATCAACCTCCAATATCATAAATGAAGGGAATGAAGACTGCTTCCAATATAAAGCTTGTCCAGATACGCTTGGCTATCACGCCACGGCTGCCTCGGCAGGCCTTGAAAAAAGATTTATCTAGGACAACCCGAAATACAATATATGTATGTGAAAGCGTCGACCAAAAGGCGCCCAAAGACAGTCCCGCTCCACCCTGACCAAAGGCTAGAGCCGGCGCTGGACTAAAAGTCCCCACATAACCATATCAATATGTCATCATATCACTCCTTATACTCCTTTTAGCCACTCATTTGTCCTTTTATATCCGGATTGGGGTTGAGGGGGCAAGTTGCCTGGTGAATGGGTGGTGTAGGTTGCGAAAAAACAAACAAACAGACGCAGTCTTTGTGTGTAGGATGCAATCACAGCTACGGCAACAAGACCTAAAGTAACAACAACAAGAGCTTTAAGCAACAACAACAACAACAGATAAAATAACAAAAACAACAAGAACAAAAAATATACTCGAAACTAATTACCCTGTGACTAATGAAGAAGACTCTTTGTGACACAAAAGCACACTTAATGTCACTCGTGCCTCTATTGAAATGTCATCATGTCACCGGGGCTTTATATAATTTTTTTTTCTCTCTCTCTCTCTCTCTTCATCTACATAATCTTTTATGCCCCATATGCGTATATATATATACAATAACAATAGTAATAATAATAATAAAAGAAAACGTCGCGGAATTCTGAATATTCTTGTCACTCACTCTCACTTTTTTTTTGTTAGCTATTGCAAATCCTCTTTTACGACAGCAGAGTTTCCATTCAATTACTTTTTTATCAACGTATTATCAGCCATTCAGCGTTTTTCTCCCCTTTGTAAGACTACACAAAAGAAAATTGTGCGAATTTGATGATATGCAACAAGCAATAACACAAATTAAACCTACACCCACCTACGTTCTTTGTCAAAAAATTAATATATATATATATATATATATACTCGATCACCCTCCACTAACGAACTGAAAATTTTAATATTAGACATAAAAGCTGCAATATTTTAATATGTGCATTAAATGGATTTTTATGGAGTAGTTTTTATTACTCCCTTTATTACCCTTTTATTACCCCACCTCTCAACTATGTTCTCAATCATAGGGTAGCCCTAATAAGGCACCCTGCCGGCTTAACTGGTTAATAATAGGGTACCAAATTTCCGCTTAGTTCGGGTCTTCATCTAGCGGTCGGTACACCCCCTTGTTCTCCGGTAGTCTGGTACTGTTGGCGTCACAGCCTTTGTCGGCTGGTTAGTGGGATTCACATGTTTCAGGAGGCATAACACTCCAACAAGACTGTCTCCACTAGCCCTGACCGTTGTGACTCACCCGGCTGCTAAAAAAAATTAATAAACTCATAAACATCTAGTCACAGGCTCACTGCCTCCTCCTTATGCATCCACCAGACTACCCTTAACCTTTCCTATTCTTTTTCTATTTTCACCATGAGTTCAACGACATGACGGTCTAGTGGTATAAAGGGTCATTCCTGAGCTTGGCCATGCCACATAAAAAAAGCACAATTTCATATGCGCGCTTCATTCCTCTTTTATGTCGCAGGCTCTTACCAGGGGCCTCGGAAGTCAAGGGAGTAAGACAACTGGCTATCATTCCAGAGGTCCTCGGTTCCTTCTTTACATTCCTGTCCTAGTCTTTCCCGGTCCACCAAACGCATGTCATCGGTTAGTTGATGAGATTCTCAACTCTACAAATAGATTGCCGAGAGTACAAAGGGGACTGAGGCTCTAGTCTAATAAAACAGCTCTTGCACCAGGACATCCTCTTTCATTAAGTATGAGATGCCGCCGCTAACACCGAAGACAATCCTACGACACATGATGAGGTAGGGGGAGGTGTGGAAGAAAGTAGAAGCAATACTGGAAGCCATAAGTCGAAGTTTAAACGAAGGATCGACTCAATCTCACTTGATAGGATGTGCCCCAAGTATTTTCAATTCTTTTGCATCCTCGACCAAATTGTATTGAGACACTCTGCACGCTACCTTTGCCCAAAAAAAGCTCGTGCTCCCAGAACCATGGTCATTCGTGTAGGAATGGCATAAAGGATGTTTCGGCTGTGATCCAAATGCTCGCCACTCCATTTGGGTGAGTGTTTCCTAGAATTTCTCGTTTTGAATAACATAGATATTGCAAATAGGGTATGCAAACCCACTTTTGTCACTGGTATTAGAAAGAAGGTGCTGGACCTCACCTTCACTAGCAAGCTTCCCTCCGACAGGATTGAAAACTGGCGTGTTCTGGACAAGGCCTCACTGTCGGATCATCTGCACATTAGATTCGACATTGTGGTCCTCCCAATTATCCGCGCCTCTTCTTTGGTTCCTAAGAAAACCAACTAGTCTAAGTTTCAGGGGGCTTGTGGCCTCGAAATCAGACCTGCATGCTGTTTCTCTCAGCTCAGTGTTTGAACTGGCGACGGCCACGCACCTTACTTATGTGCTGATCTCTTCCTACCATGACAGAAACACTGTCTTTTCCTTTCAGTCGTCACGTAAAGTGCCCTGGTGGAACGACATGATAGCTGCAATGCGTAAAGATCTTAGGAGATTGTTCAATAAGGCAAAACATACCGGGCATTAGGACGAATCGGTTGGCTGATGAGATTCAACTCGTTCCAAAAAGCATAACGCTCCAGCGAGTTGCTTCTCGATGCCCCGATGTCAGAGTCGCTATAGTAATGATTGGAAGTAGGTGGAATAAAATATCGCGGCTTGGTTGTGGCCAAGGTCTCGATTGCCTTGGGTAAGTGGCACTCTGTTTTTCTTAATGAAGTTCATACCATTTTGACCTGCGCTAGGCTCAACCTTGAGAAAGGTTTGAAAGGCGCCAACATTAAAATCTCTTCTGACTGCCAAGCTGCCATCAAGGCAATCTCAATGTAGAAGTTTTCTTCCAAAATAGTTGCAGGCTGTTTCGACGTACTCCAGAGCCTGACTAGAAGAAATGAGGTCTCGATATGCTCTGTCCCCGGACACTGGGGTATCGGGGGAATTGAGGGTGTAGACAGCCTAGCGAGACAGGGGTCTAAGACGTTGATCCAGGGCCCAGAACCCTTCAGTGGCTTCTCCTGGCCCCACCTCCAAGTCCCTGATAGAGAAGTGGATTAAGGGACTAAACCTAGCTTATTGGTAATCAGTCCTAGGTCTTAGACAGGCTAAAGATCTTATAAAACCCGTTGCCTTAAAGGGTACTCTCACTTTAAACATAGCGGACCTTAGCCTGCTGCTGGGTTATCTGACTGGCCACGTAGGACTGCGGTATCACCTCCACAACTTCGGACTGTCTCAAAAGACAGAATGCTGACTCTACATCCAAGGCGGCGAGGCTTCCACACATATTCTTTGTGTATGTCCTGCTCTGATCTGGCTTAGAAAAAAAAACGTTTATCATAGAGTTTTTGAGTCCTGCTCAAGTCCGGTCTTCGTCAATTGAAGACCATTTTGCCTTTGTCCGTCTGTTCCGCTAGTAGAGGGGGCCTCGGTAGCCTAGGGGTAAGGCGCCTGACTACTATCCCAGAGGTCCCGGGTTCGAATCCCGGCCAGCCCCACGGTCCTTCGCCTTTTCCACTTTTCCACTTACATAACTTTCCTTCTTTCTTCTCCCCTCTTTACATTCCTGATTCCTCCTGTCATAGCTTTCGCTAGTCCTTCCCCGCTCCACCAAGCGCATGTCATCGGTTGGCTGATGAGATTCAACTCGTTTCAGGAGGCATAACACTCCAGCGAGCTGTTTCTCAAAATGCCCCCCCCCCCCTCTCTCTCTCTCTCTCTCCCTCTCTCTCTCACTCTCTCCACTTCTCATCTTCCGGCTAGAGCTGCTGTTCGACATTCTATAGGAAAAAATAGATTGTCGAACAGTACAAAGGGGGCTTTCCCTAAGTCTCTAGTCTATCACATAAAAAAAAAAGAGTACCCAATAAGCCTAACTTATCCGCAGTATACAACATGTGCGTTGCCCCGCACTCCTTGAGCAAAAAAAAGCTTGATCCGAACTTACGAATCTTAACAGACCTATTCATAGAACATACTTCTGTTAGATATAATCTGTATATCATGGGCAAAATTCATACTGACATATGTAGATACAATCAGGTGGAAACAGACACCTCATAACATGTCTCCTGCACTTGAGAGGTGTGGATCGTGCTACATGCAGGAAAAACGCCTTAAGAATTTTGGGACACTAATCCAAGGGCTATTTTAAGCCAGGCCACAAGCCTAGGACTAGTCTAGTGATAGATGGTGCTTACTAAAAGCTAACATTTGTCAATAGTATATTTACAGGACTGTTATTGCATGATGAGGCATGAGAAATCTATGATGAAAGAAACGGAGTGATTGTGGCACCTTGACTGACACTTCTACATATAACTTCTAATTTTGACAACTATTGAAGTTTGTGCAACTTTGCGTCTATTATGGCAACGCAATTATCAACGTCAACGTTTTGTGTTATTATTGATGCATCAAAGTTTCGTTTATGTTATTGGTCTATCCATTACAATTCTTTGTATCGAGAGATACAACATTGTAGTGACTAAGACCAAATTTTGCATAATCCACAAGGTTGACACTTGATTGGCAACAATATCACTTCACAAAAGGACAAAATAAGCCCAAGCTAAGCTCATACGAAAATAGCTTCTCAATCATAGACTGAAAATCTTAAGGAAATAATTAACTAACGTCAAGTATTAATACATCCTTTCTTATCGATACAATTTATCATCAAACAATGTATGTGGATGTAAGGAGGTTCCGATATCCCTCATTCGGTCGGTATTAAGTTGTAAAATTTAATTAATTTCAACAATATTGAATCTTTTCTCTGTACGGGTTTTTGGGCTGTTTTGTTTCACATATACCAACAACGGAAGAGATTTGTAATTGTAATTTTCAGAGTTGTAATTGTAAATTTAAGTTCAATCAAAATTTTCACCAATTTATCAGAGCAGATACCATCATCACCTTTGCCACACATCATAATACACTCTTACTCGTAATACACACACAGCTATCTCCAAGAAGACATATTTTTGAAAGGTATTGTTCGCGGGAGGGGGTAGGGGGAGCAGAAGGGAAAAGATGTAGCATAGAAGATGGTTCATCATTGCGGAAATAGTTACATAATAGAAAAGTTAATTAAATATCATACTACAAATACGAGAGCACACAGTAGTGGCGAATTGTCGTTCGTTCGTTCGTTCCTTGCCGTTGCGTATTGTGGAACATGGAACCATTAAGAATTACATTATGGATAAAGGGACGCGCATACTATGGAGGAGATTTAATCGAAGATACCTTTTCCCTCTCTTCAAAAACGTATAAGTATAAAACTTTCTTCTTCTATTCACCACAAGTTTTGTACTAATACGAAATATATATGGTATACATTTTGGTATGTTTTCGTACACAATATCCAGATACATATCTACAAAATAATATTAAATATACTTTATACATACATACATATATGTGTATGTATACAAATTTCAAGTATGAATAATTCTTCAACAACATTTCTCAACGAGAGACTCCCTCTGGTTATCTCTGATGTCATATTCCAGCTTTTTGCATAAATAATTGAATTGATGTGAAAAGATGCCTTGAGAATGGGTTCGAGGGGGGGGCAAAGGAATGAGAATATCTTGGGTGACATCAATGAAGGACCAACTGTATAAGAGGGGGGGGGGGGGCGATCGGGACTTGTAGTGAATGAGAGTAAAGGGTACAAACACACAGGGTGATTGGTGATAAGAGATGAAAATGTGAGAAAAGGCGATGGCGGCGGCGGTATCAGGGAGGTGTAGAAAATTCGAAGTTAATTCTATAAAATATAGATATATCACATTCTATATATATATATATATATAGATACAGTTAGAGAAATAGCATGAAGGTGTTTATAGAATAAATTTCAGGGGGTTGTTAGTGTGTATGCTGAATAACTATACTACTACATTAATACCGCATAAGATACCGTATAAGAAAATAATGAGCACATGAACAAGATATGGGGTTTCAGTCGTGATGGAAATTCTCTCTACTATTCAGAATTCATCTTATATTTATGAAAAAAAAAAAAAAATTAATTAAGCTTTTATAGATGGAAATTCACATTTCTTAATTTAAAAAAATATATATACCTTTCCTCAGTGACGTAGGGATTTTAAGGCAACCGACAATCTGTCGCTGTAGTTTTGGGTGGGGAACCGGCACTTTCCTGTGGATTCGTCTTTAATCATAGTAAGAGACTAAGCCATATCTTATTTTCGCTCTCCTACGTCAGCGTGCCATGTCTACTTTTCGATCTCCTACGTCACAGATCAGGGAGCCGGCACTTTCTGATGGAATCGCCTTTAATCATGAAAAGAGATTAAGACACATCACCTTTTCGATCTCCCACATCACATCGCCTTTTCGATCTCCTACGACAGCGTTTTGTCGCCGTAGTTTTGAATGGAACCCGGTGGAATAAAAACTGTGCAGTTCTTTTTATTCTTCCATCTTGAAGGAGACCCAATTTCTGCTGAAAGGATGGCGTAGACCATCACGACCAGAGTTTAGGTATACAAAATTGGATGCCATCAGCTCAGAATCGGGACCGATGGAGAGACCAGTATCGAAAGAGCTGTAAAAGAAGAAGGGGAAAAACGAAAATAGAACCATCAACATTTTTAATGTTAAGCTCTGCTCTTTCATAAAAACCAATGTCTAGCTAATAAAAAACCAATGCTGCAACATAATACCGTGACAATGAATGACGCTGTTTCCAAGGGGCATTAACTTCCGATTACTCCTTATTATCTTTCTTTAATTCTTTCTTTGTGGGAATAGTGCACGCGCAACTTAATTCCGAAATCGCACAACCCACAGGAATATATCATACAAAATATTACATGGTGAAGCGCCGTCAGCTGGCTCGCAAATACAGAGCCTTTTGGAGACAAAGCTGCTTCAAAGGCCTGACAATAGGAAGCCTTGCAACTTTTGTGGTATTCCACCTGGGCTTTTGTGGTATTCAACGTTTGTACTACCAGTTCGTTATGCCGTTTGTCACGTCATGGTGCAATGTCTATCACTAAGCTTAGAGGAGGGTGCTAAAAGAGGTGGCGACGAATCCTGCGTTTGAACTCTTGAATTTTTATAAAAGTTCGAAAATACTTTCTACGAGATTTTGTTTCAAAGACCAGTTGTTCTATATAGAAACGTGCTCCTAATTTGTTCGAAAGGGTGCTAGAGGAGGTGGTCATGAGCCCTGCGTTTGAGCTCTTGTATTTTCGTAGGAATTCGCAAATACTCCCTGCAAGAGATTGTTCCAGAGACGAGTTGTTCTATTTCGAAACGAATGCCTAGTTTGTTCGGGAGGGTGTTGAAAGAAGTAGCAAAGAACCCTGTGTTGGAACTCTTGAATTTTTGTAGGAGTTCGAAAATACTGCCTAAGGGAGATTGTTCCAGAAACAAGTTTTTCTATTTAACGATTAAATGAGCTCCTAGTTTGTTCGAAAGGGTGTCAAAGGTGGTGGCGATGAACCCTGCTTTTGAACTTTTGCATTTTGGTAGGAGTTCGAAAATACTCCATATGAGAGATTGTTCCACAGACGATTTTTACTATATTAAGAAACGAATTCCTACTTTGTAGAGGGCGCAAAAAGGGTGCCTGTGCAGGTAGAGGGAATGAGACATGCGGATTAATCACGCTATAATATAACCCGAATCTAGAGCTTGAGTTTCCAAACTCCGCAATCCTCTCCGATGGCTCTGCAGCCCAATTGGAGCCTTGACCTCCTTCAGATTCTACATTCGAACTTCAGCGAGTCAAACGACCGATCTACGTATCAGCTCCACTTATTTTGGTCTCTCGAACCGAAATTTGCATGATTGTACACCACGCAGCGATTATTCTCACTGAAAGAGTACATTCGAACTCCTACGTCCACATGTATTTGATCTTTTCTATGGTGCTTTCTTTTTAGGGTATATGAGAAAGTTGGACTTATAAAATTATAAAAAATAAATACATTTTACCAAAAATACACTGCCACACACTCATTACATATACATACTTCCAAAAAAAAATTAAAGTTCTTGTGCTTTCCTCCATAAGGTTTTTTTAGGAGGAGCATCGCACAGAGCCACAAAAGGATGAAAATTGTTTTCTCGGGGTCCTTTTGAAAATTTTAAAACAGAGTAAATGGGGACTTGATTTTAATCTTTAAGTTAAGATATTCCCAAAAGCAACAGGACTTAACAACAGCAGCCAGCAGCAACAACAACGTTATATACATATACACCATCAAACTTTTACCGTTAAAAGGTATATTAGGGGCCCAAAAATTGTTGTTTAAAATCTTTCAAAAGGGAGTAATTTAACATATATACACACATACACACACTAACACAATGTGCACACTACTCAAATCCTCCTACATCTCCTCTCCTTTGAACCTACCACCTTCAGCAGTTGTTGTACTTCTTAAGTTCTTTTCCCCACTACCCCCACACCGCACTTCCCCCATCTTCTGTCCCATACACTTACACCCACCCACCCACATACAATACACAACCGAAAAATCTACCCAAAAGCATTCTAGACTATAATAAATCAAAAATATGGAAATTAAGGGCTCGTTTCTTAGTTTCAAAACAGCACAAAAGTTTTAACGATTGTCTCTTAAGTACGCATTTATAAGGTTTTACGAAAATTACTTTATACATAACTAAACATTTAATAAAACTCCTCGGTCTCTCTCTCCTTCGGTCATTTTGTGTGGGTATATATGGGATGCTGGCCCCAAAATGTGGCAGTAGCCATGGAATGACAGTGGAGTTCTAGTGTGCGGGGGAGGGGGGATTTTCAAGGATATAAATATAAATATAAGTTGTCAAGTGTGGTGGGTGATGTAGAACACAATTTTCTTGAATATTATTTTCATAATTTCAAGTTTTTTTATCAATCCCCCCCCTCTATTTTTTACATATTTAAAAAAAAAAGGATTTTTGTTCCTGTTCTTACCCAATTTGCAATTACAACAAAATTGAACCTTCTGGTTGTACCTGAAATGAAAAAGAGAAAACAAGGATTAAAAAATATTACTTCATATTTTTTTTTATCAAGAAATATTTTAAAAGAAACAAAAAAACTACATAAATATAATAACAAAACACACCACGATCTCCCTCGTATGTACACGGTCCAGGCAACTAGCGTAATTGTGCTCAAAGGGTACGGTGCATCGCCCCAATCTGCTTGAGCCCCCCATATCACCGTAATCTAATTAATAATATTTTATTACCATTTCATTACCCTTTTATTGACCTTTTATTACCCGATTATTACCATTTTATTATCATTTTATTACCCTTTTATTACCTTTTTATTATCACTTCTCAATTATATTTTTAATCACAATTCCACGCTACCGCTCATTTCCTTTCTTTCTTTCTTTCTAATAATCGACCATGGTAGTATACTAAGCTTTGGTTTGTTACACATGGGCCTATATGCTACTTCTCTCTCTATCCTTGATTCACAAGGTTCGTCCAGTTTGGTCTATAGTTTCAATGTTATCCATGTTATGGTCGCGCAACTCTTTATCATCCCGAACGCGCTCGCTCTTTATATCATCCAAGCTGGGACGACCACATTTAAATTCATTTGTCCCCTAGTTACCGGATAGTAAATATAGAGAATGCGTGCTTGACCACCTGTAAGGCCCACTACGCTAAAACGGAAACGGGAGACACTGCCGGGGATGTGCCTGCACCTAGACGGTATAGTGTAAAATTCTTACCGGCTAAATCCTTGACTTTTGAGTCCAGACTAGACCACAAGCCGTATAAAGATATTTCTTTGGCTTTACGTTATCTCCACGACAGCGACGGATCTGTCTCTGCTTTCTTTATTGAAAATGTGACTTCCACGACACAATTCACTCGGTACATTCTACCAGCGAGCAATAATAATAAGAGTGATGAGCTAGAACAAATTTTTAAAAATGTTTCATTGTCCTTGAGATCAGCTGATAAAAATTTCAATGCGAGTGAAAAAGTCAAAATATCACAGATGTAATATCTATGGTAAAAGGAGGTAGCATTACTTTCACACTACACGCAATGTGTGTGAAAGAAAGATAAAAAAAGAAGGGGAAGTACGAGTGAACAATAATGGACAATACAAGTGTAATCAAGTAACGCGAGTGATGTACCAACACGAAATTTAACCGCAGACATACTCAAATTCTATACCGACACGTGCTCTGTTCTCACGTTGGCTCCATTTGAATGTAAACATTGCATTTTTAAATTTTTTTTTATTTTGTACTTTTTAGTCCATTCATTTTTTTCGGGGGCAATATAAAAAAAATTATTAAGGTAGGTCTACACGGCACAAATAGATCGTTGCGTGTGAACTCAACTGTTCGGCTTGCACAATCTAAAAGGATTGTACCAAATATGTCCCGGTGATGTTCGACCACTTGCTCCTCCGACCTTATCACAATCAATGTAACATAATATAACGTATAGATAAGTATAAATATAATGCGCAATAACTAATGGAGGTAATTTTCACTCGTCATTTGCACTCAGTTTATTTACACAATTCGACTTGCGCCAGACAATTTAAAAAACTAAATCGTTGCGTATGAACCTACCTTTACGATAAGTATGACACGCTGCCGTAGTATCGTTTAACCGACGATGCAGCGTACGTATTGCGAGAATGATTCTTCTTTTTAAATCCATTCGGAGAAGTATAACACGCCGCCGCGCCATCGAAAAAATCTAAGCAGTAGCTAAATAGTTTTTGCAGTAATTTGCATATTTTCGGACGAATTTAAAAAAAAACTTATTTAATGTGAAACAAAATTCTCCGGGGGAAATTAAAAGAAATATTTATTGTGAAGTCGATAGCTTACTGTACTATACTCGTCATACACTTTCATTCGATACCCATAACAAGGACGTTGTAAAGAAAAAGTAAGCCGCCATTTTGT
Organism: Thereva unica; assembly: GCA_949987705.1. Taxonomy (NCBI): domain Eukaryota; kingdom Metazoa; phylum Arthropoda; class Insecta; order Diptera; family Therevidae; genus Thereva; species Thereva unica. Next base: position 17,630,848 of record OX465286.1, read on the forward strand.
GTTGGCCGCCATTTTGGGTTTTGAATGACGCCACATAGCGAAGTGTGTTCTACTTGTCACACCCTTCCATTTGATACCCATTTCGAGGGTCGGGGAGCCCAACTGCAAAATTCGACTGCCATCTTGGAACCGCCATCTTGATTTTTTTACAAAATGATCAGATTGTATTGTCATGCGAACTATACGTATGTGTAAAATTTGCAGTTGATCGGTTATATGTAAGTGGGTCAAAATCAAGTTCAACATTTGTTTACAGTACACACCCATACAAATCAAGGAAATATAAGCTGAATTGTCATTGATAGCGGGGAAATCAAATGTAAACAATAAAATTCTTTGATTCTTCACCCACGTCATGGTATATTTCTTTATTCAATATAAACAATAGTTTTTGAGCTGCAAATCAAAACTATATGCCATAATTTCGTTATCATCGGTTTTTGTTCTGGAAGCAAATTTAGAGACGTATTCACGTCAAAAACTTGTTTCATATGAAACAAAATTCCCCGAAGGAAATTAAAAAAAAAATTATTATGACGAAAAAAAAGCACCGCGCAGCCGAAGAATCGAACTCGGGGCCCCCAGATGAGGGTACTTCTCCCTAGCCTATCATTTCAGAAAGAAGAAAAAGAGAAAAAGAAAACAACCGGCCTGCCCCGACCAGGAATCGAACCTGCAAACGCCACACTACGCTGAATCGAGGATCCGACGCTCTACCCACTCCCCCATCGGCCTGCTGCCAGATTTACAACAATAAAGTTATTTGTTCGGTGCCTATGAAATGTTTAGGTTGAACCAATTTTAACAGTTTTTTATGCCTAACTTCGAACTCCGTTATCAGAATTTAGAAAAAATTTAACGGGACCACCGTGGGAAGCTCCCCCTTCAAATGAACCAAAAAAAAAGCAAAAAAGTTATTGGGTTACAAAGTTATGCGTGAACAGGACCACAAAATACCTACACGTGGAATTGAGTAACCTCCTCTTTTTTTGAAGTCGGTTAAAAAAGGGGAATCAAGGAAAATTTCTGTTTCGTTCATACTCTTCTGCTTTTTGCATAGAACATATCTGCATCGCGTGTTTGTTCATAATTTTTTTGAATTTTTCTTTAATGTTATTGCTTATTTCTCTTTCATATGTTTAACTCTTTTACTTGTACTTGAGCTCTACCTAATCATTCTTGTTATTATTGCTCGCTGATTCTACTAAGAAGCTCCTGCCCATGGGTTCTGTGGTCGTTGAGGACTTCATGCAGCCGCAGTTCATCAGAAAGCAGTGTTTTTACATTCCATGTTCCGATTCGTGTCTTGGTTCGAAAAGCAAAGGTCGTCATCGAATTTTGTCCATTCGATTCCAAGCCATTGTTTGACAATTCGTAGCAATGGTGTCGCTATGGGAGCAGATTGCTAACTCTCAGGCCAACCACGTATGGTTTATGACGCAGAAAACTAGCCAACTAGAAGAAGTACCCTCGGGAGACACCGCGGGGAGGAGGGATAAGAACTTCCTAACAGAACCGCTAGTTGTACGTCTACAGATACTCTTCTCGGATTTTGATAGAAATGAGAAATCGGATGCTACCATTTGCCAAGGTCTTTGCTAGCCGTTCGCCCCACTTGCCTTTTATTAGCCGTTTACTACCCTTTTGTTTATTACCTTTTATTACTCCTTAATTACCTTTCATTACCCTTTTATTACCCTTTTTTACCACTCCACAAATTATCAATCGAAATACTACATTCTTTTATGGTGCGGGCATGCAACGCATTTCAAAATCGGTAACATTCTATGAATCTTCATCAGACTACCTGCTCAGCTCATAAGACTACCTTGAACCTACTCAACTTTCCTTCAATTAAAGCTACAGATTGTGTATTCTTCTAGTATAGAGATTGAATAGATGAACACAAACGAACAAAGTACAAACAAAAACCTAAGATAAGAAATGTGGATAGAGTAAGTTTCATATAACATCATTCCATTTTCTAAATATGTTTGCACAAAATCTTAACGACATTTGTGTTCATCCCAGAAAGCATGTCCGCTTCCTCTTTTTCTTTAATCTCTATAATAAGAAACCACCCATAACTTCTCAATTAACTTTAAAATTACTTGACATTTCCGCCCCTGTTTTTCTGTGCGGTGTACATATACGGATATGTTTGTCACACATCTCTCACCTTTAGCCACATTTTAAGCACAGCCATGATACCTACATACATTCATTCCCCATACACCACACACTCCACTCAAATCCGATTTATATCGTTAAATAAACATGGGTAAACGTCAGTAATCATTATAAGTAAAAAAAAGAGGGTTTATGGGTCCTTAAAAAAAATTTCACTTCCTCTCTCCCTCAAGTGTTAATTATATCCTCTCAAAAGCACACATCGAAATTCCTTTCTATACTACTACTTATATGAGGCGCTCAGCGCTAGATCGGCCTAAGCCACAATAAGTCCACGCAAGAACGACCTAAGTCACTTTAATCAATACAATGATTCCAAATTATTCTTTAGATTAACATTGAAAGAAAATTACTAGTTTAATCAAACACAGATAGAGATAAACAATGAATGTACCAAAATAAATGTTGTGTTTGTTAAACTTTCATCTTTTAAACCTAATTTTACCGGTTTCAGAAATTGAGGCTTAGGTCGATTTAGCGCTGAGCGCCTCATATATGGTTGGTTTTGGGGGGGGGGGGGTGACCCCACTCGAGGATATCCCTTACAAATATATTTCAACGTGAAATGCGCCTCCCCCCTGGCCGAACCACATCGCCGCATCAGCAGCAGCATAATCCCTTTTCTTTGCTGTCGTTCGACTCCTCTCCTCCTCCGCCGTTTGGTAAAAGAAAAACACCGGAAAAAATTTAATTATTTTCCCCCACCATCGAGAAAAGAGTCACTGGAATTCAACTAAATCAAAGGACAGATGTAAACGACAGACTAATGTTCACACTAAAATTAAGATACACGACAACGTTAAGAGACGACAACTCAACCAGCAGCAGCACAGCAGTAGCAACATTACTACACAGGGCGGGCGAAAAAAATGGAAGAACTCGGAGAATTCTGGGTCTTTTTTATAGGTATATGAGTTCCCCTCCTCCCCCATCCTCCTCCGGCACCCTTCGTTTCTTCCACATCCTAGTTCTTTTTTCGGTTGTCTGTTGGTATTCTTTTACATTCTCAGAACTTTTTTGGAAATTTTAGTCCCTTTCTTCTGTGTTTTTTTCCTGGGACACCTTAACTATATACATATATATATATATATAATACAAATGGAGATGGATCGACACATATAACAAGAGACGACGAACAAGTATCCAGAAGCCAGGGAAGATATAACAACACCAACAACAACAGACAACGAAAAAAAAATGGCATTCATTTGAGTCATTAGGATCTCTCTAAATGGTTTGCCCTCCTGTGTTATTGTTGGTATTTAACCAGGTCATGCTTCGATAGAATAGTTTTCATCTTTCATCTACACAATGCCAGCAAAACCCAGCAGCAACGAGACCGTACCAGACCAAACCTTATACAAGAACAACAACAGCACCAACAAAAAAAAAACGAACTTAGTACGAACCAAATGAAATGAACAAGACATTTGGTTTTCTCCACCACCTTTCAGCACCATCATCAACCACCGGTCGACGACAACGACGACGTATAGCTGAAACTGAGTAAGACACACTCCCTACACTATTTACCCGAAACCTGGAAAGGGGAAGAGAGAGGCCAAGAATTTCGTAATCAGGGAATTCCACAATGAGAAATATACACAATGTCTCTTTCCTCCGTGTGATTGTTGTTGTTGTTGTTCCTTGATTTATTTTTTTATTCTTCCCAAAAAAAAAAAAATCTAAAAGTGGTCCACCCAGCATCATTGTCATGTGGGAAATGTGTAGAGATACCCAAGTAAGTAAAGTAGTAGGTATGCAACACAGACGACAACATACCTACCAAACCAACCTTAAGGAATCTTGTCGTGCTTGGTGAACAACAGCGCGCATGGACTTCTTTCTTAGAAACACAAGGTGGTGGTAAAAGGAGCTGATAACAACAACCAATAAAAAAAAAATAACAAAAGACCCCACTTGAAGAAGACAAATATTCGCATGAATTGATACCAAGGAGTGAGAGAGAGAGAATGGCTCATTAACGAACACATATATGAGCGGCATTTGGTCTAGGCCGAATTATTCATAAATTAAGATAAGAACAAATATGGGTCATTCTGCTGCCAATGAAAATCATTTCTCTTTTCAAAAAGGACAGGAAGGATCTGTAGCGGGCGGCAACAACCGAGAAAATTTAGATCCATGAACGTATCAACCATGTGTGTAAATGCCTCTTCGTCCTAGACGAACTTACCGGGACAACGTTTCAAATAGACTCAGTGGAGGACGTCTCCATTTTACCGCTCAGCGTAAGAGACAAAATTACAGCAGAGCAGATAGTCCATTCAAAACGCGCGTTAAGCGGCCTATACACGGCAAACTTGGTTGCCAACCTGGTTGGCAACATTTGATGTTGGTGTTAGAATTGAAAGTGTGTGGATTGGTTGACAACTTTAAATTGAAGTTGGTCAAGCGGTTGGAATGAAATCAAAAAATTTTGATTTTCAGTAGAAGTTGGCAACCATGTTGTATGTTTGTAGTAGTGTTGCGAACTTAGCGGGCGAACATTATTTGAAATAATTTTTTGTACTGTGCACTTCGTGGATTCGTTGAGAATTGTAAAGTGAAAATTACAGAAAATAACGAATTTTGGAGAGAGTTTTTCCAAATATATAAACAACTAGCATAAAACCCGCGTGCCTTGCAACGCCTTTAAATAAAAACTGTTTATTATGTGCAATGTTTTCCTTCAAAAAAAAAAAAAACAAAAAATTCAGCTGTATTATCCCTAAAAAGGGTTTATTAAAGTGCATTTTTTTAATAAATATGGTAAACAAATTGCTGCGTGTATCACCTCTGCTCAACAAATCTGCAAGTTTTGAAGCAGAGATTGGCATGTATATGTCATCAAGGGAAGTGACATTTTAGGGTTTGACGAACGTTCGTTAAGTTTGTTCGCCTATTTACGTGGGTGCAAGAAATTATGAAGCAATCACAAATGAATATTAAATAAAGTGAATTTCGAGTCATTCATTTCTACGTGATTATAGGGATGCACTGTCAAAATTTCAGCCCTTCAGCTTCAAAAGTTTGGGTTAACCCCATTTCACCCCTTTAGGGGATGAATTTCGAATAATCGCCTCTTAGTGGATGTCCACGTCATTATAGGGATGCACTGTCGAAATTTCAGCCATACAGCTCCAGTAATTTGGTAACCCCATTTCACCCCGTTAGGGGATGAATTTCCAAAAATAGCTTCTTAGTGAATGTCCACGTCATTATAGAGATGCACTGTCAAAATTTCAGCCGTTTAGCTCCAGCGGTTTGGGTTAACCCCATTTAACCCCCTTAGGGGATAAATTTCAAAAAATCGCTCCTAAGTGGATGTCCACGTCATTATAGGGATGCACTGTCAAAATTTCAGCCTTATAGCTCCAGGGGTTTTGAGTTGACAATATTTCACCCCCTTAGGGGATGAATTTCGAAAAATCGCTAGGGATGCACTGTCAAAATTTCAACCCTTTAGCTCTAGCGGTTTAGGTTGTGCGTTGTCTGTCTGTCAGTTACTTTTTATACAATAGAAAAAAAGTAAAGAAAAAAATCCCCTTACAACTTATTGAACCCCATTTCACCCCCTTCAACCCTTTTTTCTCCAAAAAAAAGTAGCCTATGTCCAGGGCCGGCGGAAACGGGCATGCAACGCATGCGGAGCATGCGGGCGTCTCATCGAACGGGGCGCCATCACGAGATTGGGATATATACTCAGCGCCGGCCCTAGCCCTTGTTCAGGGTGGAGCGAGATTGTCTTTCGGCGCCCTTTGTTCGACGCTTGCACTTCACATAAATTGTATTTCCAGTTGCCCCAGATAAAACTTTTTTCGAGTACTGTCGGCCTGCCATTTCCTTACGGGATTATATCACCCCTTTTGCAAGCCTTTATGGGCTGGGGGCCCCATAAGGATTTTGATGGTGGTTTTAGGATAACAGTTCCGCCTGTAGCGGCAGTAGAGGAAGTATGTTTTCTCAGAGTTGCTTCCCCGACAATTCGCCAACAGCATAACCTTCTTTGGAGGCTATTTGGTTGTTTGTATTGCATGGTTGGGCATTAGGGCTTGCCCCAGCTAGTAAGGTTGAGATGGTGGAGAGAGCCACCTTCTCCTGCCATCAGCCCAAAATTGTAGTGTTCGCCATCCTGACAACGTCATCTCTGTGAATTTTATGCGGTGCACTTTGTGGAGTATTCTCCACTCCTACACCCTTTGGGTCTTCTTTTGGACTCCTATCCATTCGAGACTTCCTTGCACGGTAGCTAGTTGTTTCGCGGTCAGAAGAGTCTCCGGATTGTTAGCCGCAAGCACGCCAATTTTGACACTTTCCGCTATTTGACGAAGGTCGGCTTTGGAGTCATTTCGTTTCTTCCGACTTTCTGAAGGCTGTTTAAACCAGAGCCTTTGCCCTTTTCGCCGGGTTATTATACCCTAGAAACAACCAGATGATCTAACCCTCTTAATATTAAGAAAATCGGTATCCCTTTCTTCCTCGGGGGCCATGCAGACCCTACCAGCCTCTACACGGGAGTAGCTAGCTTTCGGATATCGCATAAAACGTTTTCGGGCTGCGCCACCCCGTTTTCTGAAAGCGGTCGATTTTTCGAGTCGCCTCTCTAATTACGCCCTTACTTCCGCAGGAGATCCCTAGGTTTACGGGCTCAGACTACTCTCCCTGAAGAAAAATCCTGAAAACTTTCCTTCGTTGGGACCACATTCGACACCTTGAAGCATGGATCCAAAAATATCTAATTGGCCTTGTAGGTCGTTCTTTTGGGAGCTGTGGAAGTCCCAGAAATGTTTGGAGCGTTAAGAACTGCTCCATCTTCAAAAGTTTGTTTATGGGGAGGTTCTCATATAGAATTTTGAAATTTTCGATTTTTTCTATTACATTTTCCGAAAGAGTAAGATGTTAAAAATATTTTTTTCAAATTTTAAACCGATCCGAGCAGTAGAACCGATTCTACAGCCTATTGTTCGCGAATTCAATCGATGAAAAAAAACAACAGAATCAGTTAACATTTTACTTTTGGTCCGCCATATTGGACTCGCCATTTTGAATTTTGAAAAAATAATTCTTGATGAAATTTGGTACAAATCACGAGTAAATGGACTTCAACTTCAAACTGATTTCTCCAACATTCCATTTTCACAAAACGGTGGAAGAGATTACATGAAAACGGCTTAACCGATTTGCTTCCGGGTTCTTTTATTTTAATGTATAAACGTTTTATTGGAGGTACGAATTAGAAAATATGAAAAAATATTATTTTTACTATTTTTTAAGCAACAATTCGAGACGAAAATTAGTCCAAAAATGCACTTGAAAACGCGCTCGCCATTTCGTGAATTTTCAAAATTTTTAAAAACTGCTCCACTTAACATCTAGCAAATTTAATGTAATTTCATCCCCATTTTGGATTTTTTGATTTCAGGTTGATGTCGAACCAGGATCTCTTCCACCGATTGGCAATGTTTTGAAAGCCATGCTTTCTGCAAAAGCCAATAATGGCCGCCATTTTGTTTATTTCTGAAAAAAAAAAAAAATACTGACGTATACTTCAATGTAAAATAAAAAGACGTGCCAAAAAGAATTTCGATCCCTTTTTTCATTTTCCTATAAAAAAATCCCAAAGTTAAGCTATTTTTTCGTCATCTATATGAGAACCTCCCCTTATGGTAATTTTATATTGATACGACCTCGGCGAGAAAGGACGGTCGCCCATGGCAGAGCTCCGTATCACCAATGGAAGGCTAATTCAAACGGAAGTTCGCGCTCAGATAAAAATTGCATGCGGGCGTTGAGGACCCTAGCGCCGGCCCTGCCTATGTCCGTCTCCAAGGTCTAAACTATGTCTGTTGCAAATTTCATCAAAATCGGTCCGGCGGTTTAGGCGTGAAAGCGTAACAGACAGACAGACAGACAGAGTTACTTTCGCATTTATAATATTAGTAAGGATTACCGGAGCTATGGAAAGTAAAATCGAATGTTTTTAAAGACAAATATTTAGAAAAAGATCGTAACCTACGCAAAACGTTTTTTAAGTCTTCTGGTGCACTTATCGAAAGTTCAGTCATCAGATTTATATGGGAAAATGCAGTCTCTTCATATGCCAGTCTTTACACCATATTCTCTTTTTTTAACTACTTTTATTTCATCTTCTAAGCACTCGTCAATAATTATATATGTAAATAATTCAACACTCATTTTTAAAAAAATAATATCGAATTAAAATGCTATATTAACTTCCAAGTTAACACCATGAAATTTTAAACGGAAATGATGTTTGCACGAATGTTGGCCATCGAGTTGGAGTGTCTGTACATTTCATGATGGCAACTTGGTTGTCAACCAAGTTTGCCGTCTGTAGGCCGCTTTAGGGTGTTCCAAAATAACACCGTTAAGAAAATCGAACCCTAAACGTTTTTGGGGTCGCTGATCACGAAAATCGAGGTCCCGCGGTTCTAAAACATGGGCGTCACCCCTAAAAATGCAAAAAACACCCCTTTTTAGGGGGTTTTCGCGATTATTTCAATAATAATGAAAACTAATGCGATGAAATGCACTTTTTTTAATATTTATTTGCGAAGGTGGTTGATTTGTACTAAATTAAGGCGAACTATATGATAAGGGGTAGTCCTAAAGGGTTGAAACTACCCCTAAATCGGCTAAAAATAGAAAAAATTGTAATTTTTTTTTCAAGTTTATGCTTCGAATTCGATTGTGGGTGTACTGTCAAGCAAAAATAAATTATTTTCAACCCTTAAGGGGCTAAAACTACTAGTTTTGAAAATAATTTATTTTTGCCTGACAGCACGCCCACAATCGAATTTGAAGCATAAGCCTGAAAAAAAAATTTCCATTTTTGGTCGATTTAGGGGTAGTTTCAACCCTTTAGGACTACCCCTTATCATAAAGTTCGCCTTAATTTAGTACAAATTAACCACCTTCGCAAATAAATATTAAAAAAAGTGCATTTTCATCGCATTAGTTTTCATTATTATTGAAATAATCGCGAAAACCCCCTAAAAAGGGGTGTTTTTTGCATTTTTAGGGGTGACGCCCATGTTTTAGAACCGCGGGACCTCGATTTTCGTGATCAGCGACCCCAAAAACCTTTAGGGTTCGATTTTCTTAACGGTGTTATTTTGGAACACCCCCCCCGCGTTTTGAATGGACTAAGAACCAGGACTCAGTTGGTGTGTTAAATAGATATAGCCAAGGAACGTTTATTAACCCCTCCTCTGTCGACGTAGCAGCTGATTTGTTTATTTATTTATTCGCCAAACAAGGCACACTTAAACTAGGTATACATATACTTAGATTCAAAAACATAGTGTACAGTCTTTTATAATTTACACTACTGACAGCTACTAAAAACCTACTATTGTCAGAGAGAGGGTTATGTTAGTAGGAATCAGAGTATTTGTTGCCTTGTTGAGTGAAGGGGAGAAAGAGGAGCTATGGCTATTAAAAACCATACAGCATCTGACGCTGTTGACGGGCTCGTTCCTTGCGTAATCGGTACGGTGTGGATATTCCCTAAGTAGTTTAATGTGTGTCGGACTACATCATTGAATTTGATCCTGTCCGACAGAAACTGCACTTTAAGCTTTCCACTTAGGACGTCAAAGGCAACGCAAGATATGAGCAGTTTGCTCCTGATAGATAACAGCATGAGATCAAGCACTTTGAGCCTGTCCAAGTAGTGCGGCAGGGTTTGGTAGTGATGGGGGTTGTGTAGATGCCTCAGGGCAAAAAGAAGAAATCTCTTTTGAATGGATTCGATCCTCATGCTCACTTGAAATATAGGATCCCAGATAGGACACGCATATTCCAGGATAGGGCGGACTAAAGAACAGAAGAGTGTTTTGGTGACCCATACATTACCAAATTCTTTGGCTCTGCTCTTGATGAAACCAAGAAGTTTGTTGGCTCTGGCAGTTATATTATCGTAGTGCAGGTTGAAATTGAGTTTTTTTTTGTCTAGGACGACACCTAGATCAACGATATGATCAACCTGATTCAACATTTTGCCATTGAGATAATAGTTTTGGTTCTGTGTGTCATTTTAAGCGGGAGAAGGTGATTGCATGGCATTTGCTGGTATTACGTTGCAGTTTGTTCATGGTGCACCAGTCGTGTAGGGCATTGAGTTTTGTCTGCAAGAAGGAAGCCTCAGTTTGGGTCTTAATGACACTATAAATTTTGACATCCGCGTAAAAGAGATGTGGAATATTTGCTAATTTGGTTGCTTCGATCTCATTAGATAGAAATCCTTGGAATCTGATAACCTGTGTTCTTCCGTTCAGATATGATTTTAACCATTCCAGGGCAGAACCTGATATTCCAAACTTTAATAATTTTGCAATTAGGATGGCGTGGTCCACTCGATCGAAGGCCTTGCTGAAATCAGTGTACACAGCATCCAATTGATGGCCGCTCTCCATCCTGCAAAGCAATTCGGAGATAAGGACCATAAGGTTAGACGTTGTTGAACGTCCTTTCCGAAAACCATGTTGTTGTTCGTTTAGGTATGGATCGATAAGAGGGGCAATCCTGTCATACACCTGTCAAGTTTTTCAAAAAGCTTAGGAATTGATGATAAAATGGCAATGCCCCTATAGTTGTCTACCGAGTGCTTGTCACCGGATTTATAGATTGGCGTTAGGTAGGATTTCTTCCACAGCTTGGGAAACTTTCCTAACGATAAAGATTTGTTGAAGATGAGTTAAAGAGGAAATGCGATATGTTGTGAGCAGTACTGCAGGAAAATAGGAGGGAGATTGTCGGGACCATTACCTTTTTTGATATCAAGATTGTTCAGACCCGCCATGATCTCATCAACAGAAAGGGATATACCATTTATAAGGGAAGCGTCAGTGTGCGAGTCAGTTACATGGTGTGTTGCGCTGGACAAGGGGCTATAAATTTCAGCAAACCTATCAGCAAACATGCTACAAATTACTTGGAGGCACGAGGTGTGGGCTCTACCATTCGTCATTGTTGTTGGGTAGCCTGAAGTCTTCCGTTTAATGTTAACGTAATCAAAGAATTTTTAGGATCACTTATGATATTATCACCAACAGAATTAATATATGCAGAGTAGGCCTCGCGAGACCTAACGGCAAATTCTGAGGCTAGTCTAATGTATTCGGAGTTCAATC